>VWPW01013400.1:73417-109371 GCA_013389825.1 Crypturellus undulatus
CGGCCCGGCCGGCGCGAGCGCCCCTGCGGCGGGTGCGCGTTACCGCAGCCGCGCCCGGCGAGACGCTGCCCGCTTCGACTTGCTCAAGCGAGCTTGAGGCTGGACCAGCCAAGAAGTTGCCTCTTTTTTCCCCGCGAGCGGGAAGCGGGGCTTGCGCTCTGTCCGCACGCAGTCCTTGCGGCTTCCTCCTCGCAGAGGGAACAGGGGCTGTCGTGTCCCCCGCACCGTGGGGAAGGGCACAGAGCCAGTGCTGGGCTCGCAGACCCGCAGGGCTGAGGAGGAGCACGACAGGCAGAGGGGCTGAAGCCAGGCAGGCTCATCCAGGAAACTGGGCTTGGGTGCAGACGGAGGGGCTGCAACAGGGCAGACTTAGACACTAAATGGGAAGCTACAGCCCACCCGCCCGGGAGCTGGGCTGCCTTCAGGCCAGCTGTCCCCTAGCACTGAGCAATGCCATGGCAGGAGAGCGGCTCTGCCGGCCACATCCAGCCCAGGCTTCGCTCTGCCGCTGTATGGGCAGGAGGCCGATGGGAGAGTGGCCGTAAGTGCTTGACAAGACAAACAAGCAGCAGCTTGTGAGCCGAGCCGTGGCTAGCGCAGCAGGCCCAGGGCAGGGGAAGGGAGCAAAATCCCCCCAGGAGGAGACCCAGGAGCAGCCTGGAGCTCCCCTGGTGCCCGCTGCACAGGACCGGAGCGAGGCCCCAGCAGGGGCCGGTTGGGGCTGCCACGTAGGCTCAGGAGGGTGGCAGGTGCCCTCCTCGCAGCTTGGCCTCCACAAAGCCCCAGCGCTTCAGAGCACTAAACCGAAGAAAGGAGAGCAGAGCAGGTGACAGCGAAGCAAAACTTCAGCCTCCGTGATGCTGTTGTGGTTCCGCGTGACTCCCTCCCCACCGCGGGGAGGCAGAGCCGGGAGCAGCGCTCGCCCAGGGGAGGCCCCCGCTCTGCTCCCGCTGCCCCAGAGCGGCCGTGGGTTCGGCTCTGGGGAGGTACCAGCTACGCTTGTCCCCCGGCCTCGGCTCCCCACAAGGAGCAGGAAGAGGAGTGTGAAAAGCCTCGCTAACAACACGCTCGTAAAGGGTCTTAACATGGTGGGTAGGAAGACCCCGGAAAGGCAAAACCACACACAGAAGATACAAATAATATGTTAAAAAAAAAACAATAGATCCAGAGAGATAATTTCCAAATGGGAAGGCAAACGCTTAAAGGAACCATAGGGAGCTGTGTCTTAACAAGGAATTTTTAACAGCGTCATTTTGTTTGAAACAATAAAAAGCCTCAGATCCCTCCCACTATCGTGTTACTTGCCTTCAGAGCTGCGTGTTCACCTCTCACTGTTACCACCTCCCACACTCCTATTGATCATCAATTCAGCAAAGGTCTTGTCTGTAATTGCTCTTCAGCGTAGCGATGCTCTGCGCGTTTGCGTGCACCCTCCAGCCTCGCTGTGCCCAGCCAAGGCTGCCGCCCGCCGCCAGACCGCTCGGGGCGAACCCCACATCCCCGCCTGGAGCAGTGGGAAGGGCTTGACGTGAGGGGGCTGCCGACGTGGATCAGAGCCAAGGACAGACACTCTGCGTGGAGGGGCAGATCCAGCCTGTTCAGCTTTGAAGGCAAACTCAGCGAAGTCGGGACCAAAGGACAAGCCACATTTTATAGTATGAAGGTTTGGAAGAGCTGAAGGCACCACAAAGATGCTTAGAAACCACTACTCTTGTAAAAAAATTAATTTTGGATTCTTAGTTTTCACATTGAAACTTCTATCTAATGTAGAGGCAATTAGAAATATCTGCCTCCAAGAATCATTGTGTAGGTATAGTTGCCTATATAACCGTACATTTCCCTATCTACCTATTGCCATTTGTATCACCTTGTTTCTACAGATATCACTATATCCCCTAATCAGTCATTACAGCAGACTTTGTCTTAGCACTATGGGAAAAATGTTTTAGGATGCTAAATAAGTCTACAATATCAAGGAACAAATGGGAATGAAACAAATGAAAAAAAAAAAACCACTATGCAAGTACAGTACAAAAAGTAGAGAGATTTTCTGAAAACAACATCTGTAGCCAGTTGCAAGTCTAACTAATAAGCTGCCAAACTAAGGGAGTCTGCGGCATTGGGCAGCTCAACTCAGCCCTCAGGTGAAACTCGGGATGAGCTCCGATAGGAGCAACTCGTGTTGCTCTGTAGTACTTCAAGCTTCCCAAAGTTAACTTCCTTCCTACATGCTAAGACTGCTGCGGATGAGATACAAGCAGGAAATAGAGTGTCAAAATCTGTATGTCAAATGTCTCTTTTTAAAGTTGTACACTGGGGATGCTTTCCATAGTCATAGCCCTCCATTTGGACTGATTAATTGACTGTTCTTCTAAAAGCAGGAAAATGGGAGGTTTCTGTTGCCACTGGTGTCAAAATAATATAGCATTCATACAGCAGTTTTGATGCATTTATGTATTCCACTTTCAGCTTGATGTAGACACATGGGCAGATTTTATGACTAGGAGACTGTAGAGATTAGTGTGAGGCATTTAGTCAAGTGCTCTACTGAATCAGAGCCATGAAAGTGGACATCTGGCTTTAAGTGGATCCTTTAAGGCTTTGCTGAAAAGCAGGGGGCTTTTGGAAGTGCTTTGTTCAATTGCCTTAATTTAAACAACTCAGTTTAAGGGGAAAAAAAAGTTAATAAAATACACCATTGCTGGATTTCTTTGGCTGAAATCTGGAACAGCAAGGAAAATCTAAGATAAATTAGGGTTCTGCCACATCTGAAGTAACAAGAGAGTCCAGAGGCATATTTGAAAGATAGCATCTGCTTCAGAGTGAAATACCAATTCATCTCCAGGACTGAGAGATTGGAAAAGTACTATTTAAGTAAAAGATGGGTCCTCACAAGAACAGCAGACACACAAATGCCAACACAATTATTAAAACTACAAACTGCACCCCCAAATGTAGGAAATGGGGAGAGAGAGCAGTGAGAACAGGCACCCACTAACCTCTCAGAAATTACATTTACGGATTCTTCCTCCGTTTCTGCAGGCAGTTATTGCAGACCATGCACCAGCTGTGTCTACTCCAGTCTTCACACCAAGCGCATGAGATCAATTTCAGATCAGACTATGACCTCAGTTTTCGTTAGGTAAACTGCCCACAATTTCACTTGTTTACTGTCTTGCAGCTTCTATGGGTGCCCAGCACAGCTCTGGATGCCATAAGGGTAGAAAATAAAATGGCAGGTGTGCGTCGCAATGGGCAGGGCCGAGCTTTCTGTGGTCCATCCATCCTCAATCAGCCATCTCCACCCAAGTAACTTAAGAAACGCCATCAGTTGCTTGCAACAGGAGCGAGGGACAAGATAAGCCTTGTAGCCCACCACATTCAGAACTTTCCACTTCCTTCCACCATACGGGCATTTGAAAAACTGTCATGGTCACAATATCCACTGCTCAAGTACAACCAGCTCAAACGCTGACCTCTCTCTCAAAAAAAAAAAGTCTGTGCCCTTTAGAGGTATCAAGAACTAGGTTATCTCTTGGTCTTACCGTGGTGAAGGGATATGCTGTTCACAGGAGGAGGGAGGATGTACAGCCCAGAAAAGTAGTCCCCAAAAGGAAGCCAAAAAAGGGTCACCTGGAAACCTAGAGACAGAGTTCAAGGTCTGGGTTCACCTAACATGGGGGAGCCATTTCATCTATTCCTCAACTTCTGCCTTGGAAAAGGTATCATCCTAAGTATCATCTTTTCCAATAAGTAAGTAGATTACCAGTAAGGTGCTGATAGTACAATGAGGGGACCATATGTGCCTGAGATGGGCAGAACAAGTCTGGAAATCTCCCATAGCTCTCCAATTGCCTCTGCTGTCGCGACTCGCATCCTTGCCCGGGCAGGCAAGAGCCACCCCTTGCCAGCAGCAGTCTCTAAAGGACAGCTGTTAGCCAAGCCGCATCTCCCCTCCTCAGAAAGAGTAGGTTATTTACCACGAGTATTCATTAAACATCTAGAAGAGATCCAGTGGGTAAGCAACAAAAACACAAGTGACAATGCCTATAAAATCACCAAATACAGTACAGACACAGTGTCCTCCTCTTCACTTCCAGCAGGTCCACAGAAGACAAGTTTTTCCGGCAAATCTCTGCTGGACCCTATGAGAGGGGCCGCCTCTTCCACCAGTGTCCGTATAGCCGGAGAGCATTATGTACAGCAGTGCCCACACATGAGGCACAGCACATTAACGTCAGAAGCTTTTCCAAGACGATTTCAGGTGCAAGGGGGAAGCAATAATCACTGGTGATTCTTTGAATCATTCGTGTTGAATGTAGGTCCTGTTCTGTAGCGTCCCCTAAACACGACATGCTGATAGGAAGCTAATGAACTCATGCTGATGAATGCCATTTGCTTACCATGTTTCCAAAGATAGGTATTACTGAGGCAGAACCGCATGATTTATTCAGAGACATGTTTGACTTGGGTTGTACACATATTTAGAGGAAGAAATTTTGATAAACGTAAGTAACTGTCCTTGTAGACGTAGCCAGCAGCAGGGAGTTAGCATCGCAGATGGTCCCCGCAAACATATCTGCCTTCATTACCTGCATCTCAGTCACTGTCTCCAGCTCAGAATGGTTTCATTACCCGTCTCGCCAGCAGAGCGATCCCTTGCTGTTAGGAGTGGCCGTGGGGCCCGAGGTAACGGGCCCGGGAAGCTGGCCCAAAGAGTCGGGAAGGCAATGGCTGTCTGAACTACTAGCTCTAGACCAGGCAGACGAAGCTCAAAAACAGTTTCCTTTCTTAGAAGCAATCATGGAGGTGGAGGCAATTTCTTAATTCTCCCTGGCCTTTTTATACACAAATTTGAAAATGTGCTGTTTTCAAAGGCATCTCAAATGCCCAGCAACCGCAAATATTGCAGTGTTTTCCGAAGAAATAATTCCTGGGGCCACGACCAACACAACCTCTCATCTCGCCAAGACATGAGAACAAGAAACAAAGAAATGAGAACACAACTCTGGGCCTTGTTGCTGTTTTATTACAGAATTTTAAATTATTAATTTCTGTTAAATAAGTATTTCATATCCTAAGAACGTGCACGTCAGCACAACAGAGTAACATGCATAGACTCTTGCTGTGGGCCATGTTTTGCATGGATTTGTTCCCTGTGAGGCAGAAAACGGGCCACTCAGTGCAACACCAGAGACCCCACAGCACAACTGCTGGGCTCTGTTTCAATGTAGACATTGAAACCCTCCCTTCTAAAGCACTTATTGCTTTCTATTTTTTGTGAAACGCAGCTGAGAGACGGCTACGCCACCTTCTTTCCGCCTCCTGGGACCAAGGCACGTCTGGGAAGACTCCTGCTGGCAAGTTATCCGGGAAGATCATTGCCCTGCACAATCTTTCTGCTCCTCCCAGGCCAGTGCAGGAGAGGACATTAAGTGTGCTAGAATTTGGTCTCCGGTAAGAAATATTCCTGCAAAAATATTTATTCCAGTAAAAAATATTTAGCCATTATGTGTTTGGCATTTGAGCACCCATAGATCCAATGCAGGTAAAATTCCCTTCCAAATTCCAGATAGCACAGTATTTACCTTGCTGTTCTAGGCAAAGCACACACTAAACATTTAGTTTCTACAAGGTGCGATGCATGTGAAAAGTGCAAATGAAATGACAGATGTGCAATTCTCCAAAAGCATTAACCTGCAACAAAATTACACCAAATAAACGGGATTCAACAAAGCACTCCAGCACTCCCTCCAACAACCCAGGAGTGGAAGTCAGGGTATGCTCCGTGCGGCGACACTCCTGGGTCTTCGAGCACTGAAGGCACCAGAGGGCTCCCACCACGAGGGAAGTGTCGAAACGTGTGAGCAGCCACTGCAGGCCCCGCAGAGCGCCCGGCCAGCTGCAGCTCCCGCAGGTGTCCGCAGGCCCCCTCCGGCTCTTCCAGCCAGCTGTCAGGCTCCCTCTTGTTTTGTCTTCAGGGAATCACACGGAAGAGCAATGTTTTGGGGATGAAAGCCGGAGGGAGGCCAAAATACTAACACCTGCATGAAATCTATCATCTTGTGCTGTGCTGAACTCACAGGCTGCCCTTACTGCACTTAACATTTTGCAAAAATTCCTTACTAGTGAGTGTGAATTTTGTTGGATTGCACCTACAGGAAACATACAGAATAGAATTAAAAGAGCTCATACATACCAAGTATACAGCCAATTTTGCACACTTTTACTAAAGTGGTAATATAAATGTTTCGTGTCAAACTTCTAGAAGTGTCAGAAGTTACAAGTTATTCAGCCAAATGGACGCTGTGGTACACAAGAGCTACCAGCGACTGACCTGAAATCAGTGTTAGAACACTATAGTACAGTGTGAGGATTACTCAGTGAACACATACAATTAGGACACTTCCACCCAAGAGAGTAGGGTATAAATTTTTTATTTTTTTCATCAGCTTAAAAGACCTCAACGCTTCAGAGAATTTGCTCTCCAGGCCTAGCTAAAATATACACAGGTAATGGTGACATTTGTATTACATCCTGAAAACCCCAAATTCTGTCTTCTTAGTAGGTGCATTCAGCGCTGCACTGAGACTGAGGCCCAAAACCAGTCTTGTGTCAGCTGGATCAATAATTCCATCATCCCACAATCTAGGGAAAAAAATAACAATAATAGAGGGAAATTAATGTATACAGTTCACAGTAGATAGATTTTCAAGTACACAAAACTGACACCAGATACACTAAAGCAGGAGGACTAAAGAGCTAAATTCTGTGTTGAGCCCTCGGGTTAATTCCCCTTAACATCAACACAATAGTTTGATGTGCATCCTTTTACTTGTGTGATTTGTCTTCTAGAGGAACGTATAAATTCTGAATAAAGGATGATGTCAAATTGCAGATTTAAAATGAGAATTTTCACACTTATTTTAGTATGAAGTTATTATGAAAAGAGAAGTTTGGTTTCTTTTTAATACTCCAGTGGAAAACAACTCTTTGTTAAGGAATTACCCTCTTTTATTAGGAGTGCTGGAACTTCAGGACTAAGTTACATCATTATTTATCCGATTGAGACTCTTTCAGTTGTCAAATTAGGATGTTTCATTCAAGCTTAAAAGCAATTTATCATTAAGGAGTTAAGGGTAAATTTCTATATATTTCCAATGCAATTATTTCCAATCATGTATCTATTTCTTCTGAAATCCACTTCTAAACTAGATAAGCTAATGCCCCCCATCCAAGCTAATGCCCCCCATCCCTGAAGGCAATTAGATGATGAAGGAATGTCTGAACAAATACCAAGTCCTCCAACTCATGATCACCTGTAAACAGCCTCTTTGATATTATCCCATAATTAAAGTACTTGTGGCAGATATTACCTTTAGCTCTATCCAACTCAAAACAAAACCTGTATTAAAACTCCCAGCAGTCCACAAAATCGTTCATATTGTGTATCTATTACATCCCCAGCACTTATTAATATAGTAATATTTTAATAAAACACTACACATTGTTACAACTCAAGCCTTGTTAAACCGGCATATATTTTAAGAGGAGTCTGCAAGAACACAAGCGCAGTATCTGCAGTTAAGACAGCGATTCTCCTCCCTCACCACAGCTTTCCCTCATGAGACTCGTGTCATGCTCTTCTCTGAACTCACTGCGGTGTTGTCATGTCTAATGGTTTATTCTGTGTCGGTAAACAGCTGCTCTGCTTTAACAAGTATGGTTTAAAACTACAAGAAAAGAAAATGAATAGGAAGGGAACACTGAATTTTATCAATAGAAAGCAGAACAATTCCTAACTAAAATCTCCAGCTGCCAATAAAATAAAAGTTTGATCAAGACATTTCACAGCGGAGAAGCTGTGGCACCCACTGACCCAGCTGAGGGGAGCCTGCTGGGACAGAACAGCAAATTTAACTTGGCTTTACTCAGACTTTTCTCAGAGTCAGGTCAATATTTTTGAGTCTCTCAGGCCCCAAGACAATGGTTATTTCACATCGTCTAATGTGATAAAATGATGCAATATTTCCTACACTTGTAACATTATGAAATGAGCATTACCAAGGATTTTACATGTAAGCTTTTCCACTCCTTTTCTTTGTATTTAAAGTTTAATTTTGATAAATGTACTCAGATTAATCAGGGGCAGAGAGAGAGAGAGAAGAACCCTGTGAATAAGGCCAGTCAGCAAAGCAGTTTTGCAAGGTCATATCAACCACCAGGCTTTGTCTTTTTAGGACTGTAAAAATATTTGACTGCAAGAAGCATCACAAATACAGTGACTTTTATTTTAAAGCACATTTAATCTTTTTGACCATTGCAGGCTTGCTCCATCTGCCATATTTGCGATGAACTTTGTTCTTTATGAAAAATGCCAGAACTGAATGAAGTACCTCATATTTTGTGGAAGTGTTTAATACAACTGTTAGCAGAGTCTGGGGAATGCAGGGATAAATGGAATTAAAAAATAATCACCACCTCACTGTGGTACTTGCCAAACTGCAATTTTACAGTGACTGCCACACTAATAAACACTTTTCCAAACATGAAACACATTTTTATGACAAACTTGTTTTCTGTAACCACAGTTAGTGAACTTCTAGTGACATCCATAAAGATCCAACACTGCATAACAGAGAAGCTGCTTCCATACAGTCACCCTTGGCTTTTGCTTCTCTTTGTTTATAGAAAACTACTTGCTCTGCTGGGATGTAACATTAATAATTAAACTCTCTATTAAAACACCACTGCTAGAACATGAATCACATCTACACTCATAAAACATTCATAACAGAAATGCTGTGAGTAAAAGAAATGCTCAGCCTTGCAAAGTTAAATACTCTTGCAATTTGTCATGATGTACACTGACTAAACTCCTCTTGGAAACCTGTAAGCAGATTAATATAGCTCATTAAGAAGGCTGCTGTCTAACGACTTCTGTTAATTAAGAATGCTCAGTACAAAAGGCTCTAATCAGGTATCTGATTGAAGTTTGATTAGAAAATACAACTATGGAGAGCAGCATTGACATCCTGTACATATAACAAGTTATAATTTGCAAGCAAAATTACGTATGCAGAGCAAATAAGGAAATTTGCTTTTATTTTATGATCATTAAGTCATCTTGCTCCCCTTTCACTGTTTCTGCTTAAAGCCTGATCCAAAGCCTAATGAAGTCAACTGGAAGGGTCACATCCATCTCCACAGCCATTAGTGGCCTGGAAGACTGAGAGGCCTCATCTCTTGGCAAGGGAAGAGCGTGAGTGAGTTTTCCAACTACCTGTCCTTGAGAGGTACTAAGGAAAGCAGGCCTCATCCTGCCCACTGTCCTTTTTCTCTCAGGAATACCTGAGCTGTTTGCCAAAGTTTGGTGCTGCTCTTTTGGGGGAGGGACATGCAAAGCCAAGCCTGCTAGAATTCCGTTTCAGTGCTGTGCTCTGACATTGTGGAGGCCGCCAACTGTTAGTTGGGACGTACTTGAGACCAGAAAGGAAGGTTTCTTTAGAGCAAAGGAAACAGGTTACATTCTCTCCCTCAGCTAGTGAGAGTGCTGGCCAATAAGCACCTGCTGACGCTGGTTCACACGTGGGCTGGCTCCAAGGTACAGGTGGTTGAATCCCTCCTGCTAAGACTGTAGTGGGACCTCAGATTATTGGGACCTGACTGGGAGTTGTTTCTCATTTGGCAGCTGCTCCATAGTTTTCATTACTTTCCTCACCATTTGAGCTTTTGATTTGAGATCTCGTTTAGGACCTAGCAACAAATGAAAGCATAAGGCACGTGCGTGGCACGAAGGCATAAAATCAGGGCAGAGGAAACAATATCTACCAATAAGCCCACCTGTCTCTACAGAGAGCAGTTCAGATGAGGCAGACTACATGTGTAGGGATGAGAGAGGGAAAACAAGCTGGCGTCTCGCTACGAGGCCGCCTCGCACTGCCACGCTCCCGCGTGGCTCAGTGGTGGGCACGTTGCGCTTGTACCGCTTTCGGGCAGCTGAGTCTCAGAACAAGCTCCGCTCAGATGTTTGGAGTATCGGCTAGGCTTGCACACAGCACCACATGAACCCAGACATGTCGTCCTAGACCCACGCAAGTTCTCAGCTGCCTTATCTGGCCACAGCACCCTTCCCTTTCCAACTACAGGCATTTTACAGTATTTAACAACCCTGCTTCTTTAATGAAGGAGAGGCCATATGAAATCAGACAAAAAAAAAAAACCCCAAACTTACTGGATTTCTAGGACATTTACATTCTAGGACATTTACAGAGTCTCTCTGCTCCCATCTTTTTAGCCAATTTCCGTCCGTATCTGCATCAGAATTTATTCTATTCCAAACACTTTTTATTCAGATTGCTTCCAGACTTCCCAGACTGAAGATAACCAAATCAAACCTTTTTTTTTTTTTTTTTTTTTTTTTTCCACTTTAAGTGCAAGGCCTACAGCTTTCATCTTTCCTTTCTGAGTCACGCTGAAACTAGCATGTTAAAAAGAAGCGAAGACTAAAAACTCCATCCCAAAAGGCACACTGCACTAAACATGTTTGTCCCTTTGGAGAGAAGAGAACGAATACAATAGGCATTCACAGCACTGCTCAGTGGACTTTGAAGAGTGCTGGAACTGCAGTGGTGAGAATGATGCAAAACCTACCCAAAATAAAATATATAGAATATATATTTTTATGTAAATTGTACAGAATATATAGAATTTAAATCCATTTAAATTCAAAAGACTAGCTGGAAGCAGCAGCATACCTCCCTGCTGTATTACTGCTCTGGGAACCTGCCTGCTCATTTCTGCAAATGGAGACCTTCTGCAATATCACACAACGATCCAGGGTCATCACACATTACTGATTTGGAGTCTGTTGCAATATACTCCTGCACTTCCCATTGTTGCAGGTTGCTTTGTCCTGCTGCTCAACACCAAAATTTTGGTGTTAGTGGCATAGGATACCTTGCACTGGAATAATAAGGGTTTCCTTCCTCCTCAAACCTCCTAATGATCGGCTCCTTCAAAGCTGCTTCCTCCACCTCAGATAACTGTAATAAAACATCAGAATAAACAAATACAGGGTAAGAAATACTTGAAGACTTTCTTCCACAACGAAAGCAAAGCTTTATATAACAGCACAAAATAAGAAGAAACTGCCTAAAGCTCTCTCCACAGTTTTCTCCCTTTTTACCTACAATATTAAACTAGTAATTCGATGGTGGAATTAAAATAGCACTTTTCAAAACCGGAGGGAAGATGAGAATAAAAATATATAGAAAATAAAACATATTTGTTCATCTATCTGCTGATAGCAAGATAAGCTTTTATTAACAGAGTATAAAAATGAATGAGGATTAACATCTGAAAAACAACTGAAGTCACTTTATTCATTAAACACTCTTCTGACCTTCCTTTGGCAAAATTTTTAATAAATCAAGCCTGTACCATTCTCCTGTTGGGTTCTTCCAGGACCTAGACAGTAATTCAGACAGCTTCCAAGCCTCTAACACGTTATTGACATTAGCTACAATTATTCTTCCTCAAACTACTTGCTGGGTATTACCCTGTCAAACACAGAGATCTGAGAAAATGATACAGAGGTAAGTATGACTATCCACAGAAAGGCCAAGTAGAGTGGAATAAAAAACTGCAGAGATGATGACATGTACATGCTGCTTCATTACTCTGATCACTACTCATGCTAAATTCATCAATTTTAATACATCACATTAAAATTACTTCTTACATGACCAAGGCATCAACATAAATATAACTCATAAAATTTTAAAAACACAGCAAAAAACAGTATGCAAAGAAACTGGAAAACATTGCTAAACAAAATACCACTAATTTTAAATTAAAATGGAGAAGCAAGTAAAAATATTTTCCCAGACTCTACAGGCTTCTGCTATTATAAGCTTCATAATTCTCACGCACTGAATAATATGAAGTTCAGCTTTCCATAAAGCTTTCCAAAGTAATGGGAAAGCTTTTGCTCCTCATATTGCTCCTCATAATCCCACACATAGGAGATCCCTGGCTGCTCATCTTGAGCAGACTATGACGCTAGTGCACAAAATACAAAAAGATAGACATAGGAAAATATTTCCCTAAGTGAAGACAACGTATGTCATGAACAATCTCCACATTCAGGAATAAACAGGAAATTTTATGACTCCTTCACATTTTTCAGTGCAATAAGCAACATTAAGAGAACCTTAGCTCGCTGGTGTCTCACTCTGCAGCATTTTTTTCCTAGCTCTCAGTGTGAACAGCTCCACTGGAAGAGCAAGTGATAATGACAGTATGGCAAATAAAAGCAGAAAGATGTACCTGTTTTCCTTCTCTTGCTTTCTGGTCCTTAGCTATTGTAGCTAAAACAGTTGCAGCTTGTTCCCCTCCCATCACAGATATGCGGGCATTTGGCCACATATAAAGAAATCTTGGACTAATTAAACATTAAAATAAAACCTTGGTTAATTTCCTGATAAAGAATTTACACTCACTCAGCTAAAAATGCATTTTCCTTAATGAGAATTTTGCATTTACTGACTTTATTGAATGCAAATTAATGTACTCCAATACTTGCAACATTCTGAAAAAAAAAACAAAAATCTTGCTTTTTATCTCTATAACCAAGCACCTTAAAATTTTATTTCCCTCTTTCGGACTCCACTTCATCTTACACGTCTCCAAGAATTCTTTTCTTAAAAAAAATCAGCAAAAACAGTTTTAACAGCATCAGTAGTCTTGGAAAAAAAAAATCAAAAACACTAATGTGAGTCATATCCAAAGGGTCAAAAAAAGAAATCTCTAGAGGTTTTGCAAACATTACTCACAAAACTAAACTTGTTAAAGGGGATGAGGGTTTTGTTTTTCATACATGCAGGTAATTATCACATGAGTACAGAGCCCAGGACCACTCTAGCTGCCCACTGATTGCTTAGTACTCTAAGATATTTCCCCCAAGAAATACAATGGCAGAAAAGCTAAACATCTACATGTCAAGAGATCTCCTCTGTCACCTGACTAATTATGAGCCTAGTAATCTCCACAGGTTTCTATTGCTCATATTTACTTACGATAGTATTCACTGAGAATTGCTAGTTTCTCCAATAGGACAAATGAAAAAGTTAAAATAATGGTATTTTAAAGTTGCATGACAGTCTATCTCCCATCGTAAGTCAAGCAAAACTTACCTATATGCTCTTCCACACATCCCATAGTTTCCAGCACCATAGGATCCACCAATAATTACTGTTATTTTGGGTACACTGGCACACGCTACAGCCGTTACCATCTTGGCACCATCTTTTGCTATCCCTCCAGCTTCATATTCCCTACCAACCATGAAACCTAGTGTATTACAAGATGAAAAGAAAGAAGACTCAGTAACTTAATGCTATTATTAGAGCACATCCAAAAGAAAACCCAGGGAACAGAACAAACCACAAATAACTGCAAGCAAGCTGTTTCCAGGCAGCTCGGAGATGCAGACAGATGAAGCACAAAGATGTTGTCTCAGTGTTAGAGCCTCAACTGTAAACAGCACAGCCTGCAACAAAGCAAAACTTGGCAACACTGAGCTTACCTACCTGTAATATTTTGCAAAAACACGAGGGGAATATTTCTTTGACAACACAACTGGATAAAATGTGTGCCCTGGGAAAAAAAAAAAAAAAGAATAAGTTATTAAATGATGTAGCAGTAAAGCTATCACTAACAACACCTGTAGTGATAGCCTGCTTCCCCTGAAGTCCATGGGAGTATCTGCACCCAAAAAGGCTGGATGACAACTGCTCCAGCCAAAGTCAGTCTGCAGAACATTCATTCCCTCTAAAAGAAGCTAGAAGATGTGAAAAGTGTGCAAGTTCAAAAAGAAATCTGTGGGGGTTGCAGCCGTACTGTTAACGAGACCTGCTGTACGTGACAGAAACAGAGATAAGGAATGGCGGACGGAAGATCTCGCGGTGTCACGGAATGGGCAAGGGTTTAACCATATTAGGGCAAAAAGTGATATCTGGAGCCTAATTGGTACATAAGACAACTTCCACCTGGACAGAAGTTATAAGAACCAGCAGCGTATTTCAATAAACGTCATTTGGCCTATCATCTCACAGGTGTCAGTGCTTCTTGACCCTGAGGTGGATGGCCTCAGTATTCCCTCTATAACCACGGACAACCACCACGGGTTGATAACGAACCCGACAGAAATCAAAATTAATCTCCTTGAATACTGTTACTGCTGATAGTGGAGAGCTTGACTGTTTTGACTTAGCCAATAGGCATTTAAACCATAGACAGTTCCACAGTGCAGCATTTGACACGATATTTTGTAAGGTGAAGCCAGGGAGACCAGGTAGCCAGTCCAAGTTAAAAAAATCTTTCCATTTCCTGTACAAAAGAAAGTTCTTTGTTGAAACTGAGAAAATTCCACATACAGCCTTTGCCTTCCACCACTCCAATTGTTGCCAACATTTCCCCTTTTCTCAGAACAGACAAATAATATTGTCCTTCTCCACATTTTCTAGAAAAGGACAATTCTTCTGGCAAAGGACAATAGATTCCAAGCCTCTGTTTCAGTTAAAAATACTCTAAAACAGTAAAGTTTTAAGCTGCAGTTTGTTTCTACTGACCCAGGGATTAATTAAAAGCAAGGGCACACAATGCCTGTGTGCTGGGAAAGCCATCAACAGCTGTCTATGGATGCTGGCATTTGGCATGCTAGGCAAACAGGCCAGGCTGAGAACTGAGACAAAATCTCAGAAGGAAAGCTGCCCTAAGAATACACTCCAGAAACTGAAAGTTTTGCTGCATTTCTGCTTTTGTTGGCTTTTCTTCTGCACTTAAATAAACTGGATCCAAGTCATCTTCTGCAAAACTACCCGCAGTGACTCAGCGCCTGCGTAGCTGCCCATTGCTGTCTCATCCTAGCTAGTTCCTCCACACTTTTAATGTTAAAAATGTTTTCAGCATTCCAAGACTTGAACATTTCTACTGAACAGCTGAAGGTTTAGGACGCAAACGAGACATCCCATGAACCTTGGGATGAACCCTGGGAACCATGAACTGAACTGAATTAAAACCGGCCAGCAAGTCTGGGGACAAAGAATTCATTAGCTAGTTGCACATAGCTAAAAATAGTGACGCTGGGCAAAAATCCAGATTATCTACTAAACCAGCAAAGAAGTGAGATGGGTTTACATAGTCATTACCAAGGATATTTAGATTCTATATTCTCTTTATTGTATTTTGTTGCATCTCATTATGCAGGAAAAACGTATTTTATATACTGGAAAAGTAACATGAAAATGCAAAAAAGAAATGAGTTAAATATCTTCAACCGAAGGATGTAGTTTTGCAATGCTGAATCTATTCTATAGTAATAGTAAAATACACCTGAAGGGATAGATGCTGAGATAAAGCTGCTACTTTAAATTCTGCCATTTATGTAAGTTACGCAACTTATTTTGTCATTTGATTAAAAATAAATGTAAAATACTTTCACTCTGTCTCTCACGTTATTTATACATTACTGGTAAAAAATAAAAAAAAATACAGATAATGCAGAATCTCGAGCCAGCTTTTTCACAAAAAGGATAAAAAGGATATATTGATTAAAAGGATATATTGATCATCATGAGAAAAAGAGCACAGTACTTCCACTATTACAAAAAAAAGGCAAAAAGAGCAAATGAAGCATTAAAAAGAGACATTGTTAGATAATGACTCTTAAATGAAATTCTAGACAAAGGTGTCTCCACTTATTTAACAAGTGATACTTGTTATCTCCTCTTACAGTACCAATACAGCAAAAAAGAAAGCAAAGAAAGGGAAGTTCCTTCTTTTTTTTTCCAGTGGTGGGAAGAAAAAAAAAAAAAAAAAAAAAAGGTCAGAGAAACCCCAGAAATATAAAAAGGGTAATGGGTTATCTTCAATTTGGAAAGAACTGTATTAAGAAAATACTCTCAGAAAACAGTGTCCTTTTCTGTGGTGCTCAAAGTTCAAAATATTTCTCAATATATGAAACTCAATTGTGTGTATTATTTTAATAAACTATAAATCCAGTAAAAATTGTTCCCATTCTCCAAACCTGTCCTCCTAGTAGCCTATTTTTTTAATATAAATTTTCAATATTGACTTCCTCAAGGTAAGTAACCACTGTGCTGTACACAAAAAACTCTAAAAGCATTTCTCAAGGCCTGAGCTTAAACTGCAGAACACAGTTAACAGCAATGCATTTACAGCATTCCGACAAAAAGGGCCTTTCATTTACAAAACAGGTGTTTTAGTTCACAGATTGTAGGAGAATGAGAATAAAATATGCACATATTTTATTTAATAGTCTAATCCAGAAACAAGGCAAAAACAATCCAAGCAAGGCAAAGTGAAAATTAAATCTGTGGTAAACCAGTAAACCGATTATTATAATCCAAGCTAGAAGTTTTCCAGTTACTAGAAAAACAATGATGTACTGCAGAAGTTAAAAACCCAAACTAATAGGTTTCTTTTTTTTTAAGCAATCAGCATGGACTTTACTTTAATAGATGTAATTTTCCGGATATAATATTTCAACTGTGTTGTCATTCAACTATTCCTTTTGCAACTATGTTTTCCTGTTCACCTATATATAATCAGAAACATTTGCAGAACTGTTTTTAAAACAGTCAATTGTTTTTACAGTTTATCAAGCTATTTTTTAGTCACTTGAGGACTCTGCAGCTGGTTGACATTCACGTTTTAAAGCAGTTCTTCATTTTAAATGCTACTTCAAGAGCAAATGCTCCACAAAAACATTCATTTCTGGACTGCGAAACAGCTAAAAATCTGTTTAAGTAAGTACCTTTTTTGCTGACTCTGAGAAGAGAACACCATTGTTTCCAATAATTCCCACTGGATAACCAAATATTCTTGCAAATCCTGCAGGAGAAAGGTAAGAGCGTAATTTCTCAGAGATATTTATTTTACTATAATACAGAGATAACACTTTCCCTTGATAACAATATCTGGTCTTCTTTTGAAGAAAAAATTCATTATTAAGATTACTGATGGGTGAACAAAACAAAATCAATCAAGCTGGGACAAATCCACCATGAATATATGCAGAATTATTTTAATATATTTTTTAAAATACCTGTGATTAAAGTATCCCCATATAAGGCTTTGAATTCATCAAATTTACTTCCATCCACAATTCTTGCAATGACCTTCAGGAAAAAAAAAAACACGCACACACACACAAAAAAAGAAGAAATCAAATGAGACTCTAATCTTCTAAAGTTTCTAATTATGTCAATACAGTGCTAATATAATAATGCTAACATCCAACTTAAAATAAACACTTCATGTTTAGGAGAAACAGTCCCTTACAGAAATGGCCTTGATGGCTGTGAAAGCCCGTCCACTTTAAGAAGTGTGATTAATTTACCTGCTAATGAAAAAAAAGGAATTTTAAGACACAGAATATTGTAAAAAAAGAGCTAAAGTTGTACATAACAAAAGTTCTTCTGATTAACTCAATCTCAACAAAAAACGGTATCTCTGGGTGTATCAACCATTAATCAATAGACTCAAATTTATACAGACAATATATATTGAGGCATGAGTCACTTTCTTTGAAATAAATATATTTTCAGCTTTGCTTATGGTTTTGACATGCAAAAAAAATTGAGATCTGTTCTGAGGTTTTTCTGAGACACAGAGAGGCATTTTCAATAAATATACTGATGATATTTCAAAGACCATAAATCCAGGCAATGAAAACTTTCCAGGTGAATCCTGGTAACTTCTAATAAAGAATCTCAGGGATGTCATATACCAACACACTTTCTAAAATAACAATGTGCTGGTAGTGAAAAAAAAAATCTTTGAGTATGATCTATGCAGCAGACTGGAGAGGATATGGTCTCTGAAGGTACTGAGGCACATAATTACTACAAAAATTACTCTGTATCACTTGTACAATTGCTATTTGTAGCAATTACTCTGCAGCAGGGCACAACAGTTTCCTCATGCAGTTTGAGAGAGTACTGATTTGTTTAGTATATTCATACCTCTATAAATCTTTAAATTTTGACTTGATAAAATTAGAGGAAAAAGAAAACTATGATATCACTTAGCATCCAAATAACTGAGTCTACAGAAGGTCTGACCACTGCAAAAGCTCACTGTTTCCCGGCAGCTTTCTAGGACTACTATCAGAACTTTTATTCCTTATCCTTCTTAAAAATACAACCAAAAAGCATTACATTTTAAACATCCCATTGCAATGGATCTGTTAGACAACACCATCTAGAATATATCAAAAGATTTTACATTTAAATATTTATTATAGGCCCAGAATGAGATTCCTGCCCATGATAACATGAACTGTGAACTCAGGCAAGAAAAGTGAGCACTTATGTATATGTGCATGTGTATCTCCTGTTTGCACTCCTACCTCTTTGACATCAAAATTTCTTTTTAGCTGATCACCAACTATTCCATATATTTCATCAGCAGAAAATAAAGGCTCTTCTGATGGTTCTATAGTCACCTGTGTACAGAAATTGCAATTTAACAAAACTATTTATGCAATGAAGGAATTATTCGTCTACGTAATGATTAAATAAGCTAAAGATGCAAATTAATTTGCCAACTACAACGCTTCAGCAACACAACAACACTTCTTTCTGGTCTGCTGTACTCATTCTGCATAAAGATCAAGTTTAAATCAAAGGACAGTAACCTTTAACAATAACCCTCTAACATACTGTTTCTCAGTTGCATTCCACTTCTGCATTTACCTCCACCTGCACTTTGGCAACTTTTACTCTGTTAACAAAAATTAAGTACATACTTCATTTGCTCATTTTTACCCTATCTCTATTAGACAGTGATTTGAAAAATCAGTCAAGATTTTTACCGTGCCACTAAATGCAACATCTTGCTTTCCTTCAGCTGCTGGGCTTTATTTCTCAATTTGCCCTTTCTTATCTCCCCTCAGAATAAGCTAAGGCAATTCTTCCACTGTACACTTACTATTGATCTTGTTTTCTGATAAAAAAAAAATTAAATTGCCAGAATACTCTAGAAACCTGAGCTATGAAAATTAAGTCAGTGGGAACAACCACTTGGGCTTATAAGTAAATTAAAGACCTTGTAAGAATTGGTTCATTTTAAAGAGTGGTTCTGAAGTATGGTTCTGATCATACTGCTTGCTCTATTCTCTCACAAAGTCCCAGTGAATTTGTTACGCATAACTACAGTAGGAATATGAAAGTTGAATCTTTGGATTCATTTCTAAAGAGTTTTAAAACAGAAACAAACAAACAAAAAAGCATTCCATAAATCAGGAAAAAGAGATCATTCTTAATTTAAAAATATAGTTCATTCAGAAAAACATTCCAGGCACTTACATCTATTTTCTTTTGTCGATTTAAACTTCTTATAGCTTTCCTAGCTAAGTGAAGTGCATGACTGTCATCCAAAGCATAATGATCTGTTACACCAGATTTTCTGTACGCAAATAATAAGATTAATGTAAAGATTTAAAAACAATATATAAAAGTGAAAATTAAGAGTTTTTAAAGACTTAGAATATTTTACTTAAAAAAGATGCCATAAAACTGCTATGTTGTTATAAAATTATTTTAAAAACAACCACACATCTGAACATTTCTTTTAAACAGTTCACTTAGGTTAGCAGAAATAAGACAAAACAGGAACTCTAGCAAGTCAAAAATCAAAATGACAATATAAACGATGCCAAGCATGGTTCAAAAAGAAATTAAATTTATTTTAAAATTATAAAGAAAATCATGTTTACCACAAGATATTGAACTGTCTTGAAAAAATAATTCATTGGTCACTTCAGCAAATTAAAGAAAAAAGGACACATGTTTTCTACACTAATATGTAACTTTGTTTAGTATTACTTTAATTATTAAAATAAAAAGCATGTAGAGGTCTTGATAAGAAATATTCTCTTAGAAAAATCATGGACTCTTCAGTTTCGCTTGCAGTTAAGTTCCAATTGACAATAAGAAAAATATAACCTTCAAAAATCTATTATGTTTCAAAAAATATATTATGCTAATAACAATCATTATTAAACAGTACAGAAATGTGCTGTGAATTGCACATGCTACTACATGACAATAGGTAGACACCTAAATACTTTAAAGAAATGAATGAAAAATAAGATCCTAATTCACATAGGAAACTAATACCACACTAACGACAAAATGATTTACCAGTAGCAAATTTTGATACAAAAAAATCTTTCTTTTAAGTCTAACTAAAATCTAAGTATTGGAAAAATTTTGGTCTGATGGAAAAAATATTATGAACCTGCAGTGAAGATCAGCCCCTCCAAGATCTTCTGCTGATACCTCTTCACCTGTTGCTGCTTTCACCTACAAGACACACAGACAAACAATGGTTGGAATTGGCACTTGTTTTGCATTAATACTTATAGGTAGTTTTTTATCCTGGAATATTCTCTATTTACTGCTATGTTTACATGTATGTGTAATGTCTGTATTACCTACACAGTCTTTGTATTTATAAACATGCATCTTTGCAAAAAAAATGGGTTTAATCAGTGAATTGATTGCTGTCACAAAATATATATTCCTTTTTCTTTAAGAAAGGCAATTCATGCATGATATTCCACTGCATTGTTTCAAATAAAAAAACTTCAATATAATCAATATATCAATATCTCAGTATATTATCTCAATATAAGCATGTCCCTGCTTGAGCAGGGAGTTTAGACTAGAGGCCCCTTCCAACTTCAACTATTCTGTGATTCTGTGATAACCTATCATTCTTCTAAGTCTGCTCTGCTTTCCCTACACAAATTCTTCTTACACAAATTTTAATTTTCTTATTTTAACCATAAAATAATCTGTATTGGTCTGAATTTCCCAAGTCTTCCATTACACCCACAATAATTCAGTAAGAAGCATTTTATAAATGGAAAGATTTAATGACATAATGCTCATAATCTGTCAAATCTTAGATCTGAGAAGATAATTTAAGTGATGGAATTTCTTCTTAAAATAAAACAGTACCATTTACTGCGTGGTAAATATTTTTGAAGTGTTTTTTGAGCCATTGCTTCTTGTCCTGTCACAAGGCATCCCTGAGAGGAGTTCAGCTCTGTCATCTTTACTCCCACCAGACACTTATAGATACTGATCCCTCCTGGGCTTTCTCTTTTCCAGGAGGAACCATTCCAATTGCTTCAGCCTTTCTTCATGTCTCAGATGCTCCAGTCTCTCAATCATCTTTGTGGCTAGAGGATGTCAGAGGAACATCCTTGTGATGTTACTACTGGACAACAACAACCCTCTTGTCACTATTTCCAATGGTGAAATTTATCTGCTCATGAAGTCTTTCTGAAAGGAGCGATGAGGAAACCTGCACTTTAGACTTCAGGATGTGCATGTGCATCACACTTTTTAGTAGACACACATCTCAAGACTATTTGTTCTAGCATCAGTTGTTTTGTTTGTTTCCTTAGGATGTTTTGTTTTAGGCGGGTGAACAGTAAGACCCAGACCAATTTTCTTTGGCAAGGAGGTTTTGGGGAACAGCGTATACAAGCATGGCTACAGTATCTGCTACCACATGGAACAGACATTTCCATGGGAGTTGAAACTCATTTTGATGTTTACAGAAAAGCAAGCAAAATATTTTCAGTGAGAATATGAGAATCTCGGTTGAACAGAATGCTGACAGGTAGAGCGATATTAAAGTTGGATCTGTACGCACGAAGATAAAATGATTACCTCTTCAGGTTGCTAAGGAACAGATGAAATTGGAGGATACTTTTCAAACTCAGGAATCTTCTCCTGAAAGTGGTGAAAAGCTTTCTTCATTTCTAACACTGCAACATCCTTACCATCACTGACTTGCCTAGCCAAGTGTTCTTCTTGAGACTTAGATCAGGCTACCTTTTTTCAGCTGCTTATCCTGGCAAGAGTCCTCTGCACAACTTCTATATCTCGGGTGATACACACACATACACACACACACAACTTCATTTCCCTTGCAATGTTAGCAGATTATACCCTCTTAGAAAGTACCAGCTTGCTAGGTAGCAGTGGATATTAGCAGTCCCATTTGTATTTGCTCTCAGGTGCATTTCACGAGCAGTCTCACAGTAAAAACAACATCACCACCAGGACAGATGAGTTTACTTCGGTGTTTTAGATTTATTAGCTCAGCTTCTGCAACAAATAGAACTTGAACAAGGCCAGAGTCATTATGGTCACGACATATGACCTGGATCTAAGCTACTGACCTGTGCTGGACCTGGAAAGGCTTTGCGTTGAGACAGCGCAGGTATTCCTGCACCCGTGGTAGATACTCAAAACAAGATAACAAGACTATTAACAGTCAAATGTAGAAGTCTATTTCTTCCATCCTAGTAATTCTCCTGCCTCCACTGAAGGATATATGAATGTTATCAATGCAAATAATGAGACTATTCTTAACTAATATTTTCTTTCATATTCATATCACTTTTCACAAAGAAATTTCTAATATTCTTCTAAATTACAGTGATAAATCTACATAAAAATACTTAGTTTTGAAGGAAGATTTGTATTTGCTTGCCTACAAACTATGAGCTGAACAAAACTAATATAATCCAAAGAGGAACAGAGACTTAGGTAAGACATTTAAAACAGTGCCAGAGAACTTCTAACAGGAAATGAGCAGCAAATCATTTAACATCAAATGGCCAGGTTTCATCAACAAGCAGTTGGTATCGGTTTGCTTTTGCTGATTACTTTGGTCTTTCTGTCAGCTTGGAAAGCCTGCACTGAAACAACAAAACACTTCAAGCTAAATGCATTATTCAATTAAAGTACATGGCAAGGTAAGCCTGTGCTCACAGGTGGCCCACCACCACGTCTTCCTTATGTTAAGTACATTCTGAATGTATTTAAGAAATTCTGGAACTGCAATTATGATTTATCAGCCCCTTACCGAAACAAAAACTTTGCATGAAGGGGTCTTTTAATTTTACAAGAACTAAAACTTTATGCATAGATCCTTGGGGAGGAAAAATGGGAGGAACAAATCTGAAGAGAAGGAAAACAAGCAAATGCAAAAATTGACTGTAGAAATGAGAACAATGTTATACAAGTTATACAAACACAGAATGATATAATGGGATAGAAGCTTCAGAATTTCAAGGAAATTAACACAGTTATAACTTAAAAATTGGTCAAAAATTCAGCAGCTGTTTTCCTATAGGATGTGAAACAATGACCTGCAACATTTCCTCAGTGCCTTAAGCGGTGGAAAGAAGCAAACTCCTCCAGTAGACTCCTCTTTCTCTGGCACTCCAGGGACTAAGAGCAATACCCTCACCAACAATGTTGCTATAGAGTAATTTCTCCACTTATGCCTATTAAAGTACTGCCAATATACTGAGACATTTAATTTGCACTTGGCTTTGGCAAAGGAAGCAGCCAAATTGTTCCTAAACACCCTACCAAAAGTGAACCAAAGTGCTGCCTCAGACCAGTTTGTTCAATGATGCAACATTTCAGGGTTTATCATTATTTATTCCAAGTTTACCTAGTCAGGCTTCATCTAGACTAGAAATGTTCCACTGACTGATGTCCCACCTGTTATTGTAGCACTGATATAATGTTTACTAGTGGAATTCCCTTTCCCCCTGCCCCAATAAGGTTCATGTTAAGTACAATTTCTAAGTGATCTTTGACAACCTTTGCTTGGTCAGTAAAATATCCAAAATTGATCAGAAAGAAAAAGTGTGAATCTCTGCAAGCTTACCAGTGGTGGTCCTCCCAAGAATATTGTTCCCTGTTTGCCAACAATAATACTTTCATCTGCCATTGCAGGTACATATGCTCCTCCTGCCGTGCAGGACCCCATTACTACTGCTATCTGTAGGGAACACAATAACACGAGTTAACAAGTTGTCCATGCTTTTAAAGATTCAAATACACTAAACAACTGTTATCTACTGTAATGATTTTAACACAGATTCTGGAAGAGCACTACAAGGCAAAACAAATGTTATTTGTGCTTTTTCCTTAACAAATAAATAAATAAATCTCTACTTTTCAAAGGTCTTCAACCTATGATTTTCAGACCACCCTGCACAAAAAGAGTTCATATAAGATGCACCATGAGCTACATGCATAAAGTACTTAGAAGTCTACATTCTGCCAGGAAATTCATAAGAACTGTAAGAGGCTGCTCTAGGTATTTATGCTTTTAGACTTTCTCAACCTTCTCTGGCCATCACAGACTTTCTCTGCAGAGAAGAATCATTAGATGTTAACCAGTACAATTTCACCAAAGTCAACAGTCTTTGGAGGCAATTCCTTGAACTGAGAGGCAATGTAACTTCAGTTCTCAATGAAGCAATAATAATGACCACATTAGTAGTACCTTTAAGGTATGCTCTATAGCTTGTTATAGCATGAATAAAACCTGCCTCATTCTCATGTCTAATTGCAAGATGAACATCAAATCACCGACCATTTTAACGAGTAATTCTTGCGTGGCACTATACAGAACTGACTTGATCCCAGACAGGATGAATACAGCAGCAAGATATAGTCATGCAAGTAAAATCCTCTCAACTTCTTCAGGACAACTCTTCCAAGAAAATAAGGATCCTTTCACAGCAGTTTGTAGAGCAACAGAGATGGAATATTCATATGGAAAAGGCAGACAATAAGAAAATAATTGTCTAATTTATTGCTTTCTTTTACAACCACTAAAAATAAAATGTAAAACACAAAATAATGCTTTTTGTGAAAAATTTATTTGGAGGTTTTTTTAAGTGATATCAAGTAGCCTTCTGTTGTAACTGCTAAAATTTGCTGTTAAATGAAGGCAGCATGCAGTAATACTAAATAGGGGCACAGAATAAAGTTCGAATGACATTACCTGTATCTGAAGCAGGGATAGATGACATTTATTAAGTTGCTATCATCAAATCAAACACAGTTTCTTTAGCAACTTGCAGCATTTTAAATTATACTCAGAATTAAACACTTCTTAGAGATTAATCAGTAATACATCTCTGTGCATTTAACAGATACCACTGGGCAAGTAAAAGCATAATGTAAGCCTCTAAAAAGGAGGTAAATTGGGAAAAAAGTTAATTTCTTTTTTTTTATTTTAGGGTTTTTGGAGTTTCTTCTTTTTCTCCTCTAATAGCCCACTTACGCTGAGAAAAATGTGTTCCTACTTAAACTTTAATTCAGATGTTACCTTTTCCAATATATACATTACATATCCAATGCAGACGTCAAAAAGCATGGCTTCAAAGATTCATACTAACATGCTATTCACTAACTTCACTCTGAGTGAATTATTGCATAGATAACTACAAGAGCAATAAAATCAACAACTCTGAACGCACAAAAAATGTATTTTATATGGAGCACTCAACTCCCTATTGTGTCCATGCAACACCTGAGTATGAGAGCTTGGAAAGCGGTTAATGGGAAGCTAATCATGGCTTTCTGATTCACAGTCATACAGGTATCAGCGCAATTTAAAGCTGCAGTAGGAGTATAATAAATTAGTCACAGACAAAAGCAGATGAGGAAATTAAAGCATAGGCAACTGACAAAAAAAATACTTTAAGGTCAGAATTGAAAAGGGCTGGTGAGCTGATGAAACAGGTTGCAACAAATAAGAGCAGATATAAAACTAACAGGATTCAAATTCACATGTCTGAAGAATGAACCTGAATGGAAAGCAGGGGGAACATAACTGCATTTCCTGACAAGACATCTCCTCAGACAGGGAAGATCATTCTACCCACTACAATGTGTGGTGATAAAACAATTACCAGATTTACAAATATTAACAGCACCTTCTGAAATGAAACAAACGAAACATTACTCAAACAAAATAAACAGACATCTATAACATTTCTTTAAATGAAGTAAGCACTTTCATAGAAGCTTTTTGCCTTTTTTACAAAAATAGTAGTATTATTAGCATACTATTAACATTATAAAAATTAAATGTGTCAAATTAAGAAAGTTAAACTTTTGCCAGGTCATACCGAAAGAAAATTATAACTGTGTTTTTTTAAAAGGCAAATCCTTCTTAAACGTAGTTTGCTCTTTAACAACATAAACATACAGTGCTTCTCTACTGTGACACCCCGTGGCAATCAAAACAAAAGAAATTCGACTTTTTGAAGAACTGTCCAAATAAGTGCGTGTTTTTTCAAAATATTCAGAAAAATACCAGCAAAACTTTTTTTGACTGACTTTCTAACAGCATCCTGTGTAAACTTGATTATTTCAGTCCTGGCATTTGATTTACATTTTCATCTTTTACACCACATTTAAACATCATCATTACTGCACCAGACAATGACTTAAGTCCTTAGTGAAAAACAGTTTGTTCAAAATGCTCCTGAAGTTCATTCAGCACAACAGCTGTGTGACTATCTTCTTTGACAATACACTTGCTTGCTGTTCCACAAAAACGCTAGGACCAATGTTATTTATAAGCACAAACCTATAAAATAGATTTGTCAGTGACTCCAGGGGAAGAGCAGCTTGTGAATTAGCCAAGCAGATAAGCTGCTTACAGTCCAAAAGTATCTTTCCCCCTGCATGTTTTTGTTCCAAATACAGAGTACTTTGCATCACAATACCTGGCTAATCACCTCAATTGCTCCACTATTCTTATTAAAAAGAAAAGAACTGTGATTGAATGTAGGTAGGGCTTTTCTGCTTTAGATTTGCCTGGAGACAGGGGATTTCAGGAGTCTTCGGAAAAGGGAAAAATGTCTAAAGACCAAAACGTGCCAAAGGGGTATCACAAATAAAGTTGCCTCAGGAACTGTAGCAAAGCAAAGTCTGCTAAGCAGGGCTCAGACGGAAGACTCTCCCCTTAACTAGTGCTTCTTCTCCAAATTGCAAGGCCATTTTCCATTCTGTTTTTAACCCTCAGGCCAGAGAATTCAATCAAACATAACTACGCAGAGAATCCAAATGAAAATGGTTCCTGTGAAGTTGTCCCCCTAAATCACAGGTATGGATAAGAAGTAAAAAATAAAGTAAAAATTGATTTTCAACTGACATCCGTGATGAGAATTCAACAGCTAAATACGCCAAAAGAACACAGTGGTGAAATATTTCCATAAAGTTAAGCAGATGAAGCATAACCATTGCTCAAGGTTCCAATAGCTATTTCTGAGCCTAATATTTGATAGCAATGTTTCTGGTCAGGTGGAAGATTCTCATAACTTCCTTCACGTTCTTTCATCCAACACATACAAATGTGCACCAAACTGACAACTTCTGACCAACCAAAAACCATCGAAGAAGGTTTGGAGGAGATAAAGTGTGCAGTGCCCATGAAGCTCAGGAATCAGGTAGGATGCAACCCATTAATGACATCTGCTGTACAGAGAACTGACTTCATCTCTACACATAGGACACCAAAATGACCTTTGTGTTAGACAAGCAGGTGTATCTGATGGCTGGATCGGTTAGTGTAAACGTTTCTTCCTGAGTTGATTAAACAAATTCAAGTGTCTCCCTGAGATTAGCCAGACCAGCCTGAGGGAAATGTATACACGGCTCAGCCCAACATAGGGGTTAAAACCTGAACAACTAACAAAGGAATTTTGAAGAGCAAAGTCCATGAGCTGGCTTCAACTTACAGACTCCTTCCCAGTGACTGGGGATGCCAAGCATCACAGCAGTAAGCATATTAGAGAGACCAATAAGGACAAGAAAACATATATCAATGAAGGCACCTGCTCATTGTTCAGCAGTAGTCAAAAAGCAAAGTGTTAAAAACTACTGGGAAAGGGAGAAGAAAAGAGAATGGTGAGGTACCTCCAACCAGCCTAGCACCCTTCATGAGCACAACCAGTAGAGTCCCTTCCCTTGGTGGCCAGCACAGCAGCTGACTCAAAAAATTGTCCCCAGACTCCTGAAAACACTCACAGCACAGAAGCACTTCTAAATCCAGGACCTGTGACTAACAGTATTTCTATGCATCATTAATACATTGTAAGATGACCTCATTGTCAAGGTAGTTTTATCAAACAGTACAGTAGTGTATACACTGGACATATATATATACACCCCTTTGGCAAGAAGGGCACCTCATTACTAGCCATCATCAGAGGGGTCTTCACCTTTACAGCACTGATGCAGAATAATCAGCTGTTCCAAGCAATTTCCTAATGCTTTGTCATAAAGTTTTACGTATCATGCTGTCTATTCCTCTTTTCTCCCACTTCAAGATAGAAGCAGATAGGTCATGGCATTAACATTAAGGCCAGGAAGGAAGGCAGCTTCTTCAAAATTATAATGACATTTTGTGAACATTTATTGTGTTTACAGTGCCACCAATCCCCAGACTGGACCATTAGGTCAACACAACTTCTTGCTGTCAAAAATGTAAAGCATAGGTATGAGGCTTGAAACCAGACAAAAACAGTAGGCATGAAACCTTGTTAGTACACTTCATACTGAAATAAAGGCAAATTACCTGTGGAATTCCTTGCGAGGACATGACTGCTTGATTATAAAAAATACGACCAAAATGATCTCGATCTGGAAACACTTCTGCTTGCCGAGGTAAATTAGCTCCTCCAGAATCAACTAAATTGAACGAAAATACATTAACATATGTATTTCAGATTGTTCAGAGATTTAAGTTTTTTAGTAAAATATATGCATTTTTTTTAAATCTCTTGCATTTGCCATCACAGTGTCTTGCCATGAACTTAGGTATACTAAGACATCCTGCTCAAAAAAAACAACATTAATAACCCCATAAAGGCAATTAATATCTACCCCAGATGTTTTAATGGAAAATAAACGCAGATGCATTTAGAGATGCGGTAGGTCACAAACTTCTAAATTAACATTACAGCAAAACACATTTGAAATAAGAATATTTTCAATGCATAGTTTTAATTTATTTTTTCCACTGCAATCCTGTCTCAAGTTCCAAAATAAAGAGACTAAATAAAGAGACTAATTACCATTAACTGTCTTTCAGATATGTAGCATGTTTACTCTCACCCTTTGATTGTACAGATGTACCAGAGACTTTTCAACCTTACAGTTCTTAAAGAAGCTTCACATATATGTGTCCTACCTCTGGCTGTGCCCTCTTTCAGCTACCTCTCCACTCCAAAATCATGCAAATACGTCAGTCTGAAGGGCAACATTTAAAGAAGCTGTATTTTACCTAAAGATCCTGAGTCACCCTTTGCAGGATATTTGCTATTTCAGCAATGGGACTTACCCAAATACAGACATGGCAGGTGATTTTGCATTGCAATTTCCTGAGCACGTAAATGTTTCTTAACAGTGATAGGATAATAAGTACCTCCCTTTACAGTTGCATCATTAGCAACAATCAAGCACTCCACCCTAAAAAAAAACACATTTATGAAAGAAAAAATTATTTTTTAATAAACAAACATCCCAGGACCCTTGAAGTCTCTGGGATGCTGAAAGAAAACACCCTCCTCACCTCATTCTTAAAAAAAATAAATTATTATAGTCTCAGCACTAGAATGTCCTGCTTTCCTATATAATGCAACATTTAATTTTGACATTAGTCTTGGTGCAACTTTCAGTAAGTAAACCTTGTTCTTAGTCTGACATTCCAACATGTCTTTTGAAAATAACTTTACTGATGCACCAATCTTCCTTCATCAGACAACAGAACCTCTATGTATATTAATAGAGATGCTCTGCTTAAATATAGGACACATTAATTAACTAACTAAAAACAAACAAACAAACAAAAAAAGAGCAATTACCTCATCTTAGATAAAAGACAGCAACTTTTCCTTTTTTTTTTGATCTCCGAAGCGAAATATTGAAAAAGCTTAATGCTGAAAACTAAACAGAACTCCATATTTTTCCTTTTCATTAATAATGCACTCAGTGGTATCACTCACCCAGACACTCGTCCAATGCCTGTGATAATGCCTCCTGCTGGTACCTCTTCCTTACCATATAGCTGGTAACCTGCAAACTGGGAGAACTCCAAGAATGGAGACCTGAAAAACAAGAAATGTCTTGACAGAATTTTCAAAAAGGCTCAACTTCATATTGCCTGCTACTGAATCTCACCTAAAATGTTCAATTTTTTAAAACAAAATATTACAAGAGAAGAGAGAAAAATGAGCATTTCAAACAGCACATACGTAAAATTTTGAATGTAAACATGTTTATGGAAGCTAAAGAGAAACCAAGTGTTATTATAAAACAAAATACCTACCCTGGATCAATAAGCCTGTCAATTCTCTCTCTGGGTAACAGCTTTCCTCTTGACGTGTGAAGCTTACGGGCCTTTTCTCCACCTCCTGTGATATAACAGTCATTCATTAGATTTACTGTGAACATAGATAAATAAATCACCACATATATTAAAACCTGGGATGGAAACACCGAGGGGTTCACAGTTATTGAAATATGGACCTTAATATTACATTTAATAAATAACGGCTTATATTCCAAACAGAGTTAAGGTATTGACGTAAACGCTTGTTTTTTCAGACTCTACTCTATTTCCCCCTTTCATTCTTTACAGCTAATCTTGACATAAAGATTTTAACAGAGTTGTCTGAAACTATCCCCTGCTTTTCATCAATGAACAGAGCAACTGACAACAAGAATAGACACAGAGGAAAGTGTAATAATGGGAAGTACAAAACACACTTTCCCCTGGATTGCTTCTAAATAGGTTGCAACCCTGAAAGATCCAGCTAAGTCAGGAATCACTTTCTTAAATTACTCTAAAGCTGTAAACATCAGTTAGGATATACAGCATTTAATAACAAGTTATATATTTATCTTTGCTTCAGTTCAATCCTTTACTCAAGGTGATCCTATATCATATCTGTTGCTTGCTAGAGTTTTGTTTTTTTGATACTTAAGATTTGTTGACACATCTTCGCTTCTTAATAACAACAGCTTGTCCAAAGAATGTCTCTGTGTACGCATATCACTGATCCACCTCTTCATTTCCAAATTGTCTCCCCTGCCCAAAATAAAGAAGGTGCTACTTTGCTAACATTTCCCAGGAGATTTCTAGGTTTCCTTATAAGCTCAGCGTTACTAAAGCAGAGCTTATAAGCTTACAGTCCAAACCCTCCCTCTTAGCTCCTTCCTTGATCTCCATCTTCACCGCCACCATTTCACATCTGCTATGGCAGACCAGAAAATTGGTGGTTTGTTTCTGATTCAGCCTGTCCTTTAGGTCTGTATAAACAGTCTCAGTTTAAATCTTACGAATACTTTCTGTACAAGTCTCATAAGATACAGTCTCTCATGTTCACCCACAGAACTAACACTCTCATCCAAGTTCTCAACACATCACACATCATGATTACTACATCATTTTCTCTGACCTTAGCATAGACCATCTTGCCCTGCTCATTTACACCTCAAGTGTTCCTGCAAATCTCATTTTCTGTCCTGTGGCATTTGTCTCCTCAATTCATCACACACTAATCAAACTCCTCGTCTCCAGGTCTTATAGACATTCTATTAAACATGTCTCTTTCAGGATTGAGAAATTCACTCCACCTGAGATCAGACGTGTGAACACTGTGAACAACAACCTCTCCACCAGTGAAACAGACTTCGGGGTGTTTAATTTGAAACCCCCAATTTTCTTTTCTACAACATCATCTACAAAAACCTAACTGTGACTATTAATGTGCTTTGGCTACTGCTAGCCATGGAGACTAAGAGCACCTTGGATGTTTCTTGTGCAGTAATACATCCTGCCATTTGCTGTAGACTACTTTTTTGTGATAGGGACCATCTTCCTGTTGTGCTGCTGGGGATGATGGAGTAAAATAGTATACAGGGTCATAAAAGTGCTGCCCACCACAGTAACTAATACTGCAACCTGTGTTACACATTTCCAGGAAGAGCTCATTCAACAAAAGTTGGCTCCCCTCAAGAAAAAAAAAAAGCATTTATTCTTTAAAATATTCAACACAAGAACATTTTTTTCTTCCACATACTTGTAGGATAGACCAAGCAGTCTTGGTCCATTCTACTCTCAAAAAGGTGTATTAACATCCCCTAAACCTATAGTCCGAACTGCAGTCCTTTCTAAAGCTATGAAAGAAATAGTATCATATGGGGAAAAGCATATAGGATGAGGAGGAAGAGACAAATAGCATCATGATGCACACAAAGGGGGAGCATCAGAGCTGCATGCTCGACCTCTGGTAGCACAGTTAAACATTTTTACATTGTTTTCATTTTATATTCCCCAGTTAACTGGAATTAATTCAGGAAGCCCTACAAGTCAAGAAAATAAAACATAGATTTCATTTTTTGCTGCCTTTGCCCAGTAGCATAGTTACAGCCAGGTTCTTTCAAAATCCTCTTCACAAGTGAATAAGCAGGCAACTTGAACAGAAATGCACTGGCCAGAGCAATTTGTTACACAAGCAGGCAGAAGAGCATGAAGTAAGAGAGCAGGTGAAGTAGAAATCATATGTGCATCAGTAAGAGACCTCAGTTAATAATCCCATCTATCTAAGAAATATTGCCATTAGGTTAAACAAACATAATTTTCATTGATTACTAAGATCTTAAGTAATTAAAAAATAACCAATTCTACACATCCAATTTCCACTTTTTATTCACCTTGTTTACTTTCTGCCTTTTATGCAATTAAATTAATCTTCTGTTTTATTAAATTAGCCTTGCTTTTATTTTTTGTCTGTTTCCAATAATTTATGCATTTCTTTGTATTTGATTACTGTGATCTTCAAATAGCAAACAGCAAATACGTTAAAACTCTAAATCCAATGGTAAAATAAATAAATGATAATGTTATGGACATATTACCTAGGTCTTTTTTAAAGTTGAATTATTAAAGAAAAAAAGAATTTGAACTTAATTAGCCTGAACATAAACTCTTTGAAAGATATCAGATACAGATTCAAACACACTATCAAATAATTATTTGCCTACTATTATCCAGTTATGTTTTAACTGAATGAACCATTTATGAATATACAGCTATAAGAAAAAAAACACTATTTTGAGAGTCGTTTAAAGAAATATTCTAAAAACTGGACCATCTTACTTACCTAATTTGATTTTTTCTGCTTGTTCTTGGAGGTCTCTTACTAGTGCTTTCATTCGTTCATAATTTTCCTGCATGGGGAAAAATAAAAACTTCAACCTCAACTGCAAAACAGTATGTTATTTTAATAACAATAATTAAAAAAAAGAAAAACTGAGAAAACTATGCATTTTTTCTTTCAAGATTTCAATTTAACAAATCCTAGTTATGTATGCTCTTTAAAGTAAGAGATTTCTTCTTTTTGAAAGTACTTATTTTTAGAAAGTAATTTCTACCTATGTACGATCTCCTCAAGCATCTCAAGCTTGTTTATAAATAAGCTTTATAAATATCCTAAGTTAATTCAGACTGTAGAAGACTTGTTCTAAATTTTTGACTGATTAATGAGATTAGTCATTGCAGAGTCAAAGTGGTACTTTTCAGGATTTGTTACTTTTTAAAATCATACTTTGGGGTTTTGTAGTCCAATTTGGAAAAATAAAGTAAAAGGGTTCAAAGTTAAGTGTTTCTGTATCTCTGCTAACAAATAAAGATCTTTGTTGCATAGAAATTTGTAAATAATATTCACATTGTTGCCACTTAGCTAGAATATAAAGCTAAAACTGCTGTTCAAGAACTTAACTGTGGTCTTCTTGCCAAACTCTCTCTTACAAAAGCAAAAGGACTCTTAGAGCTTTGAATATGAGTGGTTTGCTACAAAGCTCAACATCACGCTCAGTTATCCAAGCCAGTGTGCTCATTATAGCAGCTTTTACCATTTCCTAGACATTCAAATATATTCGAAAGCAGAATTTGGCTTTTCAAAGATGTTAATAACTGTGACCTCTTTAAAATATGTAACTGCAGTGATGGAATGTGTCAGCTGCTGTATAAAAGTTCATACTGTGTCCCCTAATTACCTCTCATTTAGAAGATATCAGAGACTACTTGTATGGAATTAACTGTCTAACAGCTCTTCATATTCAGACATGAACAATCAAAATTAGAGTTTTCCCTAGAAGTAATGAGCGCTGCAATTAAAATCTGCAACTCCATCTCAGTTACAGCAGGGCACCAAGATGGAAAGGATGAGGAAAAAAAAGAGCAACACATAGATAGGTGCTTCACATTCAAACTATTTTAGTTGCATATCATAACTTCAGGCTTCACAGACTTCAGACCATCACTGCAGCCACACAGGCACATTCGCCAGCAAAGAAACCAAAACCTGCATTTCATCCATCAGCTGGGTCTCATTACGAGTTAGCTTTTTCTCTGTGAAACTGAGAAATAGCCATTGTTAATTCTGTATAACTGCAAATCTGTAATTCTGCAATTGTTAAAGCACTCAAAGTTACTGTATATGTGATTAAAAGGAAAACAACAACAAACCTCTCCATACTCTTTCAGTTTGTCTAGCTGATTTATTTCCCAGTACTGTACATAATTGATTTTCGCTCCTCCTTGTTTAGCAGTCTGTTTTCTCTAATCACCCTTTTCACAGAGTACTGAGGCTACAAATAAATAACCGTTAAAATAGGAAAAAGTACACATAAAACTGGCAGAAGTTGTTAGAAGGGGGACACCAGTTGCAATCAAAAGCTTGCTTTTTGATTAGATTCTGAATTGACACTCAGTGTAGCTTCTTTGGCTACTCCTATCCATCTTTTTTCACTGAGATTCTGTACATGAAAAATCATGAAAGGATTTTTTTTCGATCATCTATAAAAATACTGTATCCAGATGAGTTAGTTACTTCCTCCAGGTTCCTAATTTTATCTATGAAGTCTTTAGCAGAAGGCACATACATCATTAGACTTCACAAAGGAAGAGTAAAGAGGCTTTTAAATCTAGTTATGGAATCTGAACACACACAGGACAGGTTGCCCTCAAAGCTCAATGTGTTAATTCTTCCACCCACTTATGGGCTTTGGATTAAATAATGTCAAAAATGTAAATGAACTGACGCAGAACTGGAAATTGAACAACTGAAAAGCCTTTACGACAGTAATTTCTGTAAAATTCTGCTGTTATTACAAGTGTTTCTAGGAGCTGTAAAGCAAATCCAAAAGGAAAAAAAATACAGTTACTGCAGGAGTTAAGCAAGTTTCTGCTCAGGAGCAAAATGGCTGAGAGCACTAACACCTGCAGTCCTTACCTATCTCCTGCTGAATTTTCTAGAATTTCGACTCAAAATTCCCATTTAAGAATACCTGTCTGGTTTGGGAGACAGTGCACCCTACCTGTGCCAAGCCGCCCGGCTGCATTCACAGCTAGAACAGCAAACAGGAGCTGGAGAAGGCGCGACCTTCGTCTCACCCTGCTGCTGCGCTGTGTTTGCACTACTATGCCCTGTATTAGATGTATTTCAGACGGTTACGCGCTTCCTAGCCGGGACCTCAGCAATTTGCGTTTGTGAAGCATTATGTACATGTGCAGTGCCCTATAAATTACAATTATTTTTAACAAATACTAAGCTAGGCTACGGCTTGGGTGACGTACCAGGTGTATGCAAGCAAACGGACTTGTCTAGCAGTTTGAAAGACTTGTCCTGTCTTGACATCCCATTGGAAAGTGCTGCCCAAGCACCTGAATACTAAGAAAAGTAAAAAAAATATGTTCTGCACAAAGTCACCAGCCTTGCGTTCCTTTGGAAATCTAAAGGTAAGTCCAATGGGAAGTCCAACGATAGCCTGAGCAAGTAGATTAATTATTACTGATTCTTTACAGTTTGCGAAATGTTTTTGGCTTGTGAAATGTATGCGCGGGTAAGCTCGGCCCGCTCGCACACAATAAACACCACCCGGGCTCTCTGTTTTCAAGCGCAGGGTTGCAGCCGCGCCCGCTCTCCCAGCGCCCCCGTCCTCCGCCTCCGCCGC
>VWPW01013400.1:109590-153451 GCA_013389825.1 Crypturellus undulatus
GGCCCCGCCGCCGCCACTCCCCGCGCCGCGGCCAATGGGCGCCGCGGGGCCCGGGAGGCCGCAGCGCCCACCCGCATAAATATATATATTTGGTTTTACACGTTTGTAGTGTTTACTTACAGGTAACGCGGGGAAGTTTGATACTAAGTTAAACCCCCATTAGAAAACAAGTGTTTTGTTGAAGTGTGTTCGTCAGTTATCACCATACGTGCCGCGTCGCACCGTGTGGCTCCACTGCCCAAGCCCACACTGTTCCCTTCTCAGAAACTCATCTGTTACCTATTGCAGGTTTTTAATTCCTGGATGTACACAAGTTATTCAAGCAAAGGAAAGCACAGGTAATATAAAATAATTTATTCACATAATTTACATATAGAATATGACTGCTTTCCTTGAAACAGAAAGTCTCTATGTGATTATACATGCACCAGACAACTCTCTTAAGCAAAGCAGTTCTATGCCATATCTTTGTAATAAAAAATAATAAACTAATAAGCATTGAGAATTCACAATTCTTCCATCGTTCACCATTATACAGCTTCCATATCCAAAGAGAACACAAGTTGTGTCATCTCTATTCCTTTTGTGTGTGTGTGTGTGTGTGTGTGTGTGTGTGTGTGTGTGTGTGTGTTTTTTTTAAAAACAAGAGTATCCTATAACAAAGTGCACGTGGTTTGCTGCTGGGGAGGAGGGAGCAGGAAGAGTAGCCCCAGTTACCAGGACAGATAAGGCACCTTATATCTTAGTTATGAAATAATATTTTTGCCTTGTAATTTCAGTGCAAGCTAAAATGTATGCAACTCAATACAGAATGGCTATCAGCTAGGAAGGTACTTAGGGCACGTTACTTTACAGCCTTCTATCCCCTCAAATTTTCACACGTCAGTGCAAGTGACTTCAACATGCCACATGTAACAGGAAATAAAACACTTACATGAAATGGTATCTACAAGATATATAATACAAGGAGCTTTATGTATACATTAATCTATTAATGTTTACAGTAAGATGATATTTAGATAAACATTTCAAGTTAAATGGAATAGGCAGAACACAAGATACTGTCTGAATAAAAAATGTTTGTTGGATTTCTGGATTTTTTTTTTGGACAGTATGCTTTTCAAGTAAATTACTTTATTCTGGGATTTCTAGTCCCTTTTTCATTATCTCAAGAAATAAGCTGCTTGTGACATTTGGCTAACAGAGGCCTCCTAATCTACTAATTCGTACTAGCTTTTTTGTGCATTTTCCCCTTACTGACAAAGTTTTAAAGGCTTCTTTAGAAGCCTTGGCAATAATTTCTGAATAGGCAAGCATTCCCAAGCTTCAAATATTTCCATGTGAACTAGATACCGATATGAAAATAATTGCTATTAAGATCATTTTCCAGTCTGACACCGAGGAAGGGTTTCTCGAGAACCTTAACAATTCAACCCTAAACATCACTTTCTCTTTCCTATCACATTACCCATTTTTTTTTTTTTTTTCCTTTTTCAAATCTACCTGCTGGTATTAGGCCACAGGAAAAAAAAAATGAACCTCTATATACTTACTTCAGGCAATAAGGAGTTTAAGAATGTATTTTCAACTTCTCAATGGCCACCTGACTTCTAGACTGCATGGACTTCATTATCTCATCAAAGGAATCTTCCTACTATGCAAGTGAAAAATTAGACTAAAATCTAATGCTACATCAGAATTTTATAGAAAGTTACAGTACAGGTGGATGCAAAATATATAGAAAACTAGTCAAATTTAACTGCTTTAAAGCAGTAAATCCTTAAAGCATCCTCAAAGCATTAACCATAGCTTTGATTGTGCTACTTCACACAAGAGGAACTCTTTGGAAGTCAGTAGATATATATGCACCTACACATAATACCAAGGAACAGAAATGGCATTTAATCCCTTGTTTTCAGTGTACCTAATTTAGAAGGAAATTAGCATTTAGATTGGGAAATGTTAATCTCTTCCTCCCCTTCTAACAGGATAGTTGGAAAGATTAACTAAGTACCACATCTTTTAATAAATTAAACATGTGTTTTCCATGTTTTCCTCTACACATTTTTAACAAGTTAGAACCCTTAGGCTTTTCAAGATAGTCTCTTTCCATTTACGTAAGATTTCTTTATTACAAAAATACATAATTTGGAGCTGCCAATAGAAATTGGTGGAAATGCTGAATATAGCTATGTATTTACTAGACCATACTTGCAAAATTTGCTTCTTGATCTACAGAGATTATATACAAAAAGTTCATTTCTCCTTCTAACAAGGTACTTTACAATGAGAAGCAGAGAACTTTTAAAACCAGTATCACAAGCTCTAGCATTACAATTCAAAGGGATATTGTCACAAAAATAAGCATTTCTTCATTGCACTTTTCCAGAAGATCATCATGCACCCACTAGCAGCATCTGAACAAGTCAAACCTAAGCCAGCTGCTCTGGTCCAACGACATCAACATAGTTGTGTAGGTTATCTCAACATTTTAAAAACCTCTAGGTCCCTTCAGAGAGAATTTTGTCTTTACCAAAGCTTATAACAGCTTGGCTGATAATAAGTTTGACATAATGGTATAACAAATAGGAATTTTCTAAATACTGTTTTGCTGTTGCATTGCACTTTTGGATCTAGGATTGTATAAAGCCATTTTGCTATTCTGGATCATCCACTTCCATAAAGATGTCACTGAAAAAATACTCAGAAATCCTAGTTGGTGCTTCTTCCTTTTCTTGTTCTTTAGCTTGAAGCGATGGCTTCTCAGGTTGCTTTTTAACAGGAATCTGTAAGAAAAAGAAAAGGCTGCTCTTAATGGTCTTACCTGTTTGTGTTTATGCATTGTATCTTTATATATTGCTATATATTAAATATTGTGTTTTTATATACTTTTATATAAAGAAATATAAAAGTACATTATGTTTAATCTATTTGTGTTTTTAACATAGACACAAACTTGAGCTTCCATTTAGACAAGAGGTTCAGATACAAATTTCAGATTTCAGATTACTGAAAAACAGCAAATTGCACCCCTCTTCTTTGTTGAGGAGTACTTCTTCATGGAAAATTGATTAATATTTGGGGATACGCCATATATGTGAACAATCATTCCCCATTGTTTGAGTTCACTGAATTGGCATGAATCAGTTTAAGTAAAGCGCCATTACTACCAATTAATTCCAAGAAACACAGCCTCACAGGATGCCAGTCTTGGACACATGCACATCTACCAATTAATTCCAAGACATACAACCTCACAGGATACCAATCTTGGACACGTGTACATAAGCACTGATACCAGTAGAAGCCCTCACAGAACCACACAAGTCTTAGATGAATGCATGAATCTTGTGCAATTTCTGCTGAAGTAAAAACAGAAAAATGCCCCACAGCTGTCATGGAAACCAAACAATAATAAATGTACGTGAATAGAAAAAGCAACTACTTTGTAAGTTTCCTAGGCACGCACAGGTCAGGGTTACTGCTCTCAGCTTGGAATGCTGCCCACCTACCTGACTACCCCCTAAAGTGACAACTCCCGTGCTCTTCCCAGGATGGAAGGACATTCACGAGTGCACACGCACCTCAAATGCGGCATCAGCAGCCGTGTTCTCACACTCCACAGGTGATGACGTGCTCACAGAGGGAAGGGCACAGAATTCCCTACCACCCTCACTGGACACCGTAGGTTTTTTTAGACTTCGTTTTGGAGTCACTATCCGAGGCTTCTGGATCTTTCCTCTGTTCCCTTTGGTATCCTCTGCAGATTCGGAACTACTTTTTTTGCAAATTAAAGATAAAAAACCCAACGGTTTTCGGCCAACCCTGTTCAAAAATAGATACAGTCAGAATGACATAAGGATATCTACAAAGCAAGATGTAAACAGTGTTATAGGAGACAAATTCATTACACAAACAGCAAACATCTCAAATACAAAATAAATAAAATTACAAAAAGAATAAGAATACAAAGCCCAAATATTCTCTTATTTTGCAGAAAACTTTTGTATTACTGAATATTCTGTCACAGGATGAGGTTTTGGAAGAGTTGTAGAAGATCTCTACAGTCTCTAACCCTGACAACAGGAACCTACCGTTTGCTACTCAGACAGAGCCTATAACAAGATCCCGGAGTCTTCAGAAAAATTCCAAGTGGAAGGAACATATTCTTCAGAAAAGACCTAAAAAGAGCTTCCTTTGGTAACTAATGGAAAATGGTTCCTCATTCAAGGACAGAACCACACAAAACTGTCCTAGACACAAGAAAGAAAACTCTCTGCTACAGCTTTCCATCTGCTGACACTATCCCTCTTAGTAACCGCGTTTGTGTTGCATTATGCACTGGAAAGCAGTCACTTGCATGGGCAGTGCAGACAGTGTCAAGGAGTTTATAACCTGGGAAGAATCCTCAAACAAGGATTCTCACTGTTTTGTGCATTATTACAAATAATGCCAGGAATAAATAACACAATTTTGTTAGACACAGAAGAATAATGAAAAAGGAGGAGGAGAAAAGATCAGGACAGCAGGGGAGCACCACAATCAAAATCAGTGAGCACAACAGCAACAGAGAGCATGATCTCAAAACACTAGAGGGAAGAGACAAAGGTAAAATTAAAAAAAAATACATCCAAATAGACAGACAGAAAGATAAAGAGAGATTCTCTGAGCTGTCAAGGTTCTAACTCCTTTGGAGAAATGATGCATCTTAGTATACTAGATTTTTAGTACTATACCAATAACAAATCTTACTGACAAAAATACAAAAATCCAAAGAAGTGGACAGGTATATATATATATTACAGCATTAAACTGAGCTAAGGATAACAGTTATCCTAAATCCATACCATAGCCAACGAATGTCTGCTTCACAAGAAGCATCTGTCAGTGTCTAAATAAAAACACCATAGATCAGCAGTGCCTGCTGCTCAATCTGCTCATTTAATGACTAAAATGCTTCAAATTTCCAAGCAGACACTTTGATCCTTTCTAACTTGCTGAAGAGGATAGATACCATAATTCTCATTTGTGTAGGTGGCAAACAAGGATACTGTCCTTCTTGCAATAAGTGGAAAAAAAGACATCAAAAATCCAATATAGAAACAAGGTCTCTAACAGAAAAGGCTGACAAACCCTTATTCCATAAATACCTGAGTAATGGAGGCTTTGAAGATGCAGCTACACTCCCAGTGTGTTCCAGCTGTGCAGATTCATCCACATCCCCTGGTTTGCTTGGACCACTTATTTCTGCTTTTCTGTCAGAGTTTAGCCTAGATACCCCTTCCTCATCCTGCCTGGATGTTGAATTCCCAGGTGATGCTGCCCCTGAATCCTGCAAAGTCTCAGATTGGCTTCTTCCAACCAGTAGCGACTCAGACGCAGATACAAATGCAGAGGTAAGTACCTCGGTGTTTACAGAAGCTCCTGCTTTTTCAAGAAGATTCCCTGTAAGAAGAATTGAGAGTAATTCAAGAACTTCAATTGTTTATCCTCAAGTAATAACACCGTCTCTAAAAGATAGATTAAAATGACCTACATCATTGCAGGACAAGGGCAGAGTTTTTGTCCAGTTTGTGCAGAGGTGTGTGCTTCTTTGGCAGGAGGTGGGGACAAGCAAGTTTTTTTTTATGGGGGGTTGCAGGGCGGGGAGGGGGGGGAAATGGTGAGGATTTTTTTTTAAGCATAACTAAGAGTTTAAAGTCCAGAGTCTTCAAAAATAAACCTTGAAATCTCACAGATGTGCAGTTTTACAGTCTGCCAACCCTTTACAACAAACCACACAGCTTGGTCCAGTGTCCTGAGTCATTAAGCTTCCACAATTCCTCATTAAAATAAGGACCGAAAAACAGTTCTTCAAAACTTTCACAGGTTCACACCACTGAAGATCATATTGTCAAGGGTACGGGTTACCCACTGCCTGCAGAGGCAGGTAAGCTTCATAAAACTCCAGTGCATAGGTATTTTAAAAAGGCAAATATGAAATAAAATAGATAACATTTTGGTATGCTGTGGTTAAAAGTGGTTAATATTTTCAGTTCATAGGTCTATAGAAAATGTGTATATATACACATTCATACATATATTTAGGCATTTTTCCTTATTGAAGAAAATACAATGTTGGGCCCCAAATTTTCTTCCTAGATCATATTAAATACTTATCTTACTTTAAAGAGATGGATACATTTTTCTGGTATTTAAGTACAAAAGTTCCAACTTTTTTTTTCCTAAGAATATCCTAAGTGCAAATATGAGTCAGCAAAAAAAAAAAAANAAAAAAAGTAAACTGTGATGTACTACACATTTATATGCATTATACTCTATTTCTAAAAGTTTTAATTCACCTACCAGCAGCTTTCCTTGGAGAATTTGTGGATTTAGTCGAATAATCCTGTATTTTAAAAAAAAAAAAGTTATTCCTCTTGCCATCTTGAGACAGTGCAAGTTGCCAGAAACTCACAATTGTGCACACATGCACAGTTCTAAGAACAGGAGTGATACAGAAGAAAACATCTTCAGTAGAGTATTAGGCATCACTTAAATCATTTCCTGAGCAGATTACCAAGGTGTTTCCATGATAGATAACTCAAAGCAGGAAGGTGAGAATTTAGAAGAGGAAGAGGAATGTTTTATCCAATCCTTTCTAGAGACGCTCTCTCAACCATGTGGAGGAATTATTGCCCATTCCCTTACAAAATCCTGTGAGATTGATCACATTCAAAAAGCACAGAGGGAAGCTGGAAACAGGCTGGCTATTTTGTATTTGCAGCTTTAGACCAATGACTGTTATATGGTAGTAACATATCTAACAACTTTCTGTGAGAGATGGCACGGGGAACCACAGTATCACTCAGCAAATCTAGACAGTCTGCCAGCCATACAGTATGCACCTAGAGTTCCCCCTCCCTGACATCACTGTCAGAAAGTCCGTGCTAAAGAAACAAGTCAAATGGACATATCATCAGCATGTAAACTGGGAAGCCTAATAAAAATATAATAAAACAAAACAAAAAAAACCCAAACCCCTAAGCCTAGTATTCCGGCCCCCACAAAACCAACAGTGCCAAAACTGTTGTATGTTTCTAAATAAGCAATCTGTAGATGTCAACTTTCAAAGCAGACATTGCATTTTTAAGCAAGGAACAAGTACTCCATCACATGCTGTGCATCTATATAAAAAAATATATCCCCAAATATTTTCCTCACCTTAGAAGTGCTTTCCAGGCCATCTTCTGCTGAAGTAGATAGGGTTTTCTTGGCAGGAGGAAAATCATCCTCTCCAAGCTCAACAGCTGATCTTTTTTTAGCAGTCTGCACCAGTTTTGGCATGGGCTCTCCTGGAGCACTCTGTAGCTGTTTGGTTTCCATTTTGCGATCTAAAGACGTAGCAAGTTCATCAACTGCAGTTGTCAAGGATCCAATGCTGTTTATATAAAAACACATTATTGTGATGGTTAAAAAAAACCCCAAAACGAAGTTTACTTCGTAAAAGATTTCATTTTGACAATTAGGCACGGATCTTTCTTAATGCCAATGCTTAACTTTGAATGTACCATCTACCATCAAGAAGCACTCTGTTGATATTTTAAGTTAGAGAACTTAATGTGGATAAGTTGTGCTTTAATGCACATAAGTTTTACACAATAAGTTTTCTTAAGGAAAAATCCAAGCTTCACAGAAAGTTTCACCTATGATGCTCAAGACTAAATCAATTTACCTCTCCACTCCAGTCATGCTTGTTCCACTTGCACTGACTGGGCTGATAAGTATCGGGGCTGGTAGCAATGGTTCTGAAGTCTGTTCCAGCAAAACAGATGCATCATCATATTCCCTCGAGTCAGCTGGGATTTCCACCAATGTTAAAATGAATGTCTGTTCCTCCTCTGGGCATCTACTGTGATTATCATTCACAACTGTAACTTCTTGGGGAGATAAACAAACAAAAAAAGCCTATCAGTCAAGCTGTAAAATGACGCTGATCGTTTTTTTATGCCCAAACCACCTACAGTAACCAGAAATAGGGAGCTCATTTTTCAAGGGAAAGGAGGCCTGGGAATGTCCTGGAGACAACCTGCTTCCTTTCTTTGAGGAGGCACCGATCACTTCCCACTGTGGCCTCGTGCAGCAGAGTCCAAATTATCAAACTGAAGAGCAAGAATGCCTAGTAGGAATCAAGCTTTTTTTTTTTTTTTTTTAAATGGGGGTTCTAGCACTCAAAAACAACTTGCAGTTTAATTACACTTGTGTAACAGTGGTTAAATGGCCCTCTAATGAATACTGCCAGGAATTAAGAGTCACTTCTTAAAAGCGGTAGAGGAGTCCACTGTTTGGTCAATAATCCCAGGGTCCTTTTCCCCTTATTGCTGATTTGCAGAAGAGAATCAACAGCATAGTCACTAATTTAATAAATGAGTAGTATACATAATTTACCAACAAGTGGACATTATCAGCTAACTGCCAGTCACCATCTGTTAGAATTAATTTAAGAAGAAAATATTTTTAAAGTTCTTTTCAAAAGATAAAAATCCATAGTACTGCTCAACTAAAATAGCTCTATTCTTTTGCTGGTTTAAAGCTGTTATTCTAACCTCAACGCACTCTGGAAAGTGTGGAAGAGCTTATGAAAGAAGCTCTTTCCTAAGACCCTCGCAACAACTAGAAGAAATACTAGTCCTGCCTTTTGTGCATCCTTAGAAGCTGCCCATTTGGCAGGAAAATTTCCCCCCCCCCCCTTTTTTTTTTTTATCAAGTATTCTGGGTTTCTGGCACAATGATTTTCCCACCCTTTAGTCAAATACTGGTTCCAAGACACCTTCTTTTTAATTTGTTTTATGTAAAAGCTATTATCTTGGTACCTTTCATGACCTTCGGTCAATAAGGAACTGCTTCCCTGACTTGCTACATCTGAAAAAGAAGATTTGGTTTCTTTCTCCCATTTTCTTCCCTGCTTCTCCTTTTTCCTGCTCCATATTGGCACAAGCCTACCTTCCTACCCACACAGCTGCAGTAGCTGGCACTTCCCGGACACTTCCATTAGGCACTACATCTCCCTAAGCCCATGGAAAACTATATGGGTTCTTTCTCTCACTCTGCCACTCCACACTCAACATCTTACAAATCTGATAGACCTCTGTGAGCCTCTAGCCCACAAGTGCTGAGGCCAGCAAAAAGTAAGGAGCAGGAGCTCACAGCAGGGAGAAAGGAGGAACAAGTTTCTTTCCACTGATCTTTGAACTTGAGGTTCCATTCAGAAAACCTACTGAGTCTGATTTGTGGCAGTGAAAGAGGCTAGTGATAAGAATCACTGTGGTGTTTCACCGTGGATCATTATTTTTGTTAGTGAGGTAGACTTCTTTAAATTAAATCAAAGATTGAAGTGTTTTCATTAATATATCTTTGTGTGATTACAAAATACACATGAAATTGTTAACTTTGAATATTACTACATTATACCTGAAGTCTCTTCTGTGTTGCTTGTATATTGCTGTTGAAAATCCTGAATACATCCTTCGTTCTAGAAATAAAACATTTGCAAAAAAAACTAATTAGAAGATCTTAGAAATAACTCTAGAAAACAGTAAAGAAAAAGTGTGACAAATTTTGAAAGGCCAGAAAATCTAGTAACATCATCATCATTGCAATTGGTCAACTTTTCCTTTTGTCTATTCTAGGTTAAAAGATACCAGCCTGACATGAAACGCTTGGGCAGTACTTGCATATTATTTATATGCAGCTCATTGTCTCTATTGATTTTTTTTTCCCTTGACAAAAGTGCTTCGCAGAAGCACAGCTCTGCCAGAGCTGACTCACCCAATAAATTGCTCAGTAGTGCTAAGAACACAAATTCCCCCAACTATTACAAAAAATACTGAGTGCCAGAAGAAAAACTCCAAGATCTGCTTGGACCAATCCTATCCCTTTCATGGCACATCGCGTTGCTTAAAAAATATATAAGTAAATAAATAAATTGAAAGTTCCCTCTTTTCACATTGACTGCCAGTCCTGTTTCTACCTAATTCATCATTCTTGTACTTTGTTTTAAATCAAGATTAGCCTTGACACATCAGCAGATTGCACAGGGGGAAAAACAAGCTACCATCCATTAGTGTGCAGACACCAACCTCAGGCAACACTAGAAAACCTGCAGCAAAATGAACCTATTTCTCATGAGAGAGTGAGAGAAGACATTACTCATCCATATTAGTGCAGGGATACACAAGCCACTGCAAAACAATGGATAGAAATGGAAATACAGGTAACATTAGAGACAAACAAGATATGTTAAAGTTCTCTAGTTTTGAAACAAGTAAGAAAGAGCATAGTAAGAATGGAAGAGAAATAGTACATGTAAAAGGGTTAAAATCTTAAACAGTCTTGGATACCAAAAACGCCATTTCAGACTAGAATACATTCAACAGCTATATCTTTTCTTTTGTTATATGCTAACCGCTTTTAATATGAGAATTAAAACCTAGTTTTGCTAAGATTTGTTTTAAAGAAAGCAAAGTTTGTTAAAGCAAAACAAATGCAGTTGATTACGAAAATGTAAAGATGGTAGTGACTAATAAAAACAAATGAGTAACTTCTTTCATTAGAAGTCTCCTAAAAATATTCAGAGGTTTTTTGCATGTATCACTTTTAGCCTTGTAATGCTATAAATTAAGGCTCAAGAAGACAGAGTTCACCTGCATGATTAACTATGCCTAAACAAAAAATAGAATTTTCATTCACCAGCTGAAGTACTAAGTCTGTAAAATGGGTGAGTGAATAAATTTGCACTGAGAACTTCTTCCTATTCAGAGTTTCAGAAACTGGGCACTGGGACTGCGGTAAAATTTAGTTCTTTACCTGAGTCAAATTGATTGTATACAGACTGTGCTCAGCAGTGGTAGCATTGTGCTCAGGAAGTCCATCCACAGAACTCTGACTTGGATAAAGTTCTTGTCCCACTTCTGAAGCCTTAGGTTTTAATGATGAAGTTAGAGCCTGTAACTCCCCTGAAGTTGCACAAGTGTTTCTCGTTTCTTTTTCTGTTCTGAAAGACAAAAATAGGCAATATGAAACTAACTGAGTGTTATCATCCTGGGACAGGGAATAAATCCTGTATAAGTACTATTTAATATTATGCTTACATAGTCACAGAGAATTAATTTTTGAAGAGGTGACATCCTTAACTTTTCCTTTCAGACACAGTTTTACCAGAGACAATTAAACAACAGGGTACTTACTAAGAAATGAAATAGCAAACATAAGCTAATATTTTACTTCTAAAAGCTGTATGACAATCTGCAAGAAAGTTTAAACCATTAAAAATAGTCTATACTATAAACTGTATGCATTAATACACAGCATTGCTATAAGCATACCATTTCCACTAAAACCATTTCACACTTTACCACATATACTCCAGATGCATATTTTAAGAAACATCCAGAATACATTCAATGTAAATTGATGATTTCTTCATACCTCTCTGTTACATCTATTTGCTTGACAAGTTGTGTACTTTCAGCTGCAAAATCATGAAGATCCAAAGAATCACCTGTAGCTGGTCTGACCTGTTCTAGTTCCGCCTTCTGCATTTCTGCAGTACCCCTCAGAACTGTGGCCTCTAAAGATGCAGAAATAAACATACATATATTACATGCATCCTCACGCACACATTTTAAATATTATTTATATATGTAAATATATACATGTAAAAATAACATATATATAATGTGTGTATAGATATACATATATGAAGGTATATATGGAAGAGAAAGACATTAATGAAAGAAGAAAAGCATACTGTATTGTATCATTTTTGTTTTGGCCATTCGAGTCACTTAAATTACTTGGAAAGTAACTTGCCTTAAGATTTGCACAGAAAGGCTCTATGCAAATTTCATTTTATTTTATAGCAAAAGGCATATTTATGTATAAAGTTCTACCATAAATGCTTTTTCAATTCTTATCCACCATCAATGGACACAAACAGAAAGCAGAGTTCAATTTTCATTTAGCTTTATTTCATAAACAGGTATGAATATATCACCAGAAACCACTTTTAAAACCTTAAGGTAAGAGACAGTCTTACCATCTTGAATTTGCTCTAGTTCTTCCACAAGTACATTTGTATTAACAGGATTTTTAATAATGTTGTCATTTGACCTCAATACTTCAAAGTATGGCTCAGGCATCAGGAGTCTACCGCTTGTTGGTCTTACACTGCTCACCATAGGCACAGAGCTATCACTGCAAGTAAAAAGGAGAATATCATCAGAGCTATCACTGCAGATAAAAAGGAGAATATCATCAATATAATTCTCAATTCTGACAATTAGCAGTGTGATGAAATTAGTAATTTCAGTAAAGATCACTGCACAGACAGCAAATAGGAGATGTGGGACAGAGGTTAACCAGAATTCTGGTTAATAATATAATGAAAAAGCCACAAAACTCAAAGCAAAAGATCTGTAATCATAATTTTTCACAGAAATATAATCTGATATTTTTAAAGAGTTGTTCCAGCATGCTCTTTCAAATTTTGTTGACATTTTGAAAGCAAAGCTAGAAAAAAAAAAAAAAAAAAAGAAAAGGGAACTCAAACAGTTCCTTGATATTTGTGTGCTTTAAATGAGAGCCCATGGCAACAGTGAGATTTAAGCAAGTTGCCTTGGCCTGGTTAGTTGTTTAATATACTAGTTGTTTATTACCTTCAGAAAATGAGCCTAGTACAGTAATCCATATGAACCAAGTTCTAACACTCCTCTCTTCTCTGCCAAATTGCCCCAAATTACATGTCAACATCTCATAAAAGCAGCAAGGAAAATTCAAGAAGGCTTTTCCAGATTACACAGCAAATTATAGAAGCTGAGAAACTTTCACTACAGCAAGACACCTAAAATTCAAGAAGCATGCCAGAAAGAACCCACTAAAAGTAAGCAGTGTCAGAGAATCTCCCTCTCCCAAGTAATTAAGGTAGAAATTTAACCTGGTCTCTGTAGCATTTTTCTCAAAATACTCTTCACCACTCATTCTTGTGTCAGTGATAGGGTGCTCTAGATTAATGTTGCTTCCATCCTCAGAAGGGAACGGGTCTACATTAGAAGCAGGTGAAGAAAGTAAATGCTGAGAAGAAACTACACTTTGTTTGGAATAAACACAGTTCACAAAATTATCAACCACATGCAAGTCATCCAGAGCAGTAACTTCCCTGGCCGTTCTGATTAGAACAATAAACAAGATAGAAAGGTATAATTAAAAAGACTTGGGTTTTATAACTGCATGAAGCTGTTCATAGATGATCAACTTCAAACCTCATTTGATAAAATCTGCTTTCTCCAAAGATGCAAATCCCAGCTAAATGCAGTCTTAAGGTTACTGCTTTTCATTAGAAGGAGGCAGAGATTAATAACCCCCCATTAAGGCCAATTCTAAATTCTAATCCAAATACTCAGTCAAAAACTAGACTAAAAACCAGTAAATTCCAATTACAGCTAATTAGGTGAAGAGAAAACAAACAAATAAAACACTACTTTTCAGTTTAAAGACCAAAAAGAAGCAGCCACTGTTCTATTCCTCGAGGCAAAGCCCAAGAAAGGCTTTGTCCCATAAATTAGGTCATACCTTCACTGTTTATTTTTAACTGGAACATTGGATCACCCATGGCAAGTAAAGTCATGGCAGCTTCAGTGCTTCCATCATTAATTCCTACAAAGTTGTGCACACACAGGTTAAAAGTCACAATATGTATAACACTAAATTCACTTACCTACATTTAAAAAGCATTTGACATCATCAGCACAACAAAGTATATGTATTTTTAAATTATTGCCTTTGTACACAGATAGCTGTTCTCATCCAAATACTGTAGAAACATTAAACAACATCATGATCCCATTAATGAAAAAGAAGAGTCTTCCAGAAGACTACGACCACTGTCTTACCAGTTAAAACAGTATAGTCAGAGACCACAGAAATGGCAATGACAAAGCTATAACTCCACTCATTCTTTGTACTGTTCACACATCAACTGAATGCTTTAAACACTTGCAAAGTTTCCTCTTCTCCTCATACAGCAAAATATGTGAAACTGATACAAGGAACATGGCAAAGGCACATTTTGACCCTGAGAAACAGCGCTGCAGTGCTTGGTCTACCAAACTGATAGAGAACAGTTAAGGAAAGAATGTTTTAAGCCTCGTCCAAAACATAAACACAATCCAAATCCCATAAGCAGGGCTCTTAAGATATATAAACTTCTAAACTTTTAGCAAGAATACGTACATAACGATAATAAGTCAATGAGCAAGGCATACATAAGATTATTTCATATCTACCTTTGTCCTCCTCTGGATTTTCAGGAATGTTTGCTTCCTAAAACAGAAAAAAAAAAGAAAAAAATCAAAGTTTTATATGAGTCTGCTATTTTTATACAATGCTTACTAATAAATTCTCTGCAGAGAGACTACTCTGATTTTAAAATGGCATTTTACAAGTTAACAATTTTATTTATACAGTTTTCCTGTATCTGTCCCCCTTATATCTGTGGGGGACAGTTAAGAGTCTGTTAAGCTATAGCATTTTAACAGGTTTATTAAACAGACTCTGGCCATGTAGCTTTGCAACAGCTCTGAAGGCAGAAAGAGAGACATTCTTACAGCTGGTGAGGTCTTCACATTTTCCTCCTCCTGCATCACTGTCTGGACAAACACGTGAGACACACTTTCAACATCAGTAACCATCTGCACATCTGGGACATTTGCAGATATTTCCAGCTGTAAAAATAATTTGAAATATTTCAGTTCATCAGTCTCAAAAGAAAAACTGATAGATACAAGTTTTAGAGCCTGGATACACCTAGAGGATCTCCTATAGTACATACCATGTGATTTGAGAAGGAAGGAGTTGTAGGAAGGACTGTAATTAGAAGCAGACAATTAAAAGACCTTATTTCTAGTTGCTTATTATTCTACCAGCTTTTTGGCTGGTATCTTTCATGCTGACTATTTTCCTCAAAAAAGATTTTGTTTTCTCACTTTTTCTACTTAAGTTTCAGGAAAAAAAGCAGTTTAACCTTCCAAACCAAGCTTATGAAAATACACACACACACACACACAGTGCCTACATATCATGTATGTATGTAGCAAAATTTTATCAATATCTTGTAATTTTTATATGTGTTTTTGTATATAGATATATACAGACATATATATATGTCTATAAAAAATATGTCTATGAAAAACTATTTATACACATGTATACACATACACAAAACGAAATCATATAAATATAGTATTTATATATGTAGAGTAATTTTTATATAAAGTTTTGCCTGTGTTATTTTCCTCCTCAGTACTGTTTTTCCATTGAGAACTTCGGTCGCTTCACATTTCAGAAATTCAAGGACTTGGAATTTGACAGAAAGGTTGCACTACTGCCAATGATATCTTATGAAAAAAAACACTACTCAACTCAGGTAGTTTTCAAAATATTCCATTTTTACAGGTACTTTGCACTGACCTGCTTAAGTCTGGCAGATGAGTTCTCTGGTATCTAATCACATCCCTGACCCTGATGGCTCCTGTGTTAAACCAAGTAATTTGAACATCATCCCCACACTTAACATATTCCAAATCTTCAGAGTGAAGGGAATCAGCAGAGCGATCCCTGCAACAAATTCTTTCCGTTATCGTTCTAGAGTTTCCGTCTATGCTTTGGCTGAGCTTTCAATTCTCTTGCCCTTTTACCTACAGCTAGTTGTTCCTTTTTCACTTGCACACAATACGTAATACTATATAAAGCTGTAAGGCAGGTAAAGGTTCTTGCCTGGTAAGTGGTTCACATGGGAGGGAGGAAAACACGCGCACACACACACACACACCACCTTTATGCATGACACTTCTCCCTCATTTCTAACATTCAAGTAAAGCTCCAGTTGTTCCACCTCTATCCATGCTTCTCACCATGCAGTAAACACAGGAGCCTGTGCCTCCATCCCAGCCCAGTGCATTAGCCAGTGAACACTCTGCAGGGCTTTACAGTTTATAACATGAACTAGGCCTTAGATTAGTGGAGCATTTTGTTCAAATGCACTTGGAGATGCAATTCTAAGAAAAGCATGCATTTAAAAAATGGAAACTGAAGTACCCAGGCACATCACAGCAGCATCATACCTCCTCCATGGTCTCCTCTATCTGAACAGGAACAGGTTTTGGAGACCGAAGGCCTACAGGAACAAAAACAGGAGCTTTGTTTACTTCCTCTGGTGCAAAACATTGACCTTCATCATCTGGCTCAAAGTCATCAGCCTCATCCTCTTCGTCCTCCTCCTCCTCCTCTTGCGAAGCCCGGAGAGTCACCAAGGTTGTCTTTGAATTTCTGTGCTCTTTATGAGATTTCTTTCTATGAGCAGATTTCAGAGTTTTGCCCTTAGTATTCACTTTGACTTTTTGCCTTTGATTTCCCTTTTCACTGCGATCAGGCTCACGTTCAGAGGCAGAGGAAGAAGCAGTTCTTAGCTCCACAATACGTTTTGAGGCTATCCGCTTAGATGATCTTCTGGACTGCCTTTTGAAGCACAGAACAGAGCATGTTTAAAGACGACTAAGCATAAGATTCTTATATATATGTATATAAATATATATAGTATAAAAAAAAAAGGAACACCAAAATCAAACTCACTGAACAGAAAGACTAAAGGATCACTAATACTAGCAACGTGATCTAGTTACTTTCTAACAAAAGTTAGAGAAAAATGCCTCCAAGCATTAATTAATTAGAAGTAACAACAATTTTTTCATGTATGTACGGCATGTTGATTGCACACGGGTATTAAACGGGGAGTGTTGAAAAGCTGTATAAATAGTGCCTCTTGCAAGTGCAGAAATCTTTGACTGGAAAAAGTATATTAATTCTCATTTGATGGACATCAGAAGTTGTACGCTTCTTTTATCAGAGGAACATCTCCAGTTCTCTTTAACAAGGACTATACTAGGAGTCCAAAACTGAGACTTTAGCTCACTGGATTTATGTCTAGAAATCAGGATCATTAGCCAATAACTACATGTCTGCTCATGTTTCTCTTCAACAGCAGCAATCTCTTCAAGAAGAAATTGGTTACCATCTCTTTACTCAAAATGAGGAGGATGAACACTGTGGATACCAAAAGTGCTGGTATCCAAAAGGACTCCTCGTTCCCCCTTGCCCCAGAAAAGCATCATCCTTCGAAGATGAGGGTGAAGAAAACATAGTAGCAGAGGCACCCAGCATAGAGTTTTCATTTAGGATATTACCACTTTGTCCCCGTTTTGGGTACCTGAAGGCCCTCACCTTTACAATCAGAACTCTGCAGTGGCCTAGAGTTCTTGGGCCACTGCAAGGTTGGCCCAGGAGCCATGGGTGCTGTGCTACAGTGAACAAAAGGTAAGATGAGTTGGTGAGAGTGCTGGCTGTCTGCTTGATGAGACGACAGGGTAGAAGGCACAGAGATATTATATGTACCTAGAGCAGGGGAGACGCAAGGAATGACACCCTGTAGGTGCTATACACGGTTTTAATACTGTGGCTGAAAACTAAATTTAAAAAACAAACCCAAATCAGTGGAGCTTGAAAGTCAGAATTAGTTGTTTTACCTTGACATTTCCTCCTGAGAAGCAGAAGCCTGAGAATCATCTTCTTGACTCTCACTCTCTGATGAAATGTCTGGAGACTGGAATTTATTTTCTTGCCTGATTCTTTTACAAGATGTTTCCTCGGAGTCTGTAAAATGATGTTTTCTTGAGGCCTCTGAGCAGGATGCAGCTTCCACCAAGGGACTGACGCTTTGCTGAACAGATGGAACAATTATTACCATACTACCAAACATATTTGATTGATTTTAGTGACAAATAGATTTAAAGAACAAAGTTTGAGGTTTTAAGTTGTCTTCTTCTGCAGAACCTGTAGTGTCAAAATTTTGCTCACCAACAATGTTTGCTGTGACAAAGTTCCTACAGAACTGTTCTCACAACACACTTGATGGGGATGAAGATATAACTTTCATTTGAACATACTACATATTTCTGTTCAAAACATCTAATTTTTTGAAAACACATCAGTTAAGTGCAGTTCCATCAACTATGAGCATTTAAAGAAAAGATACAGTAGCTAAGAATTTCTAGTAACCCATTTGGGAAATAAGGAACTTGATTCAGACACTCTAATAGCGGAAAGAAGTAGACTGGGCCAGCTTAGGCCTGCCAGTGGAATTTAAGGAAGTCTGAACAGGCTAATCAGGTGTGTATCAATATCTGTAAGTATACTTATACAGATTTTACAAAGTATTTAACAGCTTCGATAATTAGACAGCTGCCTTCATTTTCCTTGTTCAACACACACACACAGAAAATAATGTAAGCTGTAACAAGATTAGCATGTATTTATGCTAATAAAGACCTCTGGCCACGTAAATTGTAAGACTCTGGCAGGACTCGGAGTAGATTTATTCAACATCATTTCCAGCGGTGAAGTTAAAAAAAAATAAAAATAAATTAAAAAAAAAAAATCACTGTATTAACATCTATAGAACTCATGCAGAAACACAGTATAAGAAGTTAAGCACAAGATTTAAATTACAAACTTACCATTGATTTATCTGTTTTTTCTGACATCAAACGTTCTCCTGCATTTCTAATCTCATTGTCATCTTCATTTCTGCTTCCGCCTTCTTTAAAATGATCTCTCTTTCCGGTAACAATCATTTGGTTTGACGCTGGCTTCCAGAGAGGATCTCTCATTTGATGCAATGGTTTTGTATCACTTGATTTACTTTTTACTCCAGAACTTAACTTATTACTGGACCTATTAAATATTAAGATATTTAACTTTAGTGTTCAGTCTATTAAACAGACTGTACAAGCCTGGCTCACAAATATTTAGTATCCACCTAGGTACTGACCCAAGTTCTCTCATGTTTAATTTATTTATTTATTGAATTCACTCACTAATGGAAGGAAAAGAGCAATATAAAAAAGATAATTTGCTTTTCTTCAGTAATGCACCTTTCAGTTTGTTTTTGGACAAGCATTGAAACAACAAAGTCAGCAACAGCTGAAAGTCTCAGTTACACCACCATGGGCCACCAAAATTAAGCAGTCATGGAAGCATCTTCCTAATTCCAGTGCTCAAGGTACTGCCTTGAACAGGACGAAATTCTCATACCGCTTCAAGCACATTCATATCTGTAAGATCACTAAGATCTTGGACTTTTAAATTCAAGACTAAGGAAATTTCCCCATGACAGAGGCCAGAAGATTCAGTAATGTAAGACTCAGTAACCTTTGCACAAAGACTCTGGGATATGGCAGCAACACAGACCATAAGAGATCCCAAACAGAGGTTCAGAAACAGAAAGGAGCTAGAAGAGAATTTTAGAGAAAAGTAAAACAGTTTGATCAGTCTGCTCTATATTAGTTAAAATTATGCAGCGGGTAGTTTATAGCATAGTCCAGAACTGTAAAAGTGAATGGCACAATCTGCCTCATATTATACATATATAAAAAGCATCCCCTCCACTAAATCATTGCATAAACTTTTCCAGATGGAGAGGAAAAGCGACAAGGCTGGGAATACATTTAAAACAACAAGTTCATTGAGAACTGCTGTAGGTAGAGTAACATAAAGTGAGTTTGTCCTTCTTTCATGGTCCATATCCATAGCCCACTGTTCCTTAGGGGTGTATTAATAAAAAATTCAAACAGCTGAACTCTGACTGCTTGCTCCTACTGCAAAATATCCTCTTCTAAAGCAGGAAATGGTCTTGAGACATTCTGTGATTCCATTAAATATACACTTCAAATTCTTTAAGGATGCCATCTAGTGACCTTCATGGCAGGTACTGCTTACAGCTGATATAGTTCAAAAAGTAAATGCTATATGAAAATAACTGGGTAAATCCATAGAGGCTATTTTTTTTTTTTTAATACAAGCTTATTTTAGTTGATGTCAACAGTAAACTCTACCTCTCTGTGGTATCCTGAATGCTTTCTACAGCCTCTCTAGATAAGTACTCTTCTTGTTCTCTCTTCTGGGAAACTAGCAGCAATTTTTCAGGGGAAGAGAACATTTCTGAATTATTACTTCTTGTATTTGTCTCCGGACTGTCATTCTTAGTCAAATTCCCCACAGACAACAGTATTTCCACGTCATCCTTAAATTTAGAGGAAAAGACAACATTAGGACACAATATAACAGATTATACCATATAACAGTAAAACAAAGCATTGTAAGTTACAACCTAGAAAATAATTTGAAGCAAAACTTGGCTCAAAACTTTTCTAGTAGTTTACAGCACTGTTCCCTTTTCCTTTAGACATATTACTTTGTGACCACCCACCAGTGTGTTTATAAGAAACCCAACAACAGAAATACATCATGCAGAAATACATCAGCTAGTACTTATCATGTACATGACTGAAACATTTAAGTGGTGAACAGGATGAGTCTTTAGTTTTAACAACAACAACAAAAAAAAGTAGGTAGATATCGTTAATACAGAATTCTGAAACACCTCATATTAGGGTGCAAGTATCCCAGCAAGAATGTAATTCTCATCAGTCAAAAATAGATTATGGCTTGAAAGTAGCTTATTTAGACATTTCATAAGAGCAGCTGGTGCAGAGATTTGTATCACCAAGTACAGTCACAGACATCTGGAAAGAATTCTCACTTTTGAGGAAAGAGGTTCCTTGGATTTTTCTACCACTGGGAGACTCTCCTCTTTTTCTGCTTCTTCAACTGGAGCAGCAGGTTTTTGAGCCACTGGGGATTCTTTTTTACTCTTTGTTCTTCCTAGGTTTGGTCTAGCCTTCTGAAACTGATTCCTTAAGAGTTGTGCTGGTTTGGGGGCAACCAGCTTGTCTTCCGGGGAAAGTGATTTTTCCATGCTAGGGCATTTAAAACAAAAAAGTCACTTGACTTTGAAGAAAACATTTCTGCATGCATTAAATTCTGAATCAACACTTACATAAGATGATTAGGGACTCTGATAAACCGTTATGTTTTGTACTAAAAGGAATCAATAAAACAGCCTTTGGAACATATCTATTTCTGATTCGGGTATTTATACTCAAAATTGAAAAGGCATAAGGAGATTTCATTGTCCAAACTTTTTTGACAGCAAGAAAAAAAAAAAAAAAAAGTGTTGCTAATCATACTAACATCAATGCACCGGCAAGTTCATATATGCTTAAAATCTTAACACAAGCAGTAGTAGAACAGAAGTGCACATTGGGACAATAAAAGACAGAATTCTGTCACTTTGCAAAATTTATGAGCATGACAAGCACATCACTGTATGCGGAAATTCAAACCCTGTAAAAGAAAAGCTAAGTCAAAAGATCAATGAGCTTAAACAGAGCAAAACTGTACCAGACAAATAATAACATGTAGTTCAATGCAACTAAAACTAAACTCTGAAAACATGGCAATAAGCTGCCAGGAGGCACTGAAACCTAAGCGTTAAAGAAAGACAGGAAACAAGGAACAAAAGAACTGACATTTTGCAGAAGTATCTATATAGCAGGTAAAAAAAAATAAACAAGATTTTGCAAGACTCTAGCCTCACCTGCTTTGTTTACACAATGCACTGTCAGAACTATGGGGCACCTGCAGCTCCTCTCGCTGTGCCTGTTCTTCAACATTCAACACATCAGCTTCGGGCACAGTAACTTCATTTTCATCCTTTAATTTGCAACAAAATATAAGCATTAGGCCTTGTAGCATAGGAAAAAAAAAAGAATCAAACAAACTTTTAAAACAGAAATTTGTTTCATTAAACAAAGTACAAATTGCAGATCTCAGTGTTGATTTCCCAATGTAAAAACTAAATTAAAAAATAAATTAAAAAAAAAAAAATCATGCTTTTTTACTGAGTCACCTACATGCACACATATATTAATTGAAAGACACACTGGAATGTAAGTTTTTTCATTCCTGGGCTGCCTAGCATTAGCCTCCTCACTACTGCAGTAGGCACTGCAGCATTATGGATAACACTTATCTATTTATCACTCCATCAACTCTGTACTGCATGGAGCACTAGGCCCTGAGGCCTTTGAAAAGGCTTTGGAGTACCTTTGAAATGTGGGCACCTTGGAGCCCTGCACAGACACACGCTGCTGCCACAAAACAACCTCAGAAAGGATTATTAGTTTTACTCCTGTATTTGCTACACTGGTTCCACACAGACACCACCCAAGGACACCCCTCAGCACTCCAGATACAAGACAGCTACAGGGACCAGTGCAGAGGAGCAAGACCTCTGTACACTGTGACAGCTCTGCACGTTTGTCTGGCACAGAGCAGATGCATGTATAATAATGGTAGTGTAGTAACAGCACTACAGTGACTCTTTTTATATCTATTACAATGCCTGGCAACGTGTCTGTGGGACATACAAGGTAGGTAAATTACTTCACACAGGCAAATTGAGTCAAAGAATATAGTCAGATACTGTAATAGTTAAGTCATTCAAACTTTAATTCTTGCATAAAAATAGCTCTGCCTTTTCTTGATACTTCATGCTGGATTCATCCACACAGATTTGATTCAATGAATAAAGAAGATAAAATGCGCAAAAAGCTCATTTTTATGCCAATATATATGAAATTCTTACAGAATTCCGTAAGTGTAAATAATCCTTTCATATCATGCAATCTATCCCAAATCACATCCTCATCTTCCAAAAGCTATGCGTAATACAGGTGTAGACTTCATCATTTCATACCCCTGCATTATCTAAATATATCAGGTGTTTGGCAGAGTTCCATACAATATGGAATGTCAGCTTCAAGGAATCCTTCTCAAGTGTTCTAACATATTTTCATAAAACAGAATATGCAACTTAAAAGCATTTTTGGAGACAAATTATTCTTTAGACTTACAACAACAGACACAGTGTTGGCCAATTCATCTTTCTGCAAAACCAGCTGCTCTGCTTGAGATTTTTTATCCTGCTTATTTCTTTCTGTTTGTAATTCCTTCCTTCCCACAGCCCTTCTAAAGTTGGATTGGTGTCTCTGCAATCGGCCCCTTACTACCTGGGCAGGTTGAAGAGGAGCTGGTTTGCCTTCTTCTGGAGTAGTACTTTTGCTGTCAAGCCTAAGTCAGACCGATAGAAAAATGTGAAAACTTAATACAAAAGCTTCATATTAAAATAAAAAAAAAAAAAAAGGCCAATAATAGTTATCTATAAATTTCTATTTTTAAAAGAATAAAAGAATCTGGTAAAAATATAGTTCTTCCAAGTTTAAACTATACAGAGAAATCTTTGTTTCATCAAGATATTTAAAACACCATTCTAAATGGTCTAACAACAGAATTAACTAACTCACTGGAGGCATTATCTTACTGTCCACTTATTACTGTAAAACAAAAGTAGCTTCCATAGGGTTTCTCTGAAAACAACTAACAACAACTAACATTGTTCTGTTTAAACTGAACATGTCTAGTGTTTCATGTGATGAAGCCAATTCTGACAAAACACCAGTTGTAAAACTCAATGCTCATTTGATGCACAGCATAGAAATAACTGGAATTTTAATAAAATTGATGCTGAAACTATGACAACTGACATGTCACTGGGTATTTTTATTCCATTTTCTTTCACAGTTAGAAATCCACTGGCACAATGACTTTTAACATGTCTTCATTGTTACAGCCAACAAATAGAACTGGTTCTACCTTGCATCAGTAGCTGATACTTCTTTTTCATTATCGATAGGTGGACAAGACTTGAATTCACCATCTTCTGATCTTAAAAGCATCTCTGGGGACTTATAATTTGGCCTTCCAGAAGCTTCCTGAGAACCACGAGGATTTTCCTTTCCCAAGGATTCTAAGGACTGCAGGACCTTATATTTTACTGTTTTCTTAAAAAAAAAACACACATGAAAAAAGTCATGATGCTAACTCAAACCATAAAGGACATGTGATGTTCATGAAATTCAGTTTTAATCATATTAATATATTTCTGCAAAACAGTAACGGCTTACTAATAACTTCCCAGGCTTTCCAAGAAAAATATACAGTTGTTTCTTTTAAACTAAACTGCCTGGTACCCAGATTTCTTCTTTGCTATCTTTATCAGTACTTTTCTTTCTTCACTTCATCTCCAAAAGCCCACCTCAGGTCAGAAAGACATACGGATACACAACAAAATATACAATGGATTTGAGTTATTATTCCTCGCACACAATTAAGCAGAAGAAAGAGGAATTTCTATTTAGAACAACGACAACACAGCCAACATTGTTTCAAGAAAGATTAAGCTGTGTTTCCAAAGAAACAGTTCACAAACCCGAAGGCTTAACTAGAACTAGAGGGAAAAAACCACCTTACATCTACATCAGGAAGAGTGCTACATTCATGGTCACATTGCGTCAAACTTTCTTCCTGATGGACATCAATCTGGGATACACCTCTAGTTACATCTGGCACATCCTTTCTAGCAGTTATCTTGCCCAAGTTAGGCTTTGGTCTCTGGCATCGACTCCTCAATAACCGAACTGATGAAACAGTGTTTTTTTCCTCTTGCTTCTGAGGATCAGATTTCCTACAAAAAAAAAAAAAATAAATAAAAGCACAAAGGCAGGGACAACAGGGACTCTCATGTCATACATGATATACTTTACGTGATTCTCTCCAATATAGGAATCAAATGCAAAGTTCTTAGCTTTCTTAGAGCAGTAGCCGAGGTAATGAAAAACATCACCAATCAAATATTTGTGCATCTTACAAGTGATTAATGACAAATACAAAATTAACAATTTCAGAACTGCAACTTTCAGTCACAACAAGAGTTTTACAAATTCACTTCTTTGTATTTAATCACATCACACAGGAGATTTACAATCCAGGTCTTTTTAAATGACAGGTTAAGAGGAAACCAAAACCCTATACTCAAGAGATTTACTCAAGCACATAGGAGTGTATTTCTAGGACTAACATGCATGTTATGTTAGTTCTAAAATAATATTCCTGTATGAGCAAAATAGGAACTGACAATCCCTCCCCACCCCCCAAAAAAAAAGATATTTACTTAATAACTGCACTCAATATTATTTGCCAAGCCAGATAAAAAACACCTGTGAAAGCACTAAATTTATTCTAGTAAAGTCTCAATTAAAAATACGTTGCATATCTATGATGTGTTTGTATCTGTAAGTTTTAGTTGCTGGAAACTTTTTTTTAAATCATCCTCCATTTAAAAAAATTAACTTACTGTGTATTAAAATCTGAAGCATCATTCAAGACAGCTGAAGATTCCTTTTCAATTGTGTCCATCCTCTCTGCAGAGACATCCTCTTCTAACATCACAATGCATGGCTGAGCATCTTCACAATCCACCACATCCTAAAAAGAATATTATTTCACTCTAAGAAAGAAAAGGATATGCTCAAACTCTCTCTTTAAAAGAGCAGAGGGGAAAAAAATAGGGGGTAGAGCACTTCTACAAAAAACATGCAAAAAGATCTTACTTCCTGTGCTAACTAACATCACTAGATTATTTTTTATTTTAGAAATTATTTATTTTAATATTTTTATGTATACTATTTGAATGGCTTCTTTTCCAAGAATGTTCTTTCTGTTCTGCACTTCTCTCGCCATATCTGATATTACCTCTAACACAACAGGGAAGTGGGATGCAATCTCTCTCCATGAAGAACAGAATCTAAAAGCAAGCATTAGGAAACCCTATGACATTTCAGATAATTCTAAAAGAACAATATGTTATGTGCTATATCTTTGTTACTAAGGCCTCCACTTGGGGACTGGAGAGAAAAAAGTGTGCCTAAATGCGTAACTGCAAACACCTCCAACTGCTCAGGAGCATAAAACTCACGTCTTTGAGGCATGAATCACTTTTTTCACGCCTAGGGTGAGCGACACCCTTTTCCACCTCTCCACATTCTGTTTTGTTCTCTTCAGGATCTTTTTTCTGTGTTTGGACTTCATGTCTTGTAGTAATTCTTCCTATATTTGGTTTTGGTCTTGGCATTCGACCTCTCTTTAGTAGTGCTGGTTTCAGCACAGTTTGTTTGCTGCCCTCTTGTAAACCAGCAGTTTCACTGCACCTGGGAAAAACAAAACAAAAAAAATATAATTCCTAAGTACATAAGATGTCTGAAAGTTGGAGGGGCTGCACAGAAGCAATATTCTCCCCATTCTCTCCTCCAATCCTTTTAACTTACATTTACTTAGAACTACGCTATTCACTGCTAACTTAGAAGTCAAAAGCATATCTGTTGGAGGCTGAAGGAGTAATTGTGATATTAACATTTGTTTGCCCTGTTTTTATTTCCCAGTAGGAGACAGGATACCAACTTATATGGACCTTTTCTCACCCCATCACAGGTTCTTCTCATGTTTCTACCTGTCTCTAGACAGACCACCAACTCATAATCAGAAAATGAGAAGAGCTATCTGCCTTAGAGGCACATGAACTTAAGTTAATGAAGAATCCAAAGAATTAAGTTACAAACATTCAGAGATTATATGGTTAACTTCATCCATAATCTTACTAACATGAAACATCAGCAGCACATTATTAAAACCAGCAGTTTATATGCCTATTTACTCTGAGCACCAAGCTAGCACCTAGCACACCTCAAGAAAGTAACAACAGCTAAAATATTTTCCACCAAATCAAAACCCAGCTTGCCTCCCTCCATACTCTTCAACTATATATTCTTTTTATTTTTAAAAGGTGTATCTTACAACCTTTCCTGTGAAATACGCTCCTTAGAGCACTTCCACTAAAATTACCATTTTTCCATTGAAGAGAAAAAGAGAAAACATTTCTTAATTAACATAAGCACTAAACTGCCCACATCTTTCTTTTGCTCCCTTACTGCAGGTATCTGACACTTAATTAAGCTTTAAGAACAAACATTCATTCCTATTATTTAAATAAGTAAAATTTTCTACTACTGAAATTATGTATTTCAGTACTAAAGCTAGTTGAGAAGGCTTATTTTAGTTTTAAAGGGACTAGCATTCTTTTTTTTTTTTTTTTTTAAATATTATAATTTTAAATTTAATTTAAAAAAAAAAAAAAAAAAAAAAAAAAAAAAAAAATTATTTCTCAAGGAAGTTCTATAATTACCTTTCTATATAATACTACGAGAAATTAAAGGAGTGAAAGGGATAGCAAACACCTAGAGAGCAATGCAGTTTCTCATTTTTCACATACTTACTGAGACATGATCTCCAAAGGTTTATCATGTTTTCCTGCAGATTCTCCACTGGTGGTGTCACACACATTAGTTTTGTCAGGAATCTGAACACAAACAGAATGTTAAGACATTAATTCTTTCACATATGTCAAGTACAGGATTACCTAACAGGCCACATGACTCAGAGTGTAACTTTCATATCAGCCAGAAAAGGTGCAGTAAAACCTAGATCAAACACACAAGCTTGTATTTGGTGCAGAAGATGAGATATTATTGGCTTCTACTATGTCCGTGAAAAACTCCCAGCTTAGCTGAATCCTCTAAGCAATATTACACTGTCACTGAAGATTAAGTAAGCAGGTGATTTCTGATCACACTGAGGGGAAAAAAAAAAAAGTGTTGCCACTAACCCTGTCAGTAGGGTGTCTTTCTTTTTTTATTTTCAGTTATCGTATTCAATTAAATACCTTTTCAGTTTCTCCCTGAAGGTCTGGATGGGACATTTTATCTTTTTCTGAATCTTTTCCAGGCTCTTCTTTCCTTCCAGATGCTCTTGTAATGTTTGGCTTAAAACGCTGTCGACACCCTCGAACTACTGCCTTTGCAATTACATTTTTTTCAGGTTCTCTGCACAAGAGATTAGCAAAGGATTCACAACATGGTTATTTATTCCCTAATATCAAGCCTTCAAAGTACTCACCAACTTGCACACCTTTCTCTTCTGGAAATTAATCTTATATTGAGTTGACTTTGGAAAGATTTGCACCCACCTATGCAAGTTTATTACAAGTATAATATCTGCTTTGATGTTACACTGAGAACACTCCATTTATCTGCCTAATAACAGAATACTTTTTTTTTTTTTGCACTTTCTTCTCTGAACAATCTTAAAATACTACAAATGAGGAACCTAAGTGGACTACATGCCATAGGTGCTTCTGCAAGCACGGAAAGTTGATCCATGAGATGGGAAAGAGGATGGGAAGAAGTCATAGATGTACATTCCTTGTAAAGCCTAGTATAGTTTATCCCTGTATTATTGTTCAGTTATTGCTATTTTTTCCCAAATTCCAAGCAATTTTGACTCTCTAAAATAGTGCTTTCTTCAATTTTCCAAGAAAGAAGCGCCTCTACAATAGTGCCAATAGATACCATCCAAGAAAATGCTGAAGCCAAACTAAGATGAACACAAACCTTCTCAACTGGTGCTGCATAAAGATCTTTGTCTAACAGCATTAAATAAAATAAATAAACAATTTTAGGCAAAGTTGTTAGGCAAAGCTATCCTAATACTTACTCTGATTTTGTTCCCAAACCTATGTTCTCCACTTCTGTAATTTCTTTTCTATTACTTCCATCATCTTCCAAAGTGCACTGAAATCAAAGCAAGAAATATCCTTGGACAAATGCACAGATGCCTCAAAGACAGTCCTCAGAACCCATACTAAAGTGCAGTTGGTCCATAGGATCAGCACTGATCAAAATGGACACAATATTAACACCCTAGCACATTAAACCAAGTTTCTTCTAACCTTTTCAACTTCATTCACAAGCTTTGGTGAAGAATTCTCTGCCTCCATTTTTTCTTGGGTTGCTGTTTCTCTCCTTCTAGATGATTTTGCTAAATTTGGCTGAGGTCTTTGAAAGCGCCCTTTGAGTGCTGGCTTTTCAGTTTCTCTTAAGAGATTAAAAAAAAAAGAGGGAATTATTTTTTTTCTTTGCTAATAATATAAACGTTTCATATACTTATATGTATGCTTCATATACTTCCATATACCTAAAGAGTAGCATGGACTGAATAGATAATAAAAATATCGGTTTTGTCAGTTTACTAGATCACTTAAAGGATGGAATCTCACGTAAAACTCAAAAACTTTGCTGGCCTTCAGCAGAATCCAACTTTAAAATACCAAAAGGAAGTGCTATTACACAAGAATATCTCTTTTCCCTGAGGATTCAGAATAGAAGCTACTGAAAACAGGTCTACTGATTTCAACACAAATTAAAACTTGAAGCATTAGAAAGCTGCTTCTAAAGTACAACCGATTTAGTTCACATATAGAATTTCCTGTCTCTTCCCTTTTAGGGCTATCCAGTTCACAAAATATGATCTGCTGTTTTCATACTCTGTGTCACTGTCAATAATCCAAACATTCTTGAAAAATGAGAAGCACTTATCAATCTCCGGATCCTTAACAAGTGCAATAGGGTTTCCTAAGTTCCCAACACTTTTTCCCTGGTGCTAAAATAAAGTAGTAAGATTATCAATAGTCTTCAGTATGGGAACTACCACCTTATCTATTTCTTAGCACAGTGCAAATAAAACTGTGCCAATCTTTACTATGCAAGTGACCTATCATTCAAGAAGGGAAGGAGAAGGATGAAACTTTTAACATTTAGAAGTGCTACTAACTGAATGCAAACCAGAAAATTATCTCTAAATCACTTCTAAAGGATATTATGACTTTTAAGTCTCTGATCATATAAAGAGGATTGAAAACTATTACATCACTGTAAGAAATAGTAACAAAAATTAACTTCATATAGGAGAACAGTCAAATAGAAATGGAGTACTTTCCAGAGAGGTGTGTCTAAACCTAGGCTCTATTAGATTCCACAGAGCAAAAATGTCCATTATACGGATACATTAAACACGCAGAATGTGCGCGTAATGAGCTCTGATGAACATCTGCCAGTTGCAAAGAAGTCAGAGCCCAACTTTTAGGCAACTTTCATAACTGACATGCCCAAAAAACGGCAAAATCTCTCTTGCTGCCACTGATCATAGAAGGACTAAGTTTTCTAAGCTTAGTTAAGTCTTCCTCCTCATTCCCAGGTAATATTCTAAAGCTTTGGTCTAAACATCACTCCTCAGAAATCAAAATTTCTACCAAAAGTCCTTCTGGAATAAGGAAGAAAAGTCATCATGTTCCATCATCTAATCCTAGTATGATTAAACAGAGTTTGTATCCAAAAACCAGTAAATGCACATTTAGTTCAAGTACTAATGCAAGGTAAAAATATTTCTACTCACATTATTTCAGGTTGAAAATCATCATCTGATGCACTTTCCTTTTCATCTAGTTTACATGAGTCATATACATCTTTGTTCTAAGAAAACAAATGCTTATTACTTCAGCTCCGCAAGACAGTAATTGTGTTCCATAAGTTTTAATTTAAAATAACTATAGCAAGCCGCAAGAATATCAACAGAATAATTACCTTTGAAGTTACCAAGTTTGGACAGCCATAATGAATTAGTCTGAAATCTCGGCTACTTCACTATGCTCTGCTGATTGTCCTGTTCAATTCATTATTTCTCATGAATATTACATCAACTAATAACAGGAGAATGTATTGTTTTAACACTTCTCACTACAAGTACTTAGTATTTATGAACATATTAAGTAGTTAATTTCTATTTTCTACTTTCTATTAAGCAGTTAATTTTCTATTTTAGGAAACAAAATCTAAATGCACATCAGGCTTTATCCATAAGATCATTTTTTTCCATCTTAGAATACACAAGAAAAGATACTGTTGGATAAAACATCTGGAAAAAAACAAGAATAGCCTGGAGGAGATGAATGGGAACATAATAATTGGAGTATATCATATTAAACTATCAGGCAGTAGGTTTAAAATAAGCTGAAGAATATACTTTTTCATGCAGTGCATGAAATAGGAAACTCTCAGGTGTAGTAGGCAGTTGATGACAGTACAAATAGATCCAAAACATCAGCTAGATAAATTGATGGATAAAAGGTCCAACAACGGCTATGAAAGAAGCTAGATGCAATCTCCAGTTTCTGAGCCTCAGCATTGCTTAGAGGGTACCCAAGGAAAAGTCATTCAATCTTGCTCCACTTTACTGCATTTTTCCTGAAATGCCTCATTCCACTCAGAGATGAGGGGATACAGAGCCCTACATTTTGAGGCAACAGAGTCTCATACTCTTCCCACCCAAATCAGCTGTCAGCATCACAGTAGCACATGCCAATACCAAAAACTTGCTCCAAGGCAGTACATCAAATTTCACTATTGTTATTAGTGTTTCATTTTTTGATATTATAGTGCTTCAATTTTGAAGCACTGAACGTTTAAACTACCTAGAAGGCAAACATGAGCATTATGCTCTCTGAATAAGCTTAGTGTAACAAAAGCATAACAAGTAAACAAAAAACATTAAAGCCAACCAAGTTGATAGCATTTAAATTCTGTTGATGGTCTCAGTTTTTGCCTTTTGAGGAGCAAGTGGTAAAAATGTTACAAAAACACATCAAAAAGCTGCTTTACATAAGCACCGCTCAGAGTAAACAAGAAGATCTTAAGAAAACAGAATTACTTTAAAAAATAAAAATACCTTGGCTTCCACAGTTTCTTCAGATTGTCTTTTCTTGTTTGTAAGTGGGAACTTTGAGAGCTCGCTTTCCTGAAGTGCTTTATCTCCAGTATTCAGCTTAGCAGATTCTGTCTCTGGCATACTATCACTGCCATCCTGAAAGCTGACATTAATAAAAGTATGTGAAAATGTAAATAAACTAATATTGTTTAAGTTGAACAATAAAATTCAGATTTACAGCAGTTTGCAAATTCTATAGATTACATGTTTGTCAGGTTCTCTAAAACACCCATAGCTTTTAGTGATATCCCCATGACATGAGTTTTCAAACACTTCTTTGCTTTTGCAATACCATTACAAGAAAAAATAAAAATACCATCTAAACATTCTAGACTAGATAAAGGCTTATAAACAGACATTACCGTACATAAAATAATTTCCCTGATCTTCCATAACAATCTACACTGAGTTCAAAGACAAGAATTACTGTTCTTCCACATACTTCCTGTGAGGAATGAAACATAAATGTTTCAAGAAGACTGTATGAAAACAGCAAACAATTACAATATAAGCATATAGAGTACTTAATATACAAAACTCTGAAGCATTACAGACAGCTTCACAATAAGTTTTTAGATTTACCACTTTCATATATTAAAAAAAAAAAACTTATAATACACAAATATTCATATTCTTTCTAGTAAAAGAATGCCCCAAATCAAGACTAAAATCTTGCCTCTGAACTCAAGATGCAAGTTCAGCACAAGTAAAATCTGAGCAATTTTCCTTTTGCATGAGGAAACTCTTATTAATAAATTCAAGCAACATTACCAAACACTCTTTTGAGAGAAATAGAAGTAGTATAGTTAAGTGTTTAGAGCCAAGGTTTAGGATAAGCTAAACTTCAAGCATCTTCCTCCTCCCCAAGAAGAAAGTAACGTTGATAGGATTTTAAAATAGATGTAAACTGAGTTACAGAGAGAGCATCAGGGCAGAGAATACAGAGGTTGTAAATTGAAAGGAAATGTCTAAAATATTGCAGGACACACCATCACTGATCAAAGAACCTAAAAATCCTGCCCATCTACATCAATTAACACCACGGTAATAATAAATTATAAAAAATAAACTTTTATTATAATTTTGCCTGAGCTTTCTATTGGGAAAAAAAAAAAGAGTTACCTGTATAAATAGAAATCACTTTTAGTTATGCCATCTACTGGTAAATGGGACTCTGGTCTCTCTTCCCCTATGACAGGAGTCTGATCTTGCTGGAACTGAAGTGGAACACCATCCAGTTCTTCTCCCAGGGTAGTAAGATCATGACTGTTTGTATCACCTACTGAACTTTCTCCTGCTAATAAACAGGAATGAAATCGGTTTAGACATGCTGGGTAAGAGCACAAAATTCCCTCCTGCTAATAAACAGGAATGAAATCGGTTTAGACATGCTGGGTAAGAGCACAAAATTCCAATTCTCACATACCAGTTACAGTGAAGCAAGATTTAATACAGAACAAAGAAAATTCTGGTGGAAACTACATAATTAATGTTCATAAGCACTGTTTAAGAAGACTGTTCTCAACTAAAATAAAACATAACATAGATTTAGAATGAAAGCTAACAAGCTAACTTTTTGAAAGGCACATTTCTATACCTTTCAAGGCAGATCAGTAACAAAACCACCCCCCTATTCTCGTTTTTAAGATCTCAGTGTCTTCACGCAAAGACTCTGTATTTGAACATTTGCAGGTGAGCAGCGAACATTTTTGCCTCTTACTTTGCTTTGAGGATTTGCTTTCAACAGCAGTATTTGATGATAACTCTCCTGGAAGATTCTCCACTGGCTGTTCAGGATCATCTTTTTTCCTTCTTTTTCTTTTCTTTTTTGCTGATGCTGGCTCTAATGTAGCCTGTTCTTCTGTCCGTTCAGGAACGCCCAAAGATTCTTCATTCTCTTTCTCAGCCATCACAGCTTCTGCTTCTGTTTCTACATCAGAAATTCTGGCTTTCTGAGAATTATCGTGATCACTAGCAGCTTCTGAACTGGCAGCTTTCTCTATTGAGACAGTATAGTTCCTGATTAACAGGCTGATAAAAGTATTAGGAGCTATAAATCTCAAAGATATTTCCAAAAACAACATCTTGTGAATGCATAAATCAGTGCTTACACACTGTTAGGCATACAAGTAGGTCCCTGAGGAGTCTGTCACCAATTGAAAAGAAAAGCTGCAGCACAGATTTACTGCAACAGACTTTAGGAGTCAAAATGTAGCTAAAAGAGAAACAGCATCATAAAATAAAAATTTACAATAAAAATAAAAATTTAAGTGAGAATCTAAACAGTGTGCCAAAAAATAAAGTTTCAGCCCAAAGATGCTAAAAAGTAAACTCACCAGCAACTCTAAGACATTTATTCACTATTAAATTAACCCTTTTAGTAGTCCAGTGCTTTGTACTCTGGAAGAGCAGTAAGCGGCTTACAGAAAATGTACCTCAAGAAATCAATTATTACCATCCCACATATAAGCAAACTACAGCTTAAAAAGAATAACACTACAAAGCTAGAATTTTCTTGTCCTTTTCAGAACAGGAGAGGAAGAGATCCCTTATGTGATTTTTACCGTTAGTGATATATGTCTGAAGCAACACTAACATCACTGCTTTATGATTGTATCTCAAGCATTCTTTCGAAGTACCTTTTGGTTTCTTCCGAGTCCTTGATGGCCTCTTTTCTTTTGGCTTCTGGCTTTTAACTGTCTTTTGCTTTCTCTTTTCCTCATCAGCCAAGACCTTCTCAAGCAGTTGAGCAAAGAACTCAAAATCAAAGGGCCGCTTTTCTTCTGTCCAGTTAAAATAAAGAAATATAAAAGACTTTGTGGCTGATAATCTTGCCAAATTTCTGCTTTTGTAAAATAATCACTATTACACATTGTATTAAAAAAGCAACAATTACATACTTAAACAGGTTTTTTTCTGAATATGTCTTGGCAGAAACTAGATAGATGTGATGTAAAAAAATTGTGGCAACCTTTTTTTTTAAAAAAAAAAAAAAAAGACTGCAGAAAGGCTACAATACGTAGCAGTGACAAATACATAAATTGTATCTTAGGTGTACACAATGAATTTATGTGCTAACATAAGACTCACATGGCCCTTTCAAAAAACACATAAATCACTTAAAGATGCTCAAAGTAGTTTATAATTAGTAACTGTGCTCTAAACTCCAGTGAAGCACAATAATCCTCAGCTGAAGTTTATATTAATCTCATGTACTGGACAAATACAAAGCTAAAAATTAAACCGAAAGATCTTATTGTGAACCAAGCTATAAAAAAAAAACTTGAGAGTGCCTAATTACTAAACTCATTAAAAGCAAGGATTTTCATATAATTAACTCAAGTAAGGCAGAGCACAAAAAAAACAATGAAGAAAGATGTCTTCATTCAACCGAGTCATTGAGAGGTGGGGTATTTTCTTTACTTACTGAAAGCTTTGTCTATCCTCCATCCATTTGCTTTTTCCTCACGTTTGAACTTATTCTAAAAATAAAAGTTACATTTATCTTTAAATAAGCAAGGAATGCAACCATATAGCTGTTTGCACATCTTTAGAAAAAGTTTATAAACTATTTTATAACAACACATTTTTCTAGGAACTGAAGTTGTTAAATGTTACAAGCACATTTATAGAACACAAGATTTGGCATTATTTTTTTTTTACACAGACAAGTTAAAATTTGCTTCCTGTCAGTAGTTGGTATCATTAGCTTATTTTTGTTTTGTTTTTTTTTTTCAACATCTTCTTCCATCCATCCTCATTACATCCAGTACAGGCCGAGGTTGAACTACAGAAGTTACTAACAAGATATCAGAAAGAGGTAACACAAAAGAACCTCAAACATCACCCTCTAACGCATTTTTCAATTAAAATAAAAGCAATATTAGCTATATCTGCTTGTTAAATACAGGGATCAGAATGCAACCCAGCACATTCATATTTCAAACTGTTATTAAAAGCATTACCTTAGAGCCAATTAGCATCAAAATTATCAACTACTAGAAAGAACAAGAACAACAAACTGAAACAGAAGAGTAAAAATAGATGTTTAATTATTTGAATGCTTTTAATTTTACCTTAATTTCTGCTCTAGCTCTATGAGGAAACAGCCGCCCAATCAAAGAGAAGTCTGTTCCTACCATACTGATAGCTAAAAAGAACATGTCCGTCTCTGGGAGGAAAAAAAAAGAAGACAGTATTTAGCAGAATTTTAGAAGTTATTGTCCCTTTTACTACCTAAAACAGAACAGTTACAACCTACTAATACAACTAAGCAGATAACTCATGGAAGAGATCATAATTTCTCTGATTCTGCAGAATGAAAAAATGATCACCCATTAGGATATCTAACAGGGCTGCAAATTGAACTGGAATATCTCAGTGAAATTTAAAGTTACATAGTTAAACATTGATTTTTTTTTTTTCATTATCACGTGACAAATCTTCCTAACATTAACGAGAAACCTAACACAAAGCACTATCAAACTAATCAATATAATTAGATACTCTCCAATTTTCATACATCAATTCACTGATAGAGAACCTGTCAATTAAGAAATTATTTAGATAAGTAACCAGCATTGCCCATCATGTAGTGGGAACCAGGTTTACTAATGCTACTCATTTCTGCAGAAGTATGTTTGAATAAAACATCTTTTTATACACACACATATATTTGTGTACATACACAACCTTGCTCATTCTCCATTCAGAAAGATAAGTCCTGAAATAATATCAATATTTTCTTATAAAGCTGGAACTTCAGCATACTATACTCAAAAACATACTCACCTTTATTTGACCATGGTTTTGTGTAAAAACTTTTCCTGAAGCTGGAATATGTAGTTGTAGAGCCACGCTCAAAGATGGGATCATTTTCTTCTACAACACAGGGACCTTTTGTCCTTAATACTTCTACAGTTAAACTGGAACAGCGAACAAAAGGAAACTTAAATACTACTGAAAATATTACTAGCAGGACATATCATTGATGTTTATCAATGAACTATTCAGATTTTTAGATCTGATACTTTAGTATTTTCAAATGGTTATAGCACTCTAAGCAAAGTTACTGAAAACACTGACACCTGAGCAGGGTAGCAAGGTTTAAGATACAAAAGCTGGAGCAAATGACATGCTGACAATCAAATAGCAATGAGCAAGCTCATGCAAGTATGACAAACAAAGAAGAGAACTAAATAAAAGACACCTGAAAGTTGATAAATATTCATTATTTATTCATTTGAATAAAACATTGCATCATCTTCTCTCCATCTTTCTCCAAAAATACATTTCTCATAGAAAATAGGAGAATTATCTACAACACCATAATGGTGATATAAGTAACTGCTGGTCATATTTTAGCATATATTTGCATTGCTTTCTAAATTAGGAGAGCCTTGCTATCCTAATCATCAATACATTCTTGTTTGTCCTTGTTCAAGGTAACTATTCTTTATCCACAAACCAAGCAGCAGTCCAACATATATTGTCCACTACTTGGATTGCAGAATCTGGTACCTTTCTTCATCCAGAATAATTGAGCCATCTTCTGCTACTTTCACTCGAGGAACTAGAAGTGGACCATCTTGACTCTCCTCTCCATTCTCTGCTTCCTCCTCCTCATCTTCCTCTTCATGATCAGGAATACTTTTCTCTTCCTGTCTACAATTAAGAAATCAATCAAAAACATTACTTTTGTTAATGCTTTGAATTACTGCTCAGTACACCAGATACTCAATGATTTAATATACCACTCAGCAACGCAGCCCACTATTGTAATCAACAAGGACCCTGAACTCGCTTTTCTTTCCATTGTACAACAAACAACCCTGAAACATAACATTGAAACAAAATGCTTTTTAACCACTTTCCTCTCCCAAATTACATTTGCTTTAAGTAAGGATTACAATTTTGAAACAGTAAGCAAAGAAAGCAAAAACTTAAATTAATATCATAACATACATTAAAGCATGTTGTTTTCCAACAAAAACAAAAATATTTTGACTCTAAATACCTCAATGAACAAGACTTACTCTTTCATTTGACCCACTGCAGTATTTTTTTCTGTTCTCTTTTCCTCTGCCAATGAAGACCTAAAATTTTGTAAAACACTAAAGATGAAAGTTCATGCAGACACATTTCTGCTTCAATCTAACAAAATATAGACTCCCAAACTTTCTTTTAATGGATAATAAAAAAAGAAACACACAGTCTTCTCTTTTTTAGGCTCTTTCTATCATGTCTGTACTTGATCTAATTGAACAAACACGACAGTTTAATGAATTTTACTGGATTTTGTACAACCCTTTAATTGTTCAAGATGTATTAAAAGAACAAAACATGAGATTTCAAGCAGTGATCCATAACACTATGATGATGATGTTCAGGCAATTCACTGCTGACTAATGCCACAATGCTTTCTATTGAGAGTTCAAACTACCTTATCATAAACAGGTGAGGATGGAAAACAGCTAATAGCTCACTGAGAAACAAGTATCTTCTACTTTGCATCGTAAGTTGCTAGTTGAGGTTATAACAGTTCTACTAGAGACAAGCGCCTGAATTTTGTACTGATTAACAAGTCCTGTGAGCATGAGAATCCTGGTCCATCCATACTTTTGAGAATAGCTAAACTAAGATTTTTTATAGCCACTTATCAGGTTCTCATTCCAAAGATTTTGCACTATCTCCTGTATCATTCCAAATGGATCTACAGAGTTAATACCTTCAGGGCATATGCTGCCCTGAGAATCACAACTGAATGGCATTATCATGGTTGACAGGAGCCAGGTTTAGAGACATATGGATATATCCATCCTAAGAGTATGTGGAATGTGAGAGCATATGGTTCAGTAAGTTACCTGGCTAAGGACTACTCAATGTAGAAGAAATAACAAACAACGAGGAAAGCCATAAATAAAACAGACATGCAAAGATTAAGCAGCAGCTAATAACAGTGACAACAAACACCAGAACTCTTCAACCACTCATTGACTGACTACTAGAGGAACTACTTGAGCATGGTCTTGAAGAGATCTGAACTGGGCAATTGATAAAAATGGAGAAACATGATTAGCATAAAGTGTTATGGAATATTTGAGGGTCTTCAAGATTGTGAGAAATTTACTGTGTACAAGAACAGGCGTGTGAGTCTACATTAAAACTTATTAGAGGATATTTATGAGAAATATCAGTATGGATGGAGAGAAATGCCCAAAGGAAAAGGGAGAGGAAGGGGGTAACTTAGGGAGTCACCCCACAGCAGGCTTCCAGTCAATATGTAACCTAAATAAGCCCTCCTGACTGATCACTGCACTCTATCCTATTTTCTGTGTTTTTGTGTATTTGCTTTCTTTGTGTGAGGGAAGCAAAGCTTGCATGCCAGCAACTGGAAAAGATGCTACAAGTCACTGAGCCTGTAGACCTAGCTGCCAACAAACACAGAGACCACAGACCAGATGTCCAAGTGCCAAGAACTGGCTAGCATAGGGTGTGTGATGTATGGGGTTGAGAAGTCTAAGCGCCAGCAACTAGAGAAGGGGCTGCAGGTCAAATGGCCTTTAGTCTATGTATCAGCAAGGACAGAGGCCAGAGGATGTGGAAATCTAAGTGCCAGCAACTGCAAAAAACTGCTTATGTTAAAAGTTTTCCAGCAAAACTGATTATGTGTGCACGTGTATACGTGCACTTCGCTAGCAAATATCAGGCCAAAAAGACTAAAGATTTCAATCAGTTGCTTGGTAAGGGTCCTAGATCTGGACATGAATATTAGGGATACTGAAAGTCCGTACTAATAACAGAGGGATCCACAACTGTGGCAGTGATCACAAGACAAGTACAAGATCAGACGCATTTGGTTTGCTAGCAAACACCAAACCAAACTAACTAACAGGTAAAAGAAAACCACACACTGAGTCAGGGAGCTCACAGTCCAGGCATGGTACAAGACTTGGGTCATGCAAAATTTAAGGGATCTGTCACTGCAAGTGTGCTTACAAATCGATCTACAGAGTGTTTGTGCTTTCACTCTTGAACTTCAATCCTGAGCAGAGAGAGAGGGCAAAAAGGACATGGCTGCTGTACTTATATTCATGTTGATGGTGGTTGCAAGTAAAGGCACTGCTCTGTCTGATTGTCTACATTTATATTCATGTTGATGGTGGTTGCAAGTAAAGGCACTGCTCTGTCTGATTGTCTACATGGCCAGTTTAGACTGACCTCTGTGCTCTGCCTGGGATACACTCTCCACCTTGCCACTGGCCAAGCCTGTTCACAGGACCAGCAGCAGCTGCATCCATCCAGCTGAGAGGGAGAGACCTCCTGGGTCTTGGAGCATACCCAGCTGCACTTCAGCAGCCCATAGGAAGGAGAAACACTGAAATCTTAGAGTCAACTAGATTTAGATTAACATCCCTAGTATCCATAACTGAAGAAGTTGCAACTGTACATAAAAATAACACATACAGACTAACTGCTAATCTGCATTTGAAATTGTTTGTTCAGAGATAAACCACTAGTGGGGACTTTTTTTTAATATTTCATCAGGGATATTTTCATAAGCTCCATTCTCACTTCTGTACAAAAGCTGCATAAGTGTGAAAATGTTTATAAGTTTATGTTGCTAATGCAGATATTAAGTTGGCAGCTAAAAATCACACGATCGAAGTAGGAAGAATCATACTTACTTCATAGGATTGTTTTCTGGCAGATAGTATATTAAGTCTCTCATAGTCATTTTGGAACGATCTGGTGGAGAACGTCCTTCAATTACTGGAGGTCTGTGTTTTAACTGTTTCTGTGTTAAAATAAAACAAATGAGCTCACCTTACAAATCCTTTTTACTTAATAAACAAATAATTTCAATTTAGGACGTAGGGGTTTTGTTGGTTTGTTTTTTTTCTCCTCAATCACTTAAGTAATTTTATCTTACAAGTGCCCATTTGTCAGAGAGGAAATTAGCAACTCCTAAGTAACTTAAACACTTACAGAAGAAATTCAATACTTTAGGTAGTCAGAAGTGAGACATCCCAGAACTCAGTCAATGATTAAGTCAAAAAGCCATGAGGAATCCCAAACCTCAGGCTTCTTACCAGCCCACTTCCCTGTTGTATTTGCTAACTGTAAAGCTATTTAAGTTGGAATGCTCACCATTATTTAATAGCAGGTCTCAGATAAAGAAAAAAAATGGTGGGTTAAAAAAAATGTCTTTCATAAAACAAACTGTACTATGAGAGAACATAAACTGCTTTTGCTTACAAGTCATGTAAACTTCGGCAAAGAATTATATAACAGACTATTAACAGCAGGCAGCTGATAACTGTCAGAAAACTACTGCAAAGGAGAAGTGATGTATAAGTGATAATATTAGGCACACGACACTTCTCTGCCATCCACACATGAGCACTGTGCACCACAGAGGCCTACCAGACGCTCTTTCTTCAGCTCTTCTTTAAGCATTTCTCTTAACTTCCGAGCTTTGAGGATCCTTTCACGGTCAGAACATATTCGTCTCCCTTTTACAGGGGTGGGCTTTGTAGGTAGCTTTTCCTCTTGTGTCACTGATCTTTCTTGTGTTGGTCTTTCCTTGAGTGGGGAGGATACATTCTTCTGCAGGGTATCATCGTTTTTCTGAGCTGCTACACCCCCATTTGGTTCTTTAATGGCTGTTTTTTTTAATGGAGAGAACTGCGGCACTTGTGGCACGGGTGTTTTCTTTTCAGGTAATATAGGAGACTTTGGAGAACTTTCCATACTAGTCTTTTCCGATGGGGAGGAATCCTTCTGAAGTGAAGCTCTTCCATCAAGAGACTGAGAAACTGCTCGCCTCTGCGGTTTTGAAGAGGAACGTTGTGAAGATGAAGGTCCAGCCCTGGGTTTTGCAAGATTGGGCAGAGTAGAAATCCGTTTTCTTCTCTGTGTGGGCATTTCTGCAGCTTTACTGGCTTCTCCAGCATCATTTGAGCTATGAGTCTTCTCATCTCTGAAAAATTCAAAAGAGTGTTCTGAAATACTTTACAGTAGCAGTTTTACAGCTTTGGGAATCAATATGTATATTTATGGCCCAAATAATATAAATGCGATACAGAGAAATGCATCTATATACAAGGAGGCACATGAAAACCAAGTTGCAGTTGGTACTTTTTCCTGAACTCATCATAAGAACTGACACATTATTTTATAATATTAATTGCTAATGTTATAAGCTAATTGATTAAGAATGTTTCTTCTTTGCCTTTACCCCATTCTTTTTAGAAGGCTTTCTACTTTTAATTAGAGAATATCAAGCATCACAGTACCATAAAGATAACGAAGTCTTGCAAAAATATGCTGCATTGTCATTTACATATAAAAACAATCAAGAAACCTATATGTAATAAGCAGTTCCATGATTTTCAAAACAATTAACCTGAACATTAATTACACTTACATATTTGCAAGTAGATCATGTTTGAGTTGCTTGCTTTTAAAAACAAAACAAAAAAAGGACATAAGGACATTACTGTTTCATTTCCCACACTAATAACATGAGTAAGTAGCCCTCTTGAAGCAACAACTTTCAGCTTCCATAGAAAGCTTTCTTATCTTTACTCAAGGAATATGTAACGTTCAAAGTGCAAACAAAATGCCAAATACTGTCCCCTTCCCAAGTCTAAAAGCAACTCCAGAGTTTTGATTGCCCTCACAGTAAAAACTGCAGCTCAATTAAAACTGAGTCATAAAGGGATTCTTAATTTCACATTTCAGCTATGCCTTTTGTGTTTCTGTACATAGGGATATCCACACCCAACAACTTACCTCAGAAGAGTCAGAAGCAAATGCCTCTGGAAGACTACAAGAAAAGCATAACCACATAGCAAACTTGTTCCAAATTCTCTGCAGCTGCTAGCTATCTGTGGCTCAGGCAGAGCCTACAGATGATGTCTTCATATCTAATAGCACCTTTTTTTTTAATTGCCCAATATCTTTCAGCATTGCTCATATACACAGTACTTTTCTGTGTGCTTTGAGTAAGATATTTTCCATTTCCATTCAATATCATTTGCATTGCAAGACAAAGTGGAACTGAACTCGAGAACCCGAATTGTGCAGCTTCCCTCAAATCCACTCAGGCAAAGTTTTCAGAGCCACCTACCCAGGGGGTGGCCTTTAGGGTGCATCATCTAGAGAGACTTGCGACAGGCTACCCTTTCCTTCCAGCTGAAATCCAAATGAGGACCCCACCACAGCATTTCAGCTGACCACATGTCTCCTCTAAGAAAGGGCTTGGTTTTCAAACCCACACTTCTGTGGAGAAGCTCTTTCCTAGCCCTTTTCCCTGCCCCACACATGTCACTGCGCTGGCAAGCTGAATTTTCCCAACTGACTTCAGCATGAACAACACGGATCACAAATACTTTCACATTTATAGTGCTGTTCTGCTTTTCCTTTAAAACAGCAGATTTATGGATTTGCCTGCCTGAATAGTTTCTGTCTTTGTCATTACCCATGAGTCTCTTACTGACACAGCAGAAATCCATTTTCAAGCCATGTGAACAAACTCCTTTAGAACACCCTCCATTTTAAAACAGCACTGGTATCTATTTCTGAGACATGCACTTAAGTTACACTAAAACAACCATTAAATTATAAATACAAAAATACTTTATAAACCCACTGAATCAGCAGCAGTCCTATATAACTGAAAAATTACAAACTACATAACCTACATTTGAGAGAAAAAAAAAAAAAAAAACAGAAGTCCAGTAATTTGACCTCTATACGTATAGGCCTTTAAAATAAAGTTTGAAGACAAAGCTTTGTTAAAATACATTGCAAAGAAAGCTCTTTATAAAAACTGATAAATATTGGATTAAAGGCAATATGGCTAACCAAGAATACCACATCCAACTTGTCCAATCCCTGATTTTTTAGACCGCGAGAAGCGCGTGGCCAGCCCACGGCGCCGCCGCATGGAGCGCGTGGCCAGCCCGCACGAACGCTGCTGAGGCAGCGCACGCGCCGGGCACTGCCGAGCCGCTCTCCTCGGGGGCAGCGGGCGCCACTGACGCCCTACGCAGCCGCGGGCAACCGGCGAGAAGCCGCAACTCCAGGCGCAGGACGAGCGGCACCGGGCAGTGCAGGAGACCCCCTTGCCTGTCTCCTACCGTCATCCCGGGCCCCGGACCGGCCCGCCCGCAGCGCCGCGGCCCGCCGAGACGGCGGGACTCACCTCTCGACCGCCGGCGGGGGCTCGGCCGCCGCACCCGCTCCGGGCTCGTCG
>VWPW01013400.1:160733-185371 GCA_013389825.1 Crypturellus undulatus
GCGGTGGCAGTAACGTGTCTCCTCCGCAGAGCGACGACTCGGACATCTGGGACGACACGGCCCTCATCAAGGCGTACGACAAGGCGGTAGCCTCCTTCAAGGTGAGGGGGGTGCGGCACCGGAGGCACGCGTGTAAATATGTCAAGGAACATAAATATCTCGCTAAATAGATGCCAGCGTACGGCCCGCGCTGCCCTTGGCTGCCTTCCTAGCCCCGTGACAGCCACTTCCTTCGCTTTCTGTCCTGCAGAACGCCTTAAAGAACGGGGAGTGCTCGGAGCCCTCGGACAAGCAGGAGCAGTCGGGCACCAAGAGGAAGAACAACAAGAAGAACCGAAGCAGAAAGAAGAGTAACTCTGTGCCATCGAAACAGGTCTGTGGAATAACCACCATGTAGCTGCAGAATTAAGTGTCGTGTAGTGGGGGTTTGTTCCTGCCTGTGCTAAGATGCAGCATCTTCATCTGGAAAGTGTGGGCGTCATGATGCTGAAGCTTTGCCTTGCTTGTAGGAACCTTATCTATAGAGCCCTGCTTATAGGAAGCTTGTGTTGTGCACTTTAATTAAATACAAAGGAAAAATCTGTTAGAGTGAGAGGCATGTTCCTCAAGGTGGGGGGCCAAAGTTCTTTGCAAAATGGCTTATTTTTCAGTGATCATTGATGCTGGCTCTTACCTGCCCCCCTTGCTTCTATTCCAGTGGAAAGTTGGTGACAGCTGTAACGCGGTTTGGTCTGAGGATGGCAACGTCTACCTGGCCACTATCGCCTCCGTTAATCACAAGAGGGGGACGTGCGTCGTTGTTTACACTGGATATGGCAATAAGGAAGAGCAGAACCTGTCTGACCTACTTCCTCCAGCCATCGATGAAGCAGTAAATGAGATGGGGAATTCTGGGGAGGTGAGAGTTTTTTGTTCCACTGAAAAGGAAAGGAAAAGCAGGAGAGTCAACTTTTTCAGTATTTCAGCTACCATGCCGTGGTGAGGCAGAGGATCAGAATGCATTTCTGCTGTGAAGGGACAGAAAGCAAAAGAGGGAATGAGAATGGAAAGCATCCATCCCCTGGACTCAGTATGGATGAAAGGGATGGGGCAGTAAAAGATAAAATGGCTCAAATGATGGGCAGGGGACAGGTTAAGATTATCAGATTAAGATAAGATTATCTGAATGGCCTAGAGAACTGGTGGTAGAGCTAGGAGGCTAGAGAGAAAGCAGGAAGAATGTGGACAGTGCTTTCCGAGCGCAGTTTTACATTGAAAGTATTTACTTTAGATTTGTTTTTAATGCATATTATAAAAACATGTTTTGGTCTTCTAGAATGAAAATGAGACTCAGTATTCAACAGATGAAAGTGAAAAATCTTCCCAGTCACCTCGAAACAAAAACTGCACAAAAGCTAGATTCTCTCCTCAAAATTTACGTTTTCCCATGCCCCATGCAGCTCCAGGCCCAGGAAAGGTAAGTTCAGCCTTCTTTCTTGCCTGTGAAAGGTGACTTCAGGGAGAGATTTTTTTCCCCTGGACAGTGGTACTGTTAATGACACACTCTTGGTGCCTGAAAAGTGCACATTTACCAGCCAGTTTACAGGCCACCTCAGCACTGCATAAGACATTCCTGGCACACACAGCCCTGGACTATCTTCACCTGGTGAATATAAGTTTCTTCATGTGATAGTGAAAGCACAGACTTCTTTTTAGAAAACAGAAACACTTAAATATAGTACAGTTTCAATTCCTTGACATCCAATTACATAAGTAGTGGAAATTGTAGTTCAGAAAGAAACAGCTACTTCGTATTCTTGTTACCATTTCATTATATTGTTGTGATGTGTTGCCTTTATTTAGAGATTGTGAATTGCTTCAAATAATTCTCCTAAATAAATCCCTAATGCCTTAAATTTCCTTTTAACTTGAACTATTCGATCATTTCCATTTAGCCTGGATCGAAATTCAACGCTCCTCTTCCATTTTTATCCTGCTGGCCCGCACCCTTCCCAGCAGGACCCCCGGTAAGTGACAGTAGAGTAAGGCGAAAATGGCAGGTGAGTAGTCGTGATTTCCAGTTTTCTGAGGGAATGTCTTGGTCCACTCTGGTTTTGGAACATGTTTATTAGAGTGTATTTTCTAGGTATTGTCTATGCACTTAATGACAGTATCAGAGGAACTGAATGTGTCAGGCATAGTGTGTAGTCTTTTTGTGATAGCAAAGCGGTTGGTGGGAATATAAAGAAAAAAAATACCTGTATTAAGAGAAGTAAATTCTCAAAGGCTTGTGTGCCTTTCATTTGATTAACAGCATTTCATTGAAACAGGCGAATATTTTTTCTAAATAAAAGTTCGTCTAAATCATCCAGCCACATGAACCCTATTTCTCACAAGCTTTGGCAATGAAATCTTTTCAACTGTAATTTGACTGCCCTTTTAAATAATGCTTTGAGGGTATGTTCTTGTTTTTCAGTTTTGTATGTTCATCATTTAGAATTGTTCGAAACACAGACAACTCACATTTTCTTCTGTAATTTTGTAGCTGATTCCTCCTCCACCCCCTATGGGGCCAGATTCCCCTGAGGATGATGAAGCGTTGGGGAGCATGTTGATAGCCTGGTACATGAGTGGTTATCACACTGGGTATTACTTGGTACGTGCTACTTCTCTTGGGAAATGCCTGTGTAAGCTTGCTCGAGTGTTGCTGCTGCTGTTCCCAGCAAAAAGTTCATTTGGAATGTTGCATTTCTGCCCTCTGATATGATAGCTATATCACATCTTATATGCAAGTATAAGGTAGACAGAAGGGTGTTTCATGCTGTGCAAGTTTTCGCATCTTTAAATAGAAAATATATGTCCGCTGGAATTGCACATTTATGCAGTTTTTAAGTCTTTGTTCCTGTGAAGGTGTCTTGTTAGGCCCCATTAGTAAAACAAGCAGTTTTGGTTTTGTTGACAGGTGGTGTAAATCTCAATGTGATTATTATTCAAGGGAGTTCTTTGGACTCTCTTGACTCTAGAATCAGATTTGACAATATTGAAAAGATTTCATTCTTTAGTAATTGTTTCAGGTGATTGTGAAGGTGTTACGAGCTGTCACTGTTAAAATCTGTGAAAAATCTGTGATAGAGGATTGATTTTTCTTGTCTTTGTATATTTAGGAAGAAAATCACAGAGGGAATTCAAGTCTTGACACTAGGGAGGTTGGGAATGGGACAGTGGCTGAAACTGATCTGAAATGATTGTGTGGAGACACTGGTTATGATGAAGATACTTAGTTTACAGTTTGGCATCTGGCCTTTTTAATGCTCCATTTCCGATTGCCCAATTGCCCGATTGCTTTATAAAGGACTGGAAAGAAGTTCCTAAACAGTTTTTATTTTGTGGCTTAAGCTTTTATTTTCATGTTAGTAAAACCAGGATTTTATTAATTTGTGTCCTATAGGGTTTAAAGCAGAGTCGCATGGAAGCTGCCCTAGAGAGAGAATCCCATCCTAAATAACTGAATATCCAACATTGTCTTGAAGGACTGTAAGTATTGTAATTTTATCCTGAACAAAGATATGCTGTCAGTTGAGAAATTTGTTTGAAATGTCAGTGTCATGAGCTCTCGGAGAGCTTGACTTGACATCCATGCAAATGCTTTGGAGTCCAAGAATTCCCACGGCTCTCACACCTCAGATTCTGCCAGTACTGATCCTTTCTTGCTTAGATGCAATGGAGTAGTATTTTCTTGACCAAAGGGAAAGAAAATAGTTTTATATTCTGCTGAGTTATTTCCTGCTCCTTACTTTTGTGAGTTTTTATCTAAACTCTTCGCTACAGTGTTCAGTTTCTTATAGCACAAAACTGTATCACATAACTTTTCTGATTCTGACTCTGATCTGATCTCTGATCTGATTCTGATCTAATTGCTGTGCAGATGAGTTACTGGTGTTAAAAAAAAATTCACGTATACTGACTTAAATTTTGTTTCCTTTTTAAAGCCAGCTACAAGTCTCTCCCACGGAGAGGGATATATCACTTGTGTATTGATGGTTGATGGTGAAGATCAGAATTTTATCAAGACAACCTCAACGTTTTGTTGATAGTGATATAATTAGTGGAGAAATTACTGGAGACTAGAAATTCTGTGTTCATTGAAACAGGTTATTTCTTAACAACATACAGTCAAACATATATTTAGTATGCAATAAAAAAAAATCAATAAAATGCTTTGTATTTCCTTGAAACAATTTTAGGCCTAATGTGAATTCCAAAAAAAAATGATAGATTTCTTTCAGTGTGCAGTTTAACACCTCTTGTAACTATTTTATCTTGTATTCCTTAGAGTTTTGATTTTTTTTTTTTTCCTCTGAGTTATAAGCCCAGTGCTTTTTCACTAGAGCAAGCAAGCACAGTCTTTTCTGCCAAGACACGGTTATGGCAGAAGTGTCCATTACTGAGCTGCTGCTGGCACTGATCTAGAAAATGGTGCACTGCCAGAGCGAGAGAAAAGCCTATTTTTATAGTTGGCGGAGCTCAAAAAGGTTGGTTGGTTGGTTTGTTTCGCATGCCTGTGAATAAAGTTTCCTTTCAAACTTTGAATTTTATCATGGTTTTGTTTGTTTTTAGTTTCCATAAAAGTCTGTCTGCAATACGAGTTGCTGAAATATGCCAGGAAGTTTTTGCTATGTGACCTTCTCATGGTAGTCCTTCTTGACTCCTGTGGTACCATACTAAAACAGACATAAAAAGCCAGGCTAGGAAAAGGTAATAGAAAGTCCAGCTTTACATCTCAGCTCTCAGTCTTAACTCTTGTGGAAGGAAGGCTGCAGCTACAAAACTGGATAATGATTGAGTTAGCACCAGCACTTTGCCTTTTCAGGAGAAGCAGCACAGTACAGCCCTGAATTCTGCTGTAGTCAGTTCCATTTCCTGGTCTGATGAATCTCAGAAGAATAGCCCAGCACTAACGTTAAAAAAAAAAAACCATCATAAACCTGAAGTCTTATCTGTCCTATGCCGCTTGGAAGGCTCTGCTTTCATTGCCTTGCTAGAGTGTACAGAGGGCTGTGCTGGAAGTGTTGCAGAGCTGCTCAGCCAACAGTTCAGCCACTGTTACTTGGCAGTTTTAGCAACTGCTAGGGAGGCATAAATTGCTATCCCTCTAAACTAGGTACATGCTACTGTCTGGCACTAAGAGAAAGTCACATTCTTCATTTTTTAAAGTTAGTGAAATGTGGTGTCCAACATTAATGCCATCGTGCCTATAAATGGTTTATGACTTAATTTGTGATAAGTAGCATGTAATTGCCTTCATGGCAATCAAAACATCAAGATTTAAATTAACTTTATTTTATGTGGGTTTTAAGTGGAACTGTACAAGTTAAGGAAGCTTCATGTTCCATAGAAGATATGAGTTTGGTGTGATCTATAAATAAAATCTATAAAACAAGTTTTACAACATTAATCCTGTCTTCTATTCCATGATCCTTTTATATTCCCTTAACAGTGCTGTAGAAGAGACACACATTTCATCTTGCTTATAATCCTATAGTACCTGGTTATTGGTAATAATACTGCTAGGTAACTCCTAACAAGAGAGGGAGAAACAATGCTTTGAAACTTTTCTAGTCTTGAATATTTGGTGAAAAGGGCAAGAGCCATTGCCAGGATAATCTTAAACTCCTGGACTGAGGATGTTGCTCTTTTATGATATCAAACATTTTAAGGTCTTCTGCATAAAGTAGCCACCCCAGCACATTTATTGTCACAAAAAAATGCACTGGACAGAAGATGTCACTGTTGGAGCGCTGACTTTGATCTAATCTGTGAACATGAAACAGATATTCAGCTTTTTTAAGTTAGGCATGTTATTCAGTGTTTTAAAGAAGTTCCTCCAACTTGTTTCTCTAACACCGTGATTTGCTGATACGAAGAGCTCTTCAAGTTCCTGCACACCCCGCTGCTTGCAACCTTTGCTGCAAAGTACACAGATGTCAATGAGGATTTAAAGACACTTCAAATCCGTCTGAAATATGAGCAGAGATAAGATTAATCTGAGACAACGTCGTACATAAAAACAGAACAAACTTGTTGCTAGGAGGCTGAAAAAGCTGAACAAGAAATGGTTGGGATTGCACATAACAGAAAGAGCTCACACCCATTAAAAATTGCCATTAATTTGCTACTGTTTCAATGTGTACAGACAGAATATTTATTTTGAAGAAGTAGTATCTTCCCTGCTTGAAAGTGTTATTTCATACACTTGATGTTCTGTTCTTTAACTCACCTATTTCCAACAGACTTTCATCACTCAGCATAGAGGAAATGAAAAGCATCTGAGATGCAGCAGATGTAGACACTGCTGGATAATGAGTTTGGCTGCAGACTTTTATCTCTTTCCCTGAAGAAAGGATGAGCATCCAGGTTGAAGAGAAAACCTAAATTAAAAGTTGCAGAAGAGGAAGCATTTTTTTTCCATTAAGATTAAACAAGAAGCCATATTCCTAAATCTCTAGCGACAGCAGCAGGGTCAAGGAGGAAGCTAGCAATGCTGTTACAGTGAGCACCCTTTCAGCAGTTCCCTGCCAAGACTTCAGCGAGGGTGGATTCATTCTTTAATCTGTTAGTTGAATAGGTAAGAGCAGAAGAGGCAGGGTTATTGCTCCAGAAAGACTGTAAGAGGTTTGGTCAGCCTCCAAAGAATGAAAGACACCTTTTACACTGCCTTCCATGCTGCTAACTCAAAGGCCAAGCAGGGGTGGGGGGAACAACGGAAAGTCAGGGTACCCTCCCCTTCCCAAAACCCAAGCCCTCAGTGTATACCCATTCCCTGTAGAAAAGGCTTTGTAGGGAGATGATCTTTTTTTCCAGAGGGGCTGAATGCCTCATTCCACATCTTTAGAGAGCTATCCATCTCACTCAGCTCATCTGTCTCATAAGGACCTGTATGCATGTCCTTCACTCAAGTTCTCCATCACGAACTATGTTTTGTAACACCCGTTTAAATATCTTATTTCTGGCTATTAGCCAGTATCTCAAGTTGCACTTAAGCTTTCCATCAGATTGCACCAGATTTCCAAAAGAATATGAAACAAAATAATTTTGTCAATGTAACAAATGAGAGGAACAGCAAATTAAGATATATACACACCAAACATTTAAGAAGCTTCCTTGTCAACAAAATATTGACTGCTAAGATCCAACACTTGAAAATGCCCCAAAATGGACAGAGCAACCGCTAGGAGAATAGAAAAAAGTCTCATGCTTTCAACTTACATTTATGAGTTTCTTTAAGTTACTAAAATTTAACAGGTTTTTATATTAATTTTTATATTTTTATATTAAATAGTTGTCCTATCCAAAGAAAGCAAGTATTGATGTCTCAAAAATGGCTCAGTTATCTTGATTTCTGTTAATTTCTTGCATGAAGAAAGTGCAGCTGGAAGAGATTCACAAGCAAAGTAGCCAGTGTAGTTCAGAAACAGACAGAAATAGAGAGGCCTTGGAAGCTCTTAATAAATTCAACTGTAAAACAAATTTCAGTAACACTGAAGATTCATTGTACAGTGAATAAAGGATCAAAAAAAATAGAAAGAAATTAAGAAGGCTCTACTAGCTCCACTTTGTACTGTGCTACCGGAGGATGCATCTTCTATCCCAACAGAGAGATACAAAGATACAAAGAAAAATGGAAGCAAGAGCTTGATTTCTTTCTTAAATTATCACTCAGAAGAGCAACCAGAATCTTGTTTTGTTTAAAAATCACCACTTGCCTAAATCAGATTGTCTGTGTTTTATAACTTGAATCATTATGGATTGTCCTGGCCTTAAACTATAAGCAAACTTTCTATAGATTTGTTTCCATTTTCTTTCACATATAAAAATACTCTATAGTTTTTCAACATTTGCTATGACTAAAACACCTTAAACAATTTTCTACAGTTATTAGGTATGCTGTAAAGTGCTACCCATTGGCCAGATGTTGAATGTTCAGCTCACAATGGTGCTGGTTTGTACTATACATAGATTTTCCAATACAGATGGATAATTATTATAAAAACACAAAATAATTAGTTATCTAGGGGCTTTGGACTGAGAAGTTAGTTTCTTCCTGGAATAAGACAGCTGAAACTGGTGTCAAGACCTGCTCACTGACCTGGCTCCTATGCCCATGATCTGGACTGTTTCCAAATGTGCTCCTCCCCTCTTCCCCCACCAAGTACGGCAGACTGATCATCAAGAGGGACAAATATTCACTAATTCTAATGCAATACAGAACTTAGAGTTTTAAAGTGCACCTTACCCAGCCTAGAACTGTTTTTAAACTGCACCTTATCAAACAACAATTTCTTCATGTTACGGAGATTTTTAAAGCCATTAGATATTGTATCGTATACATTGCAGTTTTCACATCAGAGCACTGACAGTTCCTCCAGGCAGATAAATTTGTCCAAATTTGGAAAAAAAAAAAAAAAAAAAAAAAAAGCAATTTTGCAAATAAACCAAAGACACACATTAAATGAAGCCAGCTTGGTCATTTTAATCCATTTGTTCTTCTGACGATTTGCCAAGTTTTTTGTAGCTGCACCAAACCCACCAGTTGCTACAGAAATAAGTTTCTTTCTCTTCTAGATTGGCTCTACAAGAACTTTCGTAACATAAAAATAAATCCAGTTATAGCCCCTTAAAATAGTTACTCTGTTTGTTCAGGTACCAGCAAGCACCAGCAGCTACAAAAGCACTTTGCAACAGGAGCAGGAATAGCCCTTTATTTTCCAACACCTCCCTGTCTCACACAGCCACTAGCAGAATCCTTCTTCTCCTCCAAGAAGTAGGAACACAGCCATGTCTTCACCTGCAGACACAAAGGCTATCTGCATCCTCTGCAACACTCACTCGCTGTGACCTTGACTGCCAGCATCTCCCATGCCAGGGTTTGGCTGTCAGTCTAGCAAGGAAGCAAGCTCTGCGTAACCTCCACTCAGCTTGCTGGGAGAAAGCTGTGAGAAAATCTGTAGAAAGCCAAGAAAGGCAACATTACAGACAGAGGAAGCACTGGTGATAAGGGGTTGTTTCATAGCTCAAGGATTCTGACACTTGCCTGCCCAGCAGACACTCTGGTTGCCTCATCAGGCTGGCGAGCGTGCTGATGCTAACAGCTAATTAGCCTAATAGCTCATTACACCTAGCTTTCATATGCACTAGTGAATGTATAACTGTTTTGTACTTGTAAATCATAGACATCCTGCTCACAGAGCCTCCTTGTACCCGTCTAAAGATACCTGACAAACCAATCTAAAGAGGAGCGAAAAACTCCTGCAATTTAACAACTTCTCCTTTAGCTTCCTGTACTCCCCAAAATGTTACTGCAACCTTGTGTAACACAAAACCTTGTCCTAACCCAAATCTGAACACCATGTATCCCTTTCCGCATAATAAGAATAGTCTGCAAAGTTAACAGGGATGGAGCTAAATGTTAATAAGTCTTTTTTTCTCCCAAGAGAAAGAAATTGCCAACATGAAATCAGCTCAGTAGACAACAGGACAAAAATAGCATAACTTGTGTCAGCTTCAAGAACAGAGAGATGCTTACTTTTGATTATTGCCTAGACTCTACTACAGAGACTGCTGATATTCACTGCCACCAGAACTATCATTTATAAATTGCAAAGCCTGAAACTGTTTGACTGACAGCAAATAGTGCAGACAGACTTGTGCAAACCTGCACAGACTGTAATGCTGACTGGCTCTTTAGTTGCTCTTCCAGTAAATACTTTCTGAGTATTTCTGATCAGTTGGAGCTAAAATGAAATTTTAAAAAGATGCAGTGGTTAGTACAATGTGCTATTTTGTTTGCTTTGGGTGATCAGAAAGTGGAACTATTTCACATTTTTTTTACCATACTTCAGTGTTTAAAAATAAATTTATATGGACCAAAAGCATGTTCACTAGGCCACAATGTCCTATGCATAAAAAAATAAGTAGCTATACTAATAGTAAAAAAAAATAAAAAAGAAAAAGGCAAAAGTTTAATTGCAGATTAGGAAAATGGCCTAAAATAACATGCCACTAACTTGGGATCATGTTCCTCCCTTGGATCATCACCTTCTTCCCATTGCTCTAAGCACCCTGCTCAATTGTAACACTGCACCGTATCACCTCCTGCAACAAATACATGACATAGCAGAACTGATCACATACAGTATTTTGTCCTCATTCACATGCCAGCAGTGTAACCACCATAACAAAGTTTCTTTCATCAGTTTATACTGATAGCCTCTGTCTACTAATGGAATTAGCAGGTTCTTAAAGCAGGAATAATACAAAAATAAATTAAGGAAAAAAAATCTCAGATTCAGAGTGTCCATTGGACTAGCGAGCTACCTAAGATGCCTTTTGTTGAATTTTTTTGTTCCAGAATTAGGATGATGTAGCCCCTTCCCTTCTAGTTCCAAAAGAAAAGCAAACAAAGAGAGCCTATGCAGAAAACAGTGGAGGTCCCTAGACTATAGAGACTGTTTTTTTCATATGGTGACTAGTTACAGAATAACCTTGACATTTCACTGCTTTGCACTGACACTAGTGAGGTTGCCACAGATTCGACATCGGAAGCACGTGAAAAGAACGAGAGGCTTTTCCTCTTTTTTTCCCTCTTTGACTTCCGAGAGAAGCATAAAGAAGAGGCAGAAGCCCTGCACATGTACAGTGCACAGGCACAGGCCCTGCAAGCTGAGCTCCTGACTACCTACAAGAACCATGCCAAGACCTTTGCTGTTTACAGGGGTAATTAAGTCTGCTGCACATTTCCCCCATTACTCCATAATGTCAATCTTACAATTAGAAGTCATCACCTAATTCACAAGTTAAAAATCACTTGCTGCCAGTTCACACTGATATCCTCTTCTGACATTATTATCCTTCAGTTTGTGGAACCAGATAAGTATAAAAAATTAATGCTGCCCCTTTTCTAAAAATATATCCTAGTTTCAGTTCTTCAGTTTGGCTTCCATCTGAGAAGTGGTCATTGCATTTCATTTCCCTTCCTCCTGCCTTTGCAGGAGTCATTTTGATTTTGCAACCATGTTACTGTCTTTGTTGAAAGCTAACAAGATTTTTAGGTACCAGGGCTACCTTGTACCTGCATGCCATCTGCACTGGAAGGCAGGTCTTCTACTTATTCCGTGTTTGTATAGCTAGTAAACTTGGTACAAACCCGTATAGAAAAACCCAGCTTTGGCAAGAGTCGTGGCTTTGACACATGCTTCTGTTGGGCAAGTTTTAAAAGAATCTAGTCGAACTCCTTCATCATCAAAGATTAAGGATGGGCGCACCTTTGCAGTCAGAGATATCTGACAAGGGGGAAAGGTCTGATCTACTATCAGGTTCTACAGCAGGGTAGAACCAGTTTACAGATATATCTGACAGGCTCACAGCAAAGCAAAATCATTAAAATAATGTATCTTATGGAGAATTACAAACATATATTATTATTTTGTACCACAGATAAGAATCTTTGTTTTTCTTTCAAACCTTTCAGGTTTTACTTATTTATTCTCTCTCCTGTAAACACAGGCAAATGCAAGTTACAAAAAGCTACTTAAACTGCACATTTTACACACAGCTCCTACAAGCAAGTTATTACTTGCGGTAAAGATTTTGGGAAATACAGAACTTATCTTTCACATGTAATCTTGTTCAAAAAACAATCTAGAGCAGCTTTCATTTTTAATGGTGATCTATAGTAAAAAAATACGAAGGCAATGTTTTTTAAAGAAAAGAAACAATCAGCACATTCTACTTTTATACCTGTTCCAGTAGATGAAGTCTCCTTAATAAATGAAGCTGCAAAAAAATTTCCCTGCAGAAAATAAAAAAATTGCTTATTTTCAATTGCATATTCTATTTTAAATTCACTCTTCAGCTACACAAAAGCAATAATTACTAAAAAAAAAAAAAACCTTGAAGACTATATAAATAACCAACCCATCTTATTGCTAAGATAAAAAAAAAAAAAAAGATCTCAAATCAAACTTTTTATACATTAAGAAGTATCTCCAGAACATTCAGTCACTTCCTTAGGGAATCATTTTGCATGCTCTCTCCAGGGAACATCATCATCTTCCCAATTTCCCAGACATCCACCATAAGCAAAACACTGCACTATTTCTTTCTCACCTGCTGGTAGAGAGTTGCATTTCTCCAAGATTACGATATCCTTTTGCAGGTTTTATGTGGGCCACATGACCACATGTACACCAAGGAATAACCTCAGTTCAAATTTTATTGCTAGAAAAAGCCCAGCATGTAGAAACCAGTCTGGGGTTCTGCAAAAACGAGGAAGAACTATCATGTTTTCCTTTCTTACTCTTTCCAAGGTGTCATCTTACCATTTCTGTTGGAAATTGGTCAGATTACTTCAGTCTCAACTAATGCAACTATTCTTAGGCTTCTGTGACACTTGCCTTTTTTTTTTTTTTCCTTGGTAAACATTCAAACAAGATCGTTCTTCTTTCATTCGGTGTTAAAGCAGAAGAATGAGAAAACAAAGAAATAAAACCCCAGGATTTATACAATTTATATACTACTAAAAAAAATCCATAAGCCACAAATAAAACATCCATTTAAATACTGTCATCAGACATGCACTGTTTCATAAACTAAAACAGAAATCTTTCCAAGCATCATTTCATTGCCTGTAAAGAAAAATCTATCTCTGGCAAGCAAACCAGGCTGCGTTCCTCTGGCATAGAACAGCCACCTGTCAAAGGACTGAAGTTTCCTTGTAGCTGCATACAAGCTCTGCTGGATTCCTCTCCAAATACTGAACACCTACGTCATACTTTGGGACATTATCTTTGCCAAGAATAAATTCACATGTGGGACAAAATCTTTTGTGTTGTTCACATCCAAGCTTAGCAGTAAATAACACTAATCCACAACAGAAACACTGGACACCCAGATTCAATATCCATGTGATAAAACCCAGCAGAGGCCATTTCAGTATGAGATCATGTGTAAGACTTATAGGAGAAGAAAGATTTTAATTTCTTGCATTCACTTCTCATGGTAGGTTTATAACCACCCCGCAGCTGATCACGGATTTGTTGGAATTTCAACTCCATTGTTTCTGCTAACTTGTGAAAATCCATCCTTAGATGAGAAAAATGAGCTTGCAATAGAGAAGGTATCACTCTGCACAGAAACACATAGATCCTGAAACAGCAGAATTGCTGTGTTCTGAGCAGCCAGTAGGCAGAAACCTTAGACTACGCACCAAGCAGCTATGCTAACAAGAGAAAACTTGCATATTCAAAGTTTTTGAAACAAAAACTGCTGTGAAAATTGCAAAAACATTGGTGTTTTTGTATGCAGTAAGTGTATAAAATGGGGAACTGCATAAGGGAGTTACTTTTTTTGCACACTTCTATTTTAAATTCTTTTTGAAATATCTTCATTTTTGAAATGTCAGGGCTTTTTTTCCCCAATAATGATAAAACAGATAAATCATGTTAACATACAAATCAATTTTATCAGTTTTACATTTACAAATTTACATGTTAGCCACACAATGCACTCAAAAAAAAAAAACAGAGCCTTTCAAACAAGAGCAAACAAGTCACAGATAAGCCATGAATATACTAACAGTAACAAAATCATTAATATACTAGGTAAAATTAAATTGGCTCCCAAGATAGCATTCATGCTTTTGTATTCATCTACGCCTTTCTTCTTGTTTTCATGTGCTTCAGTGAGAGCTCTGGCTGAATAAACATAACAGACTTATGCAAAAATGAAACACAATGGACTGTCTATAAAAAGAGGCAGTATCATACAGATGCTGGAGTTGGGTGCTCGTGAATACAGCCAGGGCAGCAGTGTAGAGAATCATGAATAAACAAGTCGCATTCCACGCAAAATGCATTCTGACATACTTTACATATGTAAACCTGGGTAGAAAAGATTGAAAAACAAAACAAAATATAAGTAAGTTATTAGCATTACAGCACTACAAGAGGACAGCAGTTGTGTCAGCAAAATAATGTAATATACTCAATATTTTGCACATTAACTGAAGTATGGGTTCCAATAGCTAAAATGCATAAGGAGCTCAGGTATGGTAAACAGTGGACGGATGTTTATTTATGCAACTCCAAGGGCAATCTCCAAGGGCAATCCCTTCTCACACGTGTAAAATAAGCGCAGCTTTAAAGGCAAAACTGTATGACTGAAAACTCTATCTAACCACAAAGAAACCGCAATAGACTTTCCTGAGTTTTTTATTTCTTTTTATTTAAAAGACACTACTAGAAGATTATCTTTGATGCCTCTAAATGCAAGTTACAATACTGTTTATATACTTTATATACTTACATTTTGATCTTTCATTTCTCCCTGGCAGCCTTGACAGTACCTACAAAGTAAAATTGTGCATTTTTAGTGAGAAACAAAAATTTTTAAACACCGTTTTATATAGTCTTTGAATACTCGATAATAATTATGGAATAATTTTTATTCCCCAAGTATTTACCTGAACACATAGGATAACAGCACATGAAAACTACAAACATTTCTTACTACCAGAGCTGATCAACCTCCACCAAACATTCAGCAGTATCATCAGTAGTACAAAAGATACTGCCAACTGTTCTTACTTTCTTCAGACAAAAAGCCCACAAGTACACTCATTATCATGTGTGTGATTTACATACCGTTCCCCTTGATATTCTGCCAGGGGAACTTCCTGAAAGGCATCCAAAGGGAACAAGTGATGGTAAGATCGAGCCAGATGAGGTGCAGAAACTAATGTAAGACCTGCAAATAAAGAGATATCAGAATTATTACAAAAAAGAACTTCCCTCAAAGCATTTTTTTATATTAGACAGAGTTGCAAAACAGAAAAGTGATGCTTAATTACTCAGAATTTCAATATTAAAAAGTTTGTCAGATTCAACAATCCAAATTTGTAATCATTTCCAGAATTAAATCCAAATATCAATTAAAACAACAAGCAATTAATATATTTCTTCTGAATTTGCAACTGCAAGATTTAATTTAGCCTTTAGAAACACATTTGAACACTGCCGTAATGCTGCCAAGCCTGACTATTAGATGAAAGCCAATAATGTGCTTAATTCCAGCAATAGTGCAAGCACACTATTGCTGAAATTAAACTGCTCTTGGTATGAAAAAAAAAAGTGATATGAATTAGGAGAGAGTGACCTTAAATTAGAATAATTTATTCTCTTGCCAAATGCACATGTATCACACATTCGTCATGGACACGCAGAAGCTAACAGGAGTAAAGCTGTAGCTAGCACAACACTCCTAGTATGAAAGGTAATCCTCCCATTGCCATTAAGCAAGGAGGCAGGGACCTCTATGTTTTATAGTTCGCTAATCTCTGCAAGGCTAAAGACTTTTCCAGTTGCAACTCTGCAGCCTTTCACGTGTCATGTGCAGTGTCTGTCCTTCAGTTTTCCCTTCTGAAATCTTTATCTACAGACTTGTAGCAGGGAGGACAAAACTTCCACCCTTGTACTTTATCCTAATGGCCCAAAAATGAGGAGTCTGAAACATCACTATGCCTGCCGTGTGTGTCTTTGGTGCCGTTAGGTGTCCTTAGCCTGATGTAAGATAGTAAATTGCCTACATCTTATTACGGTCTGCCACATTTCCATACAGTATATGCTGATTTGAAAATATTTCTGGCGTTCTTGCATTTCTCCATCATCACCCTGGGCTGCTTATCATAGTATCATATAGTATCAAAATATTGATATTATTACTGCAGATGTATTTGTGAAACTGAACAGGAGCTAATTACACCATCCACTCAAGCTTTCCTCTGTCTATGACAGTTTTGAATACACAGAGAATTCAGGACAAAACAAACAAACAAAAGCCCCAAACAAACACAACGAGAAACCACCCTTTATTTACAATTAGCAACACAATATAGCTTTACCACTACAGGTAGAATCATGAGAGTCCTCACAGCAAGCTGACATTTCAAAACACAGGAAGAAGGTTTCTTAAAGCAGAATGGGCCTTTGATTACCAAGTTACAGTTTTCCTGCCCTTGAACTATCTTATCTTTAACACAATCCATTTGTTCAGCTATTCTTGCTACTCACCACAGATTTTGCATTCCACAGGAAGTTCACAATATTTGGCTCTGCACTGGGGACAGAAATATCCACCCAGCGTAAGACCTGGTTCACTGTTGTTTTCCAATTGACTGGAACAGAGACAGACAGGAGAGACAGGAGTTTAGGGGAAGAAATCAGTACCATTTTCTAAATGATGATATGCTGTGAAGCTGTATAAATATCACCATTAATAATGGCAATATTGGTAACACTACACAATTGGTAACACTACATAATACTTGTAATACTACATAGTTCTCAGAATAAGTATTGTTTAAAAAGTTTCTGTAGCTGTTATCTATATAGAGGAATCAGAAACAACTGATAAAGTGAGACATCAGTAACCATTTTCCCACAAAAGTAGAACAAATTCTCTTCACGTGAAGAATCAAATTATATTTATAAAAATAAAGTTATTAAATGTATCAGTACTACTCCCTCAAAAGTCGATACTGACTTTATGATGCACATTAATACTTGTCCCCTCTAACAGCTTCGCTTTCCTCTAAAAACTCAGCCTTGAAAACTACGACTCCTTTCAGAAATAATACTGTTATATTAATCAAACTGAGGCAAATGCTTTAAACTTCCATTTTATATCTCTAAACATCAATAAAGCAATAAATAAATAAGAAGTTAATTCCAGATAATATGCCTCTATCATGATTATATCTTTACAAGGATAAGAAAATTCTTCAGTGCTAAAATGCTAGTAAAATTGGTAATAATTTCAATATCCTGTGAGATCCCTGTGTTCTGAGCACTGCACAACATACATCTAAAAGTCATGCATCATCTTCAAAATTTCTTTAATGTAAAATTTTAAAAGTATACTTAGAGGAGAAGAACATAAGTAACTACATCCACATACAGAAACTCTAAGTTAAAGTAAGATTTCTAATGAGAAGTCACAACACATTAGTTGCCAGTCCTTTTTCAGGACATTTTGCCATATTTTCATCAGAAAACAGATTTTCTAAATACAGTTAAATATCATTGAATTTTGATACACAATTTTAATCAGTTCATTAAATTCTAATCAGCTCTACTTACGCCATGCTAAAAGAAGGCTTTGCATCTTGATCAGACAGAGAAGCAATAGTGTGTTGAGGAAAACCTAAGAGAAAAAATATTTTATAGTATCAATTTTAAACATACCAGTGAACTTTCAGTTTTGTATTTTAAAAGTTTAAAGATTACTCTAAATGTCAAGTTCCTTTAAAAAAAATTCTATTTTATTTATTTTATTACAAGAATCAATATACTCTTAACGCATATGAAATCCTTCCTAAAAGTATCTACCTACACACCTACCAAATCTCGCATTTTATTTCTCCAGTTGAAAAGAAAACCTGTTCACTGAAAACAGTTCAGTTTCAGAAAAACTGAGAAGAAAAAAATCTGTTCAGAAACTTAATAGGAAGAGAAGGTTACTGAAATACAATTTTTGAAGACCAATTAAAAAGCAAATGTGTGTAATAGTAGGAAAGGAGAAAGGGCTCTATATGAATATTCATGAACAAGCAATGAATATTCATATTAGAATTTTACTAACAAAAAAACTGCTTATATATTAGGACTAAGTATACTTCTAAGTTCAGTATATGATAGATAAGGCTACATTTTATTGGAAGCAGCACCAGTCTTCATATCATTTACTTTTACAGTCTATCTCAAGTAAAAAGTTTTTCTTTTTTTTTTCCTATTATCTCACAAGCTTCAGCTGTAATAAACAAAACTCTTAAGTATTTAAGTCTCCACATAAAAATACATACATTTTTACCTATGGAAACAGATAGATGGAAGTAAGAACAAAGGTCGGCATTACTGTTTCTACTATAGTTTAATTTCAGGTTTAAATTTTATGAGAACTACACTGGGAAAAGTACCCAGTTCATTTGCTGAAAGAAAAAAACATGACAGTGCTCCAAACAAGCACCTACTAGAAAGCAAAACAGAAGGCTGTTAAAGCACATGAAACTTTATGATAGTTGCCTTCAGAGGCAACACAGAAGGAGAAACAAAATACAATTGTTCTTTTTTCAGTTTCTAAGTACTGTATTTATTCCAGTTACTACACAAGTAATGTCATTTCATCTTAGTGCTTCCAACTACACTTGAGTGTTGAATCTTACTTGTTTTAATTCTTAAATTTAAAAAATTTAATTCTTAAATTTAAAAGCTGAATATAAATATTCAAAATATATCTTACCCATTCGAATAAGTGAGCATTCAGAACTCGAACTGGCAGGTGGAGGACTAACATGATGCATCAGCAGTTCCTTATAATGACTTTCATCTAAAATAACGTGGTATGTTCCTATCACAAGAGAAAGAAATGACCCACACTCAGAATATTAATCTGTAAGCTGGAAAGTAACACAGATGTATTTCTACAACTAACATAACTACAACTTAAGTTAGAAAAAAAAAAATCCATTGCTGTCACTTTAAAAACAAACAAACAAACAAAAAAAAACAAAACCAGAATGTTTAAATTGCATAAGAACACCTGATAACTACATAAGAACACTGACAGCTTTTCTCTTTAACATTACTAGTAATTACACTGTAGGAGTTACTGTTAAAGAAACTTATGTTAACATATTAATGTTCCACATCATATACTTTATCTGTGGAACACCACATTTTGCATATATTTCCTCTTCCAAAGCAGCAGCTGAAAGCTGATAATGATTTCACTAAATGTTATTAATTTTGTAACTTGCAGAAGCCCTAAAATTATCTCCTAGCATAACAGAATGATTGTCTGTAAACAAGGAAATACAACAAAGTAGTTACTTAATTTCAAATTTCAACTTTCAAGTATAGTTACAAGACTTCAGATACATACCACCTGTTTCTCGGGCAAGCACAGTACAAACTCGAACTTCAGCACTTAGACCGATGACAGATACTCTGATCTTAACTGCTTTTAAGCACTTCACATGGAAAAAGAAAGCATAGTCAAATTCATTAGCAGAACTGAAAATGGTAGAAGGGTGCAAAGTTTTAAATGATGATATAATGATTATGAAATCTTAACTGATTGGTTTTAGTCTAAGAGACTGGAGGTTTGCAGCATTAGTTAAATTTCACTTCTGTACCTTAATTAGATCATAGATGTTGGCTGGATCACATGTTGTCAAACTGCTGAAGACTATCAAAACCTCTCTGCTTGTATGTCCTGGCATGTGCCTAAAGAAAGTATACAGTTAATCTACCTACGCACACTAAGCTATATATATGCTAGAGTTTTCAAGGACTGTGATGTACTGAAGTCAGAAAAGAACACAATAGGAAAATGACTACAGATTACAAAAAAAATGTGGTAAGATCCTTTTCTGAGTATCTAACCTGTATCTAACACACAATATTTAATTTTCTCTATCATCTAATTGCCTGATAGATATAGTCAGCATGCTACCCCGTAACTTATCTGTACTCTCACATGTAAAAATTCACCTTCTAACTAGCAGTAAGTCCTCTCAACTTCTTAAAAGAAAAAAACCCACTACCAACAACAAAAAAACAAACTCTGATCTGCTGATAGATGTAAATCTACTACTTTAACTACTGACTATCCTTTCACAGTTCTTTGTGGAAAATGCTCCTCCAAAATGTTCAAAACAAATTCTATGACTTTACTACTAGCTTCTTTCTGACAGTGTTACTAGCTATAACCATTTGTTAAACAAAATTCTCCTACAAATGTTTTATCCTCTCAATGCCTCACATGGCTAATATGTATAAAATGGGGCTCAGAGGTCTATTCTACCCTAAACTTACCTCTCTGCTACTTTTTGTAAGAGATACATCTCTAAACCAAAGCATCTTGTTTTAGAATACTAAATATGCTAGCAGTGCAGAAATTAGCTTCTAACCATTTGTAATGTAAAAGAACATAAAGCCTTCTTTAAAGATTCTGGGCAGCACAATGTCAAAATGGCAGTACTTGTCAAAAACAGCTTTTCCTACCCCACCAGCACTATATTGATTACGAAAACCAGACAGAGAAAGAAAGGAGCTGTTTATATACTAACTTCAAAGTCTGCATAGCCAAATTTAGGGAATTATATAGAGAAGGCTCTCCATGGCAGTTCATATCTACTGCTTTCTTCAGAGCAGTTATGTGCTTTTTTGAGTTACCTGTAAAAGAAAAAAACACTTACTTGATGAGCAATGGCTTTCAACCTGCTACTTGCAGGTCTCCATTTCTTACAAATTGGCTCTTTGGCCAGGGCCTTTAAAAACAGTGCATTACTATCAGAAATACATTCACTCTACAGACACAGTTGTTAGAAACTCAAAAGGTCAAAAACAAAATCACTGATATAGATTATTAAATGCTTAACAAGATGAAAGAGAAAAATTGAACTAACCGAAAGAATGTCAGTAAAAACAGTGTTTTTCTTTTTGTTTCCCAATTATCCTCAAAGTACTCTTCAAATACTGATTGACTCTCAAGCTCAATAAATCTGTTCCAATTTTACAGATGAGTAAAGAGACCAGATTTTAAACAACTTCTCTGAAACTACATAACTTTTTAGTGGAAGAATACAGGAAGCCAAGAAATCCTGTTTCTTATCATCTTGCAGAACACATGGATGTCAGCAAATAAAAGTTAACTAACAGGGTAACATATTAACTTTACAGGAGACAAATAATTTCCCTTGAATTCTGGGAAAGACTTGACCAGGCACAAATGGATGACACCAGTTCTGGATCCAAACAAATTGAAATAGTTATCTGCAAGTTGTTTGAAATCAGTTACATTGAAAAGTGTACAATTACACTGAAAAATTTCAATTACACTGAAAAGTAACTTTGTTAATCGTACTTCACTGTCAGGTGGAAATTGCAATATCAAGGCTTTCCAGTACAAGAGATGACAACAGATCTTCAATTTTAAAGATCATGTTACCATCCTACCTGAAAGTTCTGTCATTTTTTCAGCTCTTTTGCTCTTTGTTACAATTAAGCCAATCTGGAGGAGAAAAGACAAAATTATTCTTAAGAAATCAGAATAACTTAACTTATATCTTTGACCCAAAAAGAAGTATCAGAGAAGACGTAACATCAACTAGCTCACTATAAAGGCTTTCTTTTAAGTGTAACAACAGCTGGACAATTTTATGCATCAATTAACGTATATTCCTGCATCTTCATTGTCACAAAATGTAAAATAACTCTTTCTAAATTCTAATGCTGAAATAAAGTCTAATCAAGTCTTCCTTGTTACAATTCACATCTAGAAAAAAAAAGCGGTGGGGGAAATATATGTGTGTTCCTATTTTTCGTTAGAGAAAAAAAATGTTATCAGGCAGATGGGGAAGGGAAGGAAAGGAACATGTAAATTGAAAACAATTTACTAGACAATGTTAGAAATAAAACTAAGCTTTCAGAACAGGTTTCTTTAATCAGCTGTGGTAATAGTGATTGTACATACCTGACTAATAGGATTTTGGTCAAAATACTCTTCAACAAAATACTCCAATAACTATAAAGAAAAATTAAGACTGTTAAAAAATATATAAACAGTTTAATTCCACATACACTGAGTGGTTAACGCCTGCAAAGCAAAGATTCAGTGACATGAAAAAAACGGGGGAGTAGGAGGAAGAGGAAGCACAAACCTTCACTTCCACTCTCTTTCCACCGGCCAAGGAAGCCTTAGCCCTTGCACCCTTCTCATTCCTGTATTATTTATAGAAAGTATATTTCAGAAAACTCATTTTACTGACTTGGTATATTAAAGGTCTAGATTCATATTAATTCATATAGATATTTAAGATGCAACAAAAAACATTAATCTGAAATCCTGGATTTTGAATATTTTATACAATGCTTAATGTTATAAGCAAAAATCCTGTAAGATTTTAGAAACCAATTTTGCTTATTTAGAAACAACTTCCATCTAGCATTCACTCGAATCAGAATTGTTGAAGCCACAAACAAGAAAAAAGTAAACATAGCTATATGTGTTTTACTAGCAAAGTATATTTGTTCTCTTCCCATCCCTCACTATAGGCAGCATTTCAGCTCAATTTCCACATACTTCTTTACCATCTCATAATACATCCTAGGAACTGTTTTCACTCTATGGTAGCACTTCCGCAAAGCAAACTAATCTTACATTTACCACTCAAAAAACAAAGCCAAACTGTTCCAGGAAAATTACACTCTAGTAACATAAACAAGGTGGGGAAAAAGTGGGAATGAGATGAGAGACGAGGATAGGCAAATCATCTAGTCACAAGAGATTATTTCTAAATACAATATGAAAATGATTTACAGAGGAGCATTCAGTTAGTAAGAGAAAACTTTTGAGTATAGAAATACCTTTAAAGTGCAAGTAAGTCTGTTGGGTTTTAAATCTTGGTCCTCCATAGTTCTTGATCCATCAATGACCACATAAAGGTGACGCATCTGCAGTATCAACATAATACTAATTCTTAAAGTTTCCAGTTTAAGACACAGATCAAATTTTATCATCCGCAGAACAGTTGTTTATTTTAAATAAATGATTTGTTATTTCCCTTACTCAAATGAAAAAGAAAATTTAAAATGCTAACCAAATGGTAGGTTTTAAGGCTATGCAATCAAAAACAACAGAAAAAAATATATTTTTCCACATTTCCTTCAAAAGGAAACAAAAGTGTCTTTTATGACTAATACTCACTTATGCGCTCAAGTAAGTTACAAAGTAACCACAGCTTGCAAACTTGCACTTATTTAATCTCTTCACCGAGAAACTCGGCATGTCATAAATCAATATTATAGTTTACAATTCATTTAAACTCTGTCCACCTATTCAGATAGAGAAAACACAACAGTAAGAATGTGTATGATCTGACTGCATCTGCAAAACATGTCCTGATGCAGAAAATAAACCAAATCTCAACCTCTAGCTATCAATGCTTAACATTCCACACTACCACTAAGTTAAAAATAAAAAAAATTTAAAAAACTGCAGAGTGGCAAAAAGAAAGCTTCAGTCTTTGCCATATAAAGTAAAAGTGCTCTTCATATTAGGCATACTACTGTAGTTCAAGTAGTTTTGGACACAGGACAGACAAGAATAAACTGTTAACATACCATTCCAAGTCGAACCTGTCCATGGTGTTCCTGGAGTCTAATTAAACAAACACAGGTTTTAAATAAGATACAACAAAATTAATGACTGATTGTAAAAGATTCCCATTCCACAGTTCCAGCCCATACGAAATGATCATTTATCATGACAATCATTGTAACTTACTTCAACTGAAAAGAAATAAAAGGGAAGATTGTAAACTCAGTCTTCAATTATAAACAGATCTAACAACTCTTAGAAAACATAGAAGAGTTCTTATGACCAGATTAAATGAAACTTTAAAAGTTCACCTAACTTGGAAAGTTTTACTGTAATATGCAAAAAAACCCCAAACCAACCAAACAAAAGAAATCCACTAATCCTGTCCAGTAACTATTCTGAAAGCATAAAACAAGAATCGTGTGCCAAAAAAAAAGTTAAAGTAAAATTTGTAGATAAGTTACAGAATTCCCTCTGAACAGTCCAACTATTGCAACTACACTGCTCCATATGGTGTACCAGATCAACACCTAACTTCCTTGGTTAGCACACATCACTTACTCTCAGAAGAAACTAAAGATTAAAATAAGACTTTCATTCCCCCCCCCCCCCCCGAGTCGAGCAACAAATAGCAGCCTGAGTTCTACATGTAAAGTTCTGAAAGAGCAAAAGCCAAAAATTACTGCAAGTGTAGAGATACTTCATCTACCGAAAGGATCCAGTTTTGAAACAAAGCTCTCATAGCCAGCAATAAGCCGACATTTCTTAAACATGCTTGCGGATAAATGTCATACCTTTTTCGCTTAGCCTTGAAAAGAATGTCCTCAATGGTAGCTTTTAGTGAACCAGATTCATCTTCTTTAAGGATTTCCCTATATTAAACAAATTGTTACCGCAATATACACAAAACTTAAAATAAAATAAAGCACAAGCAAGACTAAGATAAGGCGAGGCACACAAAGGAAAGGTAGAGCCCACCATGTTCTTTCATAGCCTCCTTCCCAGCGCTTGGTCCTTTCAGGTTCGTCATCCATGTCTGCGGCTCCGCTCTCCCTGCGTTGTGCGGCACAACCGGGTCACACTTGGAACCACGGAACCTTCCCCACAAACGGCACCGGCCGCGCCGAGGGGCGGCCACCGGCCGACAGGGAGGCGCGACCGCCGCTTCGAGGTAAGTGTGGCTGCGCAGCCGCCGCTGCGGGGGCTTCTGCAGACGGAGAGCGCCGGGCAGGCCCCAACGCGGGGTGTTTGCGGGCGGGATGCGCGCGGCGTGGCGCACCGCCCCACCGGCTGCCCACCGGCTGCCCAACGGCCCCAACTGCGACGCCGCGCCGACCGGAAGCGCTTGCGCTTGTTCGCCCGCTCCTCCCTCGGTGCTGCCGCGAATGCTTCCCGGCTGCGGCGCGCGGGCCGCGGAGCGAGCGTTCCGCGCTGACCGTTCTCGC
>VWPW01013400.1:185509-197062 GCA_013389825.1 Crypturellus undulatus
CCACGGCGCGGCGCGTCTTAGCCACAGCCGGTGCCGGAGGCGCGGGGGTGCGCGGGGGGGGCGGCAGCGGGCTGAGCGCCAGGGCGCGTGCGAGGTGCCCCCCATGCGCGCGGCGGGGCGCTGCCAGGAGGAGGAGGCGTTCAGCAAGGCCGAAGTGCTGTGTCGGCCACCGAGGGAAGGAGCCCGGGCCCGCGACAGGCCCTCAGGCCAGCAGGGCCCAGCAGGGCAGCTGGTGCTGCAAACGCCGACCGCTGCCCAAGAGAACGTGCTCTGCGGTGCTGTAGAAAGCCCCCCCAGAACTGCCTCTTTCAGCCTGAAAACTCTTACCACGATAAATATTATTTTGGGACTTCACTATAAACCCACAAAAATTAATTGGTGGTTGCATTTTAAAAGGGGGTTGTGGTGTTAGTCATCTCACGCTGAATGCGGTGTGGTAATTACTCTGACCAAATTAAAGGGTTTTTCACTAAATACCATGTAGGCACCATTTTTCAGATGGCTATAAAATTAGTATTTGTTTCTTTGCAAGCATACAATTTGCTTTTAAATGCTGTCAGGATAATAGTTATTTAAAAGACTGGAAGCCCTAAGGAGTATTCTGTAGTTGAAACCCAGCAGCTTTTGACATTGTTGAAATATTAACTTAGTTTAGTACAGCCTGGATGGCCAGGATGCTGGAAGTTGAGTTCTAGCCCCACTTACCCCAAATATAACTTTGAAAAGTTTTTCTGGTCTCTACCAGGAACGCATCACTAGTAGTCTAGAAAATGGGGTGACGTAGGATTTTTTTTTTAAAGAAAAAAATAATCCCCTAAACTACTGTATTCCCAGGTTTCCTTGTCATTTACTTTTCAAAATTGGGCAACAGGCTGTTTCTTTTTGCAGCCAGGATCTTGAGTTGCTGGCACATGCAAAATTCTGACTGGGCATTAAAAGCATCACAGAGGAAAATGAGTCACAGTTCAAAGATCTAGTAAAAATACAGGGTTGTTGGCTGGTAGACAGGTCCAAGATGACTTTTACTGTTTTGTATAAAGAAAAGAAGTATGAAACACTTGTGATTTATTTCAGTTATCCAGATGTACTGGTAAAAGTTGAACTTTTCACACTGAAAATACAGTGTTAGAGCTGTAGATGTTCACTAATCACCTTTCACAATGACTGTAGCAAAGACTGTCACAGCTGACCCAGCACTCACTCCCTTTGCAGATTTAACATGGTACAAGCTGAACAGCTATTTGCAGAAATACAAGCCCTTTAGGATTTGCAGGATTGGCTCATTAGTACCAAGTACATCCTAAGTTGTCATCAGTGATAAAGCTAAACTACGGCCACATTTTTGCTTACGTTAATTAGCTTGATCCAATCTGCTGTAGGTAATACACTACTAAATCAGAATTGTGGCAAGCGGGGAGACCCATCTCACCAGGAGTTTCCATTTCACAAGCATCATACCGAGAATTCGCTAACTGGAGTTAAGGTAGTTCCAGCCAATTTCTCTACAGAGCAATCAGAACCTCACTAGCTACAGTGGAAATGCGCCAACACTGGGTTCAACCTTTTCAATTATAGGAAAGTCGCCAGGCATCTGTTTCTAGAGGGTGTTACTGTGCACCCAAGTAAGATAAGAAATGAGGAAAAAAATACTTAAACAAATTTTTCCTTAAATAGGAGTGGAAAAATTGGCAATTAAATACAAATGATTTCTTTATTGGCAGCAAACTATAAGAACAGGGAAAACACAGAAGAAGTGAATTTAAACACACCCTGGAAAAAAAAATCCTATGTTTTAGAGAAAAGCGATAAAAACTATTTAGGATGGAAAACAAATACTTCTTTATTTTAAGAAGTCAAGATTTGCTTCTAGGAGCTGAAATACAATTGTAGTTTGATTGACTCCCATGCCATCTTTTCTTAAGAAGGGAAAAGTACAGTTTCTAAGAACTAGAAGTAGAGAAATGGGTCCAAGCTATAACAATAAAAGTAAGGGTTTTTTTTTTTCCCAAGAACTGGAATCATTTTTACTTTCTGGGTCAAGAACTGCAATACTGCAGATGAATATAGGATATAGAGTCCTGTTGATGATGATTGTCTGAAAGCTTCAAATCCCAACAGAATTTGGGGTTTAATAAACTAAAAGCTGGATAGCTATTCCTACAAATTTAAACCCATTTCATTTTTCAGCAACATCAGTATTCTTAGTTGGTATCATGAGGTGATATCATGATACCACCATAATATATGATGCACACTTTATCTTATGTTCATTACATACTTTACTTGCCCTGAATAAACATACAAGGTAGTAAGCAATATGGGCATATTTTCAGTTATCTTGATCACAGTCATCCAGTTGTTCCTCAAGAAAAATTGAACCCTTTTCATAACTCAGGTCTCTTTTAAAACAGGTGCATTCTTGGAACCTGCGAGTTCCTCTTGGACATTTGCCTGTATGAATCTGTCAAAACAGGCAGGTATTTCCTAAGAGTGAGACTGGAGGAAGGAAGTCCTTGTTACATACACTCTGCGGCTGAGGACAAGCTTTAATTGAAGTAACATGCTAATACATTTGATTTCGGGCAGTATTTTTACAAGCTTTAATGAGTATTACTGCCTTCTGCCAAAACCCAGTCGCATTAGCAAGGCTGCATAACAGATATTTACATTTCCATGCAGCAATGCAGATTCAAAGTGGAGACGGAGAGACCTGGGTGATGTTTGCCAGCCTCTGTGTTAAGTACAAAACTATCTTCAGTTGTGTTTGTCTTCTGTTCTTTCAGGACATCAGGAGACAACTCCCTTTGAGTTTTAAGTGCAACTAAATCTGACGGGACTGACTCCCTATTTGTCTCGTCTTTGCCTTGCTTAGTTCCCAGCCACCAATTTTTGTATCATTGATCTCTTGCTCCAAGAGACTGTTTCTTAGTCTAACATTTTTATTTTTGCATGGTTAGACTAGTTCTTCATTCACAGTTTGGAGTAAACTAACTTGCCTGTTGTTGTTTTCTTCTCCCACCTGCTCAGCAGTGTTGAGATCTATAATGTGATGCAGGCTCAATACCTCAACAGCCGCAACGCGCTGCCGGGCTGCACTTCCCAAGCCGCAGGCGATTGCCTGGGCCTGCTCTCCGATGCTCCACACGCGCTGCTGCAACACCCGACACCACATCCCGCCCGGCCCTGGTGGTCACAGAAGGGTGTTCTTGCCCATCTTCTCCCAGGACCTGGGAGATGAGCCCAGTCACACGTGTGACAGCGTCACAGGAGGTTGCTGAGGAAGCCACATGCAGTGTCTCCCATCAGGTCCTTACGCCATTCCAACAAGAGGCAAAGCGTTCCCTTCTCTAAGCCCCTTTCATGGAAACGCAGATGGAAAAGAGAAACTAGATGGTTCTGCAGATGCTTCACTGGCTTCACAGGGGCCGGGAGCTGTTTTCTCATGGAGAGAAGCTCGGACCACTGTCAAAAGGAGCCTGGAACTGGGTCTCCATAGTCTTAACAGGCCTTTTTTTGCACCAGGGACTGACTAGAAACCTAACACAGAAACGACCAGGGAAGCAAGCTGGGGGGTGGAGTGCGGGGAGATCTTTTAGCACTTTACTTGAACCTTAAATTTGGATTCATCTTCCCTTGATTCAACACCAAGAACTGCCATTGAGAAAAAAAAAAGGGAAAATCTAGGTGCTAAATGAGCGGGCATTTAACCCACAGCAGTCTGGACATGGACACATCTTACAAACAGAAGCTCCTGTCACATTTCTGCAGCTCAGTTGGTCCCAGTCCCCTTACAAGGTAGGGAGGTTGCCTTTATACTGAAAGGAATGGAAACTTGAGCCAGACAGGATGGAGAAGAGAGTGAGGACAAGGCATAGCACTGCATGCCCAGTTCCCACTGAAAAAGATACTGAGACCTTCGAAGGGGAAGAGATGTAAGACCGTGTCAAAGGAAAAGGTGCCAAGCCTTCCTTTGCACCTATAAGTGAATTCCTACAAGGGAATTCTCTCAGCATTCTCTTAGCTTCTTCTGTATCTATTTCATCCACTAGAGTTTTTGGAGTTAAGTGGCTGATTAAATTGGAACGCCAACTTTGTAAGTATGAGAGCGTGTCTGAAGTCATTGGGATTGCAGTATGAATAATAAAGGCTCGATAATCAGACAAGTAACTCCCAGAGTGAGGTACTTCATTTGCACTACCGAAGATGACATCAGTGTCTAAACTAGACATCTCTTTCTAAATTCTTCCCTTTCCCTTTAATTCTTCCCAAAATTGAACATTTACATCTAAAGATGACATACAATTGCTAATAAAAGTACTGAGAGAAGCTGTTAAGGTTACTTCAAGAAAATGCCTTCACAAAGAGAATAACATAGTTATGCTTTTTTTTTTTTTTTTTTTTTTTAATTCAAATATATTTTGGAACAAAATATCCAGTGAAACAGCAGTTGTAGAAAATTGTACAAAAAGTGGCTATCGATATTGCCAACTTTAATAACTAAAAAGTAAATATAAAGATTTTAAGAATGATATAAAAAAGAAAATTACTATGAGAACATTTGCCCAGTGCAAACCTACTTAACCCCAACATATATTACACAAATCTATAGAAAACATATCTATCAACAAAATATTTCATCTGGCCTTATAGAAGAGTTTTATTGCTATTTTAATTGGAAGTTAATTTTGTTCTACTCAATCTCAGAGTTCATAATCAGCTGCAAATAGGTAATCTTAAAATGATCATAAACAAAAGACTCCTATTCCTCACAAAGAGCAAAAATACAGTTTTCGTTTAGGCGCATGGATTCTTCCCACTAAGCTGATTTTAAAAATTTACAAAAAAAAAAAAAAAGAGCAAAACAAACAAGGCAAAAAACAGCATTTTAGCAATACTAGTGGAAAGTAGACATGGTCTAATCCTGCATCTGTATGCCTTTAAGATCATATATAAATTCACTACCTCACCTCTACAGAAGGGTATTTAAAACAAAAACAAACAGTGAAGACAAAACCCCTACAGTGCTGCACTTGCTTAAATAGGAACTTATTTTTAGCTCTTGTTGAATGAAATTCCTAATAATTTCTGACATATAGCACAGCATATGAAGATAAAAACAGACTTCTTAGACTCAGCTCTAACTTGTCAGAACTGTTCAAAAAAACTAAATACTCTACCAAAACCCAGCCAGTAGCATCAGCCCAACTCTGCTTTCTCTGGCAGACAACAACACAATACTCGCAAATAGAAAAGTGTGCATACAAGAGGACTGGCTGTGCATTGTCTAATAAAAGCATAATATTAACACAGATTTTCTAAATTCATCTGCTAACTTCATTATATTGATTTTAAATTGCATCTGAATGCAAAACCTGTTAGAAATGCACAGTATTCAAGTAAGTGACAAAGTGATTAAGGCGGCAGTTGTTTTCCCCACAGGAAATTGAGAGTAAATAAATACTTTAAAAACACATTTCTATTTAAAAAAAAATATAAAACAGTATCCCCGTAAGGATGATCCCCGCAAGGAAATGCTAAACTTGTACATTCCAATTCATAATTTTATCATAGTCCTGAATTCGTTGTTTTATGTGAGAAAGTTTGTTCTTCAAATATTCACAGCGCTCCTTTTTCTCCAGAAACGTAGGATCCTGCCAAAAAATGCAAAAAATTCCCCACCCTTATATTAATGTTTATGCTTTCAGTTTCCTCCAACAGTAGCTCATTACCAATTATGTCATTGAATACAGACAGCATATAAATATCCTCATTCTTTAAAAACACATTATATTTCCTTGGACACAATTTCTTAAATCCAGCCTTTTCCTCTTTCCTCTTCTTTTATGAACAGTCAGAGAGAAAGGCTTAGCTTTAATGTGCCTTAGTTATCCAGTAAGCAAAACAACTTTAACATAAATGTGCAAATACAGATAGGTGTGTTCCGACATGTCAAATGAATCCTTTTCCCTCCCAAAATAATGGAAGTTAATTAACATGGATGCAAAATTTGAAATAAATTTCAAAGGAGATATTCGTAATGTATTATGTTTTCAGCGTAACAAAGGTGCACATTTACTGCCAGCATTTAAAAACAACGAAGCAAAAGTCTCTTGGACTACAGGGAAAATTAATATTTGACAGTCTGTGAAAGCCTCATGCCAAAAAGAAAACTCGAAACTTCTTTACAAGGGCAATGTTGTGTGTTTTCTGCTGTTAAACAAAGCTGCGTTGTCTTTATCAGTGAGTACAAATGAACTTGATCCCCAGAGTAATCAGTGCAAACCAATATTCTGCAAGCAAAATGCTAGAAAAGAGGCATGTTCTCAGAAGATTAAAGTATTTTTCCCCCAATCTCTGTCTAATAGAATCGTTATTCTCAAATAAGGTTGTTGACATGATGAGCAGAGCGCATAGTGTCCCAGCTATTAGAAGGCAGGGATATAAAGCTCTGTGATAGTTCTGAATACCGTAAGCTAACATACTTAACGTAGTGTCAGCAGTCCTATCAATTTAAACTCTTTTTGCTACTCATTAGATTTACTAGCAAAGTAAATATGAAAAAGAACTCACATTTTTTTTCTTCTTGTATTCTTGCAAAACTCTTGATATCCTTTCCTGTTCCTGGTAAGAGAAACCACACATTTTGAATGATGTTAGTGCACTCGCATTTCTTCAAGTAAATTTTATTAGATACTGGTTAAAAATCAATCACTCCTTTAACCAAATTCGTTTTAATATTTTTTAACTGCTTTTTTTTTGAGAAATAGCAAATATACATTAACTACAGCTCATACAACGTTTGAAAGATACTAATGTGGAATACATATATATACACACAATTTAATTGCAACTTAGCATCCTCAGCTCAAGACTAAATAAGAAATAAACAGACATGGGGAAACTGTCTTTCCTACCAGGTCACTGTCAACATTACAAGAAACTGCCTTAAGTAATCACAGTAAAACATTAGGCATTTCCATTTCACAGCTGCTTTTCCATTTCACAATACTTACATGTAAATTGCCAGGATTATGAGGCAGTTTTCTCAACAATGCATCCAGCTCATCAAACTTCTTTAATACAGCATGAACTTCCCCTGACAGTTCTTTATATTCAGCAAACTGATCATTGAATACCGCTTTGTATCGGTCTCGCATCTCATTTGTTTGAATTGCTGGGTATTTCCTTTTTTAAAAAAAAAGTTTTTTTAAGGACTAATTAAATTAGAGACATGATTTCAACAAATACACAAATCATTGACTTTGGTACAGTATTTCTGTATTTGTATAAATATTTGTTAATCTCATGGTGACTAAAATTTGCATATATATAAAGCACCAAAATATGCCAAATATTATACAAATTATTTTCATGATTTCATACTTCACTATAGAATGGCCTTGTTCTACCACCTCAAAAGTAAGTATTTTTATAGATTCAGAGACTGAAGGGAAAAATTCTTGTCTCTACTGTCTTCTGTTCCATCAGTAATTATTGTACATGCTACATCACAACAGTCTACTTTAACATTTCAAGTTTCTGTTCTTAATTTAAGATTCTTCATTGATATTACTGTTTCTGTGTCACTGATACCAGCCCACGTCCTCTCTAGTTTAACATTCACTTCAGGAAGATTGAAATAAAAAAAAAAAGATTCAAATGTTCTGTTAGGTTTGCTTATCACTTACGCTAAGTAGTCTGGCATCACTATAGGTTTAGGAATGTGGCCTGCAGGTATATGGCCATTCAGTTGTTCAGGCTTCACTTCCACTGATTTGAGCTGCCTGTAAGTGATCTCTTCTCTTGGTCTGTCAACACTGTCATACTAAGTTTTAAGAGAAGGAAAAAAACAGTTCCTAATGAAGTCAATTTTACTTCAAGAACAATGTACACAGACTACAAAATAGCTGACCAATTTGAAGACAAAAACACAAGGACTGTACACATAAATTGTATATATTCTTATTGTAATTAGAAAATTAGGAAGGTGTTACAGTAACATTTCTCACACAATAACCATCTTACATTTGTCCAAATAGCAGTTCCAGTGGCAAAAAAATCCCAAACAAACAAACAAAACTTCTTGGAAAGTTCTCTCTCATGTGTCCTAAAAAGTAACTTAAGAAAGCTTTATTGTGTTTCTGTCTAATCTGTGACTGTTTGCTGATGGACAGAAATCACCCAGTACTCCGATGTCTCAGTTTTCCCTCATTCTCTGTTGCGCTATTTCTCCCTGAATCCAGGGGTAACAATGCGTGGAGTCCTGCCACAGCTTATTAAAAAAATAAAATCCTTATTCAGTACTTAAGTGAGCAACTGAGAAAAGAGTCATAGGAAGTTCACAGTATCTAGTGGAAGGCATTTAAGACTGAAAGAAATACATTACCAGTTCTCTGAGAATCACTGACACTGGCTGTATTAAGATCCTATGCAATCTTCCTGTTGAATGCACTTGCTCATGGAAGCGCTAAAATCTCCCTTGGGTATGACAGGTTCTGGTATTTTCTGATATATCAGAACTCACAGGATGGACTTTGGAGCAGACTCAGATACAAGAGCAAACTGGGAGCTCGGCGAGTGCCTGCCACTGGGCTTCACTGCCTCTTCTCCAATTTAAACAGGCAGTCAGTCAGGAAAAACAAACACCATTTAAGCCTATAACACACGAGATGCTCTGGTGTCACAGCCAGGTCTACAAAACATGGAATAAATGCTGCAGGATTTGCCGTTCAACCAACGAGAGTGAGAGCACACACAGTGGCAGCCACCTGATCTGCTGACGCCATAAACTTGAGCCCTTGCCTGACCAGCAGTAACTTCTTCAAGAGCTCTTTCTAAGCCTCCATGGTAGAAAGATGTTGTCTGGATTACATGAAAGACCTCAACCTCATCTCTTCCTAGTAGGGTAAAAACTAACCCAGTCAATCAGAACAAAGGGTTACAAGAGAAACAATAAGCACTCAGAAATACCAGTAATGAAACAAATATAAACAAATATAAATTGTTTCTTACTTTCTGTTCTGCTAAAGATGACTGTGTTTTCATCTATTGGAAAAAAAGAAGAAAAAGGAAATTTAAGTTTTATTTTCAGCATGAATTCTTCGCAAAAGCAGATACTCTTAAAATCTAAACTTTGTGAAAATCATGCAGAGCAGGTAATTATGTATATATTTTCAAGTGGGAAAAATATAGTGTATTTTTCAGAACAGTAGCTTAAAAAAAAACACTTAAGAATGAAAGGAAGAAAACCTACAAAAACTAACAAAAAACACCTCCACCCAAAACAAGGACAGGGTCTGCCCTAACAGCTATAAGGAAGAAATCGGATTAAATACTGCAGCGGGTCATTTTTATTACTGCACATTCCAGCATATATTAACTCCCTGACACTATGAGGCCTAGGTCATTGCTAACAAAACATTTCCGTGCTCTAAGCAGCAGCTACTTTGCACAACACTCTTTACAGCTCAACCTGCGTGGTAAAAGCAATCTCTTTAGAAATATTCTGAAAGGGTTGGAATAAAAGAACACTGTGATAGCAAGGAAGAATGATCGTTTTTTGTGCAATTCCAGCAAATATTTTGTTTTGGCACAAGTTTAAAAAATGCTTAAAAGTTTTAAGCATATAACTACAACTTTTCAAAAGGGGAGTTCCAGGTTTATGCCAGATACAGTGTTTTAACTGTGTATAGGTAAAATCGTGATCAGTACAATCAATTTATATTTAAAGTGGAATTTAAAAAAATGCATAAAGTGTAACAAGGAAAGAATACAAAAATAAGTTCTTGGTGTTTTATAGCAAACTCTTGAGTTGTCTTGTTCAATCTCTAAAGAGTTTGTTATCAACAGTTAAGCTCTCTCCCTTTCACTTTCAGAAAAACAAGAGGCACTAGAAGACGGCTAAAATACTCTAATAAAACAGACTGAGACATCCTCTTTTTATTTTTCCCCTCCCATCACTGCCCTAATTGCCGACATGATAGTTACATATTTCCTAGGGCTCAGGGGGATTTTTTATTGTTGTTTCTTTTTGTTGTTGTTGTTTTATTTGTAGTTTTTCATTTTAGAAAGGAAAATAAATAAATAAATGGGCTAGATTCCGGTGTGTCAGAGCGTCAGATTTCCATGTTGTTATTACTATTATCTCTACTATCACGATGAAAGCTAAAAAGACATAAGGAAGTCACTTGGAGTTTCGTTTGCAATATAAAAATCACAGCTTCCTCTTACTGTCTTCCTCCCTGGCTCTTAACTGGTGGAAAGCTCAGACTCCAACTGCTGGGTGGCCTCGGCCCTACCCACTGAGCAGCAGAACAGGCATATTGTTCCCTCCCTTCTTTGTTTGGAAAATACAGCCAGGAAGCGGCTCATCAGCTGAGATAGGAAGAAAAGCGAGTGCTATGAAGGGAACAGAAACTGTTCTTATCAAAGTCAATAAAAATACTAAGAAAAAAAGCAATAGAAGTTTGTATCTTAAAACACTTAAACAACACGTTTCACCCAGCGATCTCCAATTTACCAGCGAGACCAGTGAATACGGTCACTCTGAAGCCAGGTTGGACAGCAGCTTCCTGCGGGGTGGGCGCCCCACGCACTGGATTTGCAGTGCTAGTTTACGCCTTACCTCTCGCTCCATTAGCTCTCTGTGCCTGCGGGCCGCCTCGTGCCTCCAGAGCTTCAGAGCAACCACGGCGCTGATCAGGTAGACCACAACGGCAACGAACAGGAAGATGATTGCGGCCGTCTGGCCGCCTTCCACACGGCAGAAGGACGCATTGATGGGCGTCTTGAAGAGCGTGTAGTAGCAGAGCCCCCCGCGGTTGGTGTCGTTCACATACACGATGGCAGCGGCCATGTAGAGGAAGAAGAGGGCCACGTTGATGCCGAACTCGGTCAAGGGCCACCAGGAGGAGTCCAGCAGAATGGTGCGGTAGTAAAGCGACATGCCAAGCACCAGGAGCACCACAGTGACGACCCACACCACCCCTGCGGCCACCAGCACGAAGGGTGTCTTGGGGCCACTGTAGGAGTAGCCGCCGTAGGCGGTGCCGCTGCCGACGAGGCCGTAGGGCTGCGTGTAGCCGAACATGTTGTACCACTCGTTGTCCTTGTGCACGTAGGCCGAGACGCAGGCGAACACGGCGGCGCCCAGCAGCAGCTCGGCCACGCCGAGCACGCGCAGCAGCCCGGCCCAGGACTTCATGTAGGCGTAGCGCAGGCGGTACGCGGCCACCGCGCTGCTGTACGCGTCGCCGGGCAGCATGGCCTCCGCCTCGCCCTGCCACGTGCCGCCGCCGCCGCTGCTGCCCGGGCGCCACGAGGCAGCGGGCGAGGCGGGCGGCGAGCAGCGCACGCCGTCCGAGATGTACTTGATGTCGGAGGCCGCGCTGTCCCGCTCGGAGCCGCTATGGCGCTTCCCTCTGAAGAAGTTCTTCCAGGAATCCGGGATGAAGCGCCGCACCGGCTTGAGCTCCGCCGCGCCGGCGCCGCCGCCCGCACTGGCCCACGAGCCACGGCCGGGGCCTTGGGGCGGCTCCAGCGGGAGCGGCGGCG
>VWPW01013400.1:197447-209935 GCA_013389825.1 Crypturellus undulatus
CCCGCCGCCACGTCCCGCCCGCCGCCGCTCCGGCCCGGCCCGCCTCGGCGCCGCAGTAACGCGCCGCCGGGAGCAGCAGCCTTCGGAGCGAGCCTGGGCGGGAGGCAGACGCGTTTCGGCCCCTCAGCTTTACCGCGTCACCGTGCAGAAACGCTGACAGGAAGCACCTTCGAAGTATTTTCCTCTCACGCCCGTGCTACCCCTAAGCGTGGTGAGGGGAGGGCAGTACTCTGCACTACGGAATTCCACTTCACAGGGAAGTCGTACACTGAACACGTTATAGTGACAAAAGCATTAAACAGTCCTCTACCACACCCAACACCTGTGTGATTATTCTCTCCTCCAGCACACCGCACTTGGAGGAAAAGCCAACCCCCACTGCCTTAGCTTTCACAAACACCCGAGGAAGGGTAGTAAGTGTACAGCATACGATTCAGTTTGTAAACACATGTAAAAATAGCTGTGGTAGAGTGTGAAACGCAGCAGTGACTGACATGAGGAGTTTTATTTACATCATCAACATTGCATATCAAACATTTTTACATTTAAACTTCAGCCATTCAAACAGCAATTTTGGAAGGTGTAAGTTTTATAAAAACCTTCAACTGCTGACAACTTAACAAATGTGTTCTCAGGAACCATACTCTACCTACACAAAGAAAAATTAAAATGTCTAAAAAAAATAACTTAAGCAGTGGGACTCTTATCTACAGTCTCTTTCAAACTATTTCAGTTTGACAGTTATTATTCTGTATTTATCAATATAGATTAGTTTCCTGGCTCAGGACAAGCAAAGAATAGTTGGCGTTTTACTACTCAGTTCAGGTCTGATACTGTAAATTTAAGGCAAAGCTGAGGAGACTTTTCTTGATGCTGACACATGGCCTTCTGGCTGACCTGGCCTTTTAGCCCATTTAAGTAGTTGAAGGAATGAATACTCCTGTACTAACTGTGCCCTCTAGAGCAAAGGCCTCTGTAGCGGATTAATCCAAGTTAAGTGAGGGAATATTCTGTTGTACTCAGTCAGTATCATACTCCTCTATTTTTAGTTCATCTTCCTCCATGATAGCTTGAGCAGCAATAGGCTGAGGCTGACTGCAAGGAAGCTCATTTCCACTGCACTGGCTGGAAGAGAGAGGAAATCCATCCGATTCATTTTCGTTTGCTTTGTTTTGCTCTGCCTGTACAACAGTCTCCATAGCGTTCATAGCTTCAAGGTCTCCCTCATAATTAACAAATAAATCTGGCATTCCAGGATCTTTATCCGTGAGTGTTTCCAGCTTTAACCTGCAAAGTTAGCATTGCAACAGCGAGCATGAAACATTTTCTGAGACCTATCTTGCACACAAACTGCAGTAGAAAACACAACCTTTGAAGCATACAAGTCTCTCCCCTTTGCTGCTTAACAACTTTCAAATAGTTCAACAGCAGCAAGCCGCATTCATCAGAGACAGTCCAAGCCATTCACCTGCTTTTCTTGCATCACTCCTTTATTATAGTTCACAGCTCTCTGTGTACCTTCCAATCAGAGATTTGTGCCAAGAACTCAACTCTATATAACTCTCCTGAGAATGTACAAAATACGCATTTCCCTCGAGTAAGAGGGCTGCACTACATAACCTCAATGCCGACTGTCCACAGCAAAGTACTGAAACATATTTATGTCTGTCACTCCTCAGCATCCATTGATGAAGCTTCTTCCTTATGAAGTGTTTTTGCTTAGCTTTCATCAAGGGGATGAACTGTTAAATATAACTTACTGAAAACATCATGTGATATATTAAGTTTTAGTTTGGAAAAAGTCTGAGCTTAAGACAGGAAGCAATCTAAATTGAGACAGAAGAACTAAGAGCAGGCAACAAATGCAAAGGATTCTTTAATTTTGTATTTATGTGCCTATAGGATTCTCAATCTTTATAGCACCTCTTTATGAGGACACTATCAATGTTCCATTAAATTTCCCCCCGCTTTACATAGTATTAACAAAAATTTCCAAAGTTGTTAAGGCTCATATGACACCAACTCCAGCTGAACAAATAGCATATGCACTCCCTAAAGAATTTTCTTACTACAGCAGTAGTAAGTTGCAAGTAAGTTTCTTTTGAAACAGGGGGTACATCTGCGAAGTCGAGGTTATTTTAAGACATGCTCAGTAAATGACAATAGAAAACAGTAAGTTTCAATTAGAATTTCCTCAACGAAGTAGCACTTACTGAAATGTCTACGTCTCCCTATACTTTTTTTTCTCCCCCCAACATAGCGAGCAAACAAAATAGGATTACAATCTTTTCAGGAAAAAAATGTTACCTAGCAAATAAAACTAAATCACACACTTCTAATATTCATCTGGAACTTCTTCTGCCTGCATTAGTATGTTTTATGTCATGACAAAAAGATGGAAAAAGCATACTACAATAGTTGTTTAAAATTCACTGTAACTCTTACTCAAATCTTTTTGATTGTAAAAGCCAATTTTTATCCAGACTTTGCACTGGATAGTCATACATATGTTTAGGACCGAAAACTAGTATTTGATACAAGGAAAGAAAAAGCTAACCACGGGGTTAAAAGGAAGAGTATGGTTAAATTGTTCCTTCTAACATTGTCATTCCAAATAGGTTTTAATTGAAAAAAAAAAGAAAAAAAAAAGACAACACCCAAAAGTAAAAGTGATCAAGCTGCCTGTGAAAAATATCATATGCTACACATGCTAGAGATGTTGAATCGTGAAAACTTTTTTGTAATATATTACTAAAGAAATAGGTTTAAGACAGTAAAAGTGAAGCTTACCTGCCAAAATGCCTTCTTAGTGGTAGCCTCCCAACATCCTGGATAAAAGCAATCTGAGCTGAGGACACAAAGAATCACCAGTAAATTGTAATGCAACTAAAATAAGGGCACGGAAAATAAATAATTCCTAAGTTTAAGTGATCCTGTATGTTATCTTGTATACACAGAGTTTTTATATATATATTTGAAGTCTATTTATCACATTACCATAACATTTTTATACATGCCTATGCAGAATAAAAAATTCCTATCATTCATACACATTTATGATATCAAGTTGTAGGATATATGCTTATAAAATTCATCCTAATGTCACAGAATCGCAGAACAGTTGAGGTTGGAAGGAACTTTTAGAGATCACCTAGTCCAACCTCAATGCTCAAGCAGGACCAGCTAGAGCAGGCTGCCCAGGACCCTGTCCACATTACTCATATTTAATTCTTTCAGTTGAATAAGTTCTAAAGATACTCTTAAAATTGTTTCCAATCTCACTGGTCAGCTCAAATTTTTAGTTGTTACCCAAAACCAATATTGGTTGTATGTTTGCGACACATGTTTTCTTAGTGAAAAGGAGAATAGAGAGCATTAACATTTTCAGTTACAAACATTTTTCAGTATGCTTTAATGACAAAAAGAAATAAAGTGCAAGGGCTATGCAGCTATTACCTTGGTTTCTCATTGGATTTGTTAGCATAGCAAGATAAGGCAATAGCTCTGTCTGAAGACACTCTGGTGGTAAACAGAAACTTGAAAAGAGAGATTTTGCTGCAAGGCAATTTTCTTGATACTGTTGTGAGGGGGAAAAAAGTAAAAGCATGATAAATTTTATATTGATATAAATATTATGCATCATAAAAATCAGTATTGTGACATTGGTTTTGGCTGCAGGATTATTATACACAAGCTATTGAAGAATGAGTCCAGAAAAGACATAAACACTGAGGGTTAAGATCACAAAAATGTTAATTTATTCTTTTTTTTTTTTTTGTTGGACATTAAGTTTCCTGAATATATTTATCATTTGATTACAGAATGTCCTATCCATGTAGGTAAACCTTTTGTTGCTGGACACAGCAAGACAGATATTATTTCAAATTATTTCAAATTTCAAAAAAAAAAAAAAAAAAAAAAAAANAAAAAAAAAAAAAAAAAAAAAAAAGGGAAGTCTCATGAATGAGGTATTTTTGATAAACACATAAAACAAGAGCAGTAATTCAATAACCTTACATAACCGTTTAAACTGTTTTAAGCTGTACAAACTTGAACTTATTGTTAGGAACACTTTATTTCAACTCCAATTGTCTCTCTATAAACTTGGACTTAGGACTCTCCCAGAAACAGGCGAACTTGAGCACAGGAAGCAGATTTTTAAAAGGCCCCTGGTTTATTTTTCCTCTGCACATATTTCTTTTTAAGCAGCAGCTTATAATAAGGTAGGAAGGTTTAGCACGCACAAATTTCACATCTACTATTGAATTCACCAAGAAATGAAAGTAATGTGTAATACTTCACTCAAAACATGAGGCATTTACCTTTTTATTGATAAAGAACCACTGGGGCTTGTGTAAAGGACGAAACCCCATTCCTCCCTGACTCTGGGCAAAGGCTCTGGCTGTATTTGAATGTATCACGCCTCGGGTAGCCACAGATACACTGTATTTTTCCATCACGGGTCGTGACTGAGAGAAAAATCAGGCATTATATGAATATGCATCATCTCTGTACTGACTGCCTTATTTGAACAAAAACACATTCTGTAATTTCAGTCACACAGACATGATCAGAACACTGAAATCACTGTGAAACTTCCTCAAAGAAAGTGAATGAAAAAGCTAGCTCAAGTATTCAATACTTTTTTAGTATATATTTATTGTACTTGAAAATACTTCTATAAAATTGTGTGTTATATGTCAGTATGTTATTACAATAAAGTAAGTTAGACAAATTGTACACAAGTGGCTATACTGCTACATTTAATGTAGTCTAGTTTTCATTAAGAATTTAGTGTTACATGTAGTATGTCAGAAGCAAAACAGTGCAATTACTTACAAAAGAAATACTTCCAACTATTCATAAAAACTGAAAAAAAATCTTAAAGTTCAATTTTAGCGTATGAAAACATGTATGTATAGAAAAGGACACTTACATTCCAATTACTACAAAGGACATCAGCGGTGCTCATATATTCACTGGCTCTCACAACATCATCTATATTAGTGAAAAATTCCACATAGTTCTGGTGAAGGTATAAATTAAACATGCTTCCAGACATATGTGATTTTTCTACAATCTCCTATTTAATAATAATAAAGAAAAGGATCAGCTTAGATTGCAAACACCATGAAAGGAAAAAATATCCAGTAGAATTATGATACATTTAGCTAGCTAGGGAACTGGTGCACAGGGTGGACAAGGAGATCATAGAATCATAGAATGCCTAAGGTTGGAAGGGACCTCTAGAGGTCATCTAGTCCAGATGCTCACATACAGAAGGGAGGCTGGTTTGCTTCTAGGGAAGAATAGGTGATGGTGAAAGGTGGACTTTTGGATTCTGACACCTTAAGTAGTCCAGACAAGGCAGGGGAAATTACTGTTCTTGGGGATGATCAAAACTTGACTGATCACCTGGACACTAGATCTCATTTTTACTGCGGCCTGCTGGAGCCACATCCAGCCTAACTACTCTGTAATTTAGACAGGTTTAATATACATATATTGAGACTAATGACAAAATTACTATGTATAAGTATTTGCATTAATCACTTAAAAAGATGAAATGGAGCAATTATTAAAAACATACCTCAGGCTGGATAACCAAAGTGTCTCGATGGAATTCTGATAAGTGAGAAGGCAGCTGAGGAAATTCTGATTCTGACAGAGGTTCTCCTACAAGAAATTTTACAATCTTTATCTTTCAATCTTATAAATAATGTCACACACTTTACTACACACTATGAAGACAGTCACAAATTTCAGATGTTATATTCTAACTTAGACTGTAGATGAGATGGGAGCAAGAAGAGATGCAGAACTGTCTGAACAGTAATCTTTCACAAATATGGAAGACAACTGTTAGCTACTGTTAACTCTAAAAAACAGGTTACAGTGTAAAATGAAAATTGAAAATATTTGATACAGATTTAATAATATAGTCAACATTATATAATAAAGAACAGAAAATGAGTTATACTTTGGTTACGAAACTTTAAACTGTTTTATAGTTTAAATTACATGTATACTGTAAATAGTAATATATACTTTAAATGTTTTTAATTAAAATAATATTTATAATATAAATGTATATATAAATAATAATATAAATAATAAGAGTTAATTCAAATATATTTATTTACTATTTATATGTTTAAGTATATATTTAAATTCTCTTTCAACTTATAAAACTCATGATGCAAAACTCATGCCATTATTTCCACATTCTCTTGTCTCACTCTTTCTCCTCAACTAATTCTGGGACTGACACTATTAATTATTACTTAAATGCACACACAACAACCAATGGCATAACATAGCCTGCTGTAGCTTGACTTTAGCAAATCAGACTTCCAAGTATAGACGTTGTTTTTATATTGAAAAAGACTAAATTGAGGTTTTCTTACTTTTGCAGTAAATTATTTTCCCCAGAGCATGAAAAAGAAAGATGGAGGCATCTTTGCCACCAATTGCTTGTATCTCCTCATTTTCTAAATTATCCGTTTTATTTTTCTTGCTTGCTTTAGATATTCCTGCTTCACATTTCAGTGTGGAGGTCCCTTTTTTCCTTGACCGAAAGGAGCAGTCCAATGAGTAGTCTACCAATAAAAACAACAATATAATCTGAATAAAGCACATTAATTTATTTAACAACAACAATAAAGAACATTTTCATGTTCTAAACAACCAAAACAATAAAATGCCTTATAAAGAGAAAAACAATCTATGAGGAAAGAAGTCCAGTCACCTACATTAGGATGACTCATTACACCTTTACCACCTAAGCAAACATGTAGGTGCTTGGTTCTTCTTTGGAAAATAAGCATCTACTCTAGAGGAGAAGTTGCTATTCTTGCTTATTCATTCTAGCTCTGATACACCCAACTGCCCTTTTTATTTCTTGCAGTTCTTTTCAATTTCTTCCTTCATAAATTACAAACTGCAGGTGCAAATACATCATAGAATCATAGAATGGTTGAAGTTGGAAGGGACCTCTCGAGGTCATCTAGTCCAACCCCCCTGCACACGCAGGGCCACCTAGAGCACGTGGCACAGGGCTGCATCCAAGCGGGTCTTGAAGATCTCCAGAGAAGGAGACTCCACAACCTCTCTGGGCAGCCTGTGCCAGGGCTCTGTCACCCTCACTGTCAAGACGTTCTTCCTTAAGTTCCCGTGGAACTTTTTATGCCTCAGTTTGTGGCCATTTCCTCTGGTTCTGTCAGTGACCACCAGTGAAAAGAGGCCAACCCCATCCTCCTCACTGCCTCCCTTGAGGCACTTATAGACACAGATCAGGTCCCCTCTCAGCCTTCTCTTCTCCAGGCTGAACAGGCCCAGCTCCCTCAGCCTCTCCTCATCGGGCAGATGTTCCAGGCCCCTGATCATCCTCGTGGCCCTCCGCTGGACTCTCTCCAGCAGCTCCACATCCCTCTTGTACTGTGGGGCCCAGAACTGGACACAGTGCTCCAGATGTAGCCTCACCAGGACTGAGTAGAGGGGTAGGATCCCCTCCCTCGACCTGCTGGAGATGCTCCTATTAATGCATCCCAGGACCCCATTGGCCTTCTTGGCCACGAGGGCACACTGCTGCCTCATGGCAGACTTGCATTTTCTTCAATTATCGAACTCTAGTATGTGCACTATCTGTGTCATGTTCTCACTAAAATACAAGAGAAAGAAAACCTTTCCTTAGATGACTAAGCTTTCCTTAGATTACTTAGATGACAGCTTGCTATTTCCAAAATAATGCAACACCATTACCAGTCATATCTATACATACTACAGAAATCAACTAAATTTACTTCCATATTTCTAGGTTGAACATGATGCTAACACCACCTAAAGTTTCCTAGGAAGATCTAGAGGACTTGCATGTGTTAGTTTTCCAAGAAGTTTGGGCTTCCAGTGTTTACAGAAAACATGGTAAGAAGCTTCCCATTTTTTATGTTTTAACATAATAACGTTTCTGTGTTTAAAATAATAATCCCAAACTATGTCATTTGAACTCTGCTCACCTAAATATTTCCAAAGACAGTAAAAGACCAGACTTCACAATCCCCTTGAGACCTTCATGCCACCTTCCAGCATTTCTATGTACCTACTCTGAAAGACTGTCAAAATCAATCATTTCAGCTATGCCATACACAAATCAATGCGCTATTTTAGAAATATTGTGAATGTAGAGATTAGGACACAAATAAATACTCAAGAACAGGGCAATAAAAACATGCCTTTCAAATTAAAGTCACATTATAAAAACTTTCATCAGCAACTGATAACTAAACTATCAAGAACTAAAAATGGTATTGTAATAAGTTATATCAGTGCATACATAACAAAAGTATAATATTGGTATTAGCCAGTTTTAAGATTATGTATGAACAGGCATAAAGCCCTACCTATTCAGCTTCAGACCACCCTCCCTCCCCATTGTCCTAGGCAAACAAAAAGAAAAACAAACAAACCACCCCACAACTTTGTCCTTTTTATTCCCCCTCCAAAGCGGTCAGAAACACTTCTGCACAGTTTGCTTAACTGAGCTTCAACAGTGAAGTGCCTTTGCAGCAAAAGTTGTCAAGATATCATCTGCTTTCACTAAGGGTATATTTACCTTTCATAGAAGAAAACTGAAGACTGTTTATTGCACTTCTTATATCACCCAAACAACCTCTGCAAATTGACTCCAGAGAGGTTTTATCAGGAACATAACTCTTTTCTCTATTCTACAATAAAAACCAATAGTTTAAACACTCAAAGTGATAAGGAAATCTCAAAGCTCTTAATACTGGTAGCTCTTTATTTAAACATTTAGCCATGTTTTATATAGCAGTATTACAAAGAACAATACTGTACACAGATTTCATAGCAAGCTGTCAGTGTTACATTTGGTGATAGTCAAAGAGATTGGGAATAGTGTAAGCCTCTTCCAGCTTTGATGGATACCCTGAAAAATGACTGATCAATAAATATTTTAGAAATAAAAGCCCAGAGCCTCTTGAGTCTAGCATTGCACAGAAGTAACCAGTTTTGACAGCTTACCATCGTAGCTTCTATTGTAGCTATTCGATTAAGAACTCTCATCATATTTGTGGGTGCAACAGGCTTGAAACTGTTGAAATTCATAATAAAGTAGTATTAGTTTCTGATTTCTCATTCATTTCAATCATGTTTTAATGAGATAAAAGCTCTTACCTAATATTAGATATACACAGCTCTTCTAGAATGTCCTTTGGGAATAATAACCTCTGGTTGCTATCTCCACTGAAATTATCCGAGATTATAAATATAAGGGGACATCTACTTGTACGCACAAATCTCCTGAATTGAAAAATAAGCATAACAACAATCAAAGTCCATTTTACAGACAGTGGCTAGTGGATAGCCATTAAAAAAAAAAAAAAAAAAAAAACCCTAAGAACTCACCTGAGAATTTCATGTAGACTGCTAGGGTCTCGATAAAATTGGTTAGGAATATCCTATTCAAAATAAACGAACTGCTGTCATTCAAATGTATTCTCTCCAGCAGATTGTTTTGACACATTAAGTTGCTATACATTTTTTTTCTTCCTAGGTACCTTGTTTTCAAACATATTTAAATGGTGCTAACACTGAAGATAACCAGGAAAAATAATCATAGGATTTCTTTATTAAGGGGAAAAATATAAATAAAAAATTAAAAATCTTAGAAGATTTTTATGTCTATTTTCACTTCCTAGTGGAAGAACCAGCTTGTTTGATTACATTTTGTGCTAGCCAGTTTTATTCATATGGGAAGAAGAGGAGAGAAGAAACATTCAAGGTTGCATTCTCATTTAGGAAGAGCATAAGATACTTGAGATATGAAAGTATCTATACAGGAAAGTGACTTTATTAACAGAAGTCAAAAGAAAGCAGGGTTCTTAAGTTTTAGAAATTCTAGCCAAGTAATGCTGTAACTCAGCTATTCTGTTTCTTGAAAGTTGACATACAACTTCATGATCTTAATTTATAAAATTAATATGACAGAAAATGAAAAAGCAGATGGGAAAAGCTAGTCAGATTCCTAATTAAGTGAAAATAAAGTCTTCTCTTGGACCTTCTATTATGACTTAAGAACTCTCAGAGTTCACACCTGTGTTCTCAAAACAAACCACTCAACACCATACCCTGTGAAAATCCTAAAACAAACCAAAAGATCAGAATAGTGAATTTCAAATGCTTTAATATGACTGTATTAGTTTTCAGTTGTTTTCTGTAACTCCTTGTATCCTCAAATAATTAGAATAGGATAATCTCAAATAATTAGAATAGGATAATTTCTTTCCTTTTCCTTTCTTCTTATAACACACATCTATAATTCTAGAAGGCATCACAGAGAAACATGAGTATGATTTTCCAATATTGCTTTGACTTACTTTTCATACCCCTACTTATTTCTGCCTGACAATGAGCTTATATAGTTTAACTATGCATAAGATGTGGGTTTAGATTGCTACACGGACTCAGAAATACAGAATTCCTCCACAGTTGACAATTTTTTAGCAACTAGTCCACTAGATGGAGCAAGCCTGTCAGTCTTAAAATAAGATTTACTGTTTTCAGAACAAGATTTCAGAAGTTTCCACTTACTTCAATAAGAATAAGCTTTTTATCATTTTCTGAGGACTCCCCAAGCATCTGAAGTTTGTTATACTTATTTGCTCTTAAAAGAAAATCTTGAAAGAGAGCTGCTTGGGTCTGACTTGGATACGTATGAAAATTTGAGTCTGAAAAAGAAAACTAATTAAAAATATGTATCCTATTTTATGTCAAGTACTACATAAAAAAAAATACAAGAAATAACATCCACCCTTGCATTTTTTTCCACAATAGCCATTAAACACCAGCAGCCAAATCCTTTGGTAAATACATTACAAACACATTATTTTTAAAGGGTAGACTACAACTGGGGATGAAATCAAAGACACACTGACCTATTTACTTAACATTCAAATAATTTCCATGTTATTACACAAATTCTCCAGCCAGGAAATCACACATTGTTTTGCAATAAATACTTTAAAAATTTAATCCTTCTCTCAGACAAAAGAAAATAAAAGATACTTATCAAGTACTATTTAGAAATCCTTACATGCTTTTGGATTCATACATAACAGAGCCAAAAAACAGAGAATACAAACCCCACAAAGGTAGCTAAAAAGCAAACAAACAAACAAAAAAAACCCTTACCATGGCCAAATATACTTTTTATGTCCTCTTTAGTAAAGTCTAAAGTTACTGGATTGGTCCATTCTTGCACTTGAATACCAAGATCTTTCACTAATATCTGTACAGTTGCAGTCTTTCCACAACCAGCTGGACCTGTTAACAGCAAAATAGTGCCATCCTGTAATAGAAACAAACAAACAAACAAATTCCAAGTCAGATAATTAAAGACTACAAGTTGAATGAAGACAAATTTTTTATATACTTTCTGCAAAGTTTCCTTTTTTTAAATGGATGCATTCAATTAACTGCTTACTCTTCAGACTACCAATATAATATGTATTGAACTCAAGAATCTGGGCTAAAAACCACAATTTGATACTGTTAAATGATGCGCTTGCAGAAGAATGCCTCTTACCATTCAGGTAGTTAAAGAGTTCTATTACATCAGGTTAGCGTTGCTGGAAATCTGCCAAGCTACTTAGTCCGTGGGGTAAAATTCAGTTAATAAACACATTGAACAGGTATGTATTGGCTGGACAGTCAATTCAGACAATACTGCTGAACAAAGAACAGAATCTAGCTCTGCTCCTCATAGTAATAAAAACTCTAAAGCAATTTGAAAAAGCTCTAATCTATGTTCCTAAGAAATTTCTTACGCAGCAATAAATATAATTACTGTAAGTTAAAGGTTTTTCAGAAATAAGAAAAATTAAATCCAGCTTGTTATATATTGTTTTATACCTCTATCAGCTAATTCTAGCAAGATTACCTGCTTTGATTTCCTTTGAAATACATGCATTTTTAGCCAGGCTTCAACTTCCTCAATTTTCTTCTTATGCACAGCAAGGTCATTCTAAAACCAGATGAAAATACATGAAATGTCTATATACCCCTCTTGGTTTCTAAGACTGTAATGTTACAGTTAAAGAACAGAACATGAACTCAGGAATAAATGCAACAATTAAGCATAATCATTACAGCCTAACAAATTGTTGTCATGGAAAAAAAAGTAGTTTTCCATAGCCTGCAGGAGAGAAGTAACAAGCAATTTATCATTCCTACAGTAGCAACAATACAACTCTGACTTTTTATGTATGCTCTATAGCTGCTGTTGGAGCTTGCATTTTTTAAGCCATATCAAATTTAACTCTACATAGGATTTTGGCGCTTCTATAGATTTTATGTAGTTTGCTTGCATTCTAGCAATGTAGTTCCTCTACAGAGATGAGCTATTAAAACAAACAAACAAACAAAAAAAAAAAAAAAAAAAAAAAAACCCAAAAAAAAAATTAAATAAAATA
>VWPW01013400.1:215053-228218 GCA_013389825.1 Crypturellus undulatus
GCTGCGCTGCGGGCGGCCGGGGAGGTGCTGCGCTGCGGGCCGAGCCTGGGGCGCTCGCGCTGCCGCCCGTGCCCGCGTCGCTGCCCCGCGGCGGCTGCCCCTGCTTTCCCGCCTCGCAGCTTCCTCCTCGCCCGCGCACAGGTGAGCAGGACGAGGCCCCTGACGTGAGTGTGTTCGTCTGCGGAACCCAGATACTGTAATGCTTAACATCGTGGCGTGCTCCAGAGTTGTTTCCTGGATGTGTACAGGGGGCAGCTGCGTCTTACACGTGTTGGATTTTTCAATTCAATGTTGTTTGGCTGCTTTACTTACGGATTTGGACTTTTTATTCGTTTGTTTTTCCTTTTTTTTTTTTTTTTNNNNTTAAAATCTCTTGTTTTGGAAGAGGCGTTGCTCACAGTAAGTGGAGTGCCCTCAAAAAGGGAGGGAGATGCAGGATGCTGAAGAGGATGACATGGCCTGTGGAGACCTGGGGAATGGGCTCGGGAGGAGGCCTGGAGGCATCATCGAAGCGGACGATGTGCAAAGCCCTTGTCCGTCCAGACCTAGGAAAGGGTCTGCAAAGGTTTGCAGCTCCCTCTCATCGGGCCAGAGAGCGGGGGGAAATGATGCTGCCATTCTTCCCTCTTCAAAACAAACCGGCTCTTATGAGGGATCATCCAGAAAGTCTGGAGGTGGAGTCACTGGTTGGACCCAACAAAGTAGCTGTGGTAAGAGTATAGTTATTCACCATTCATCATCATTTTCTAAATCTTTGGTCATAAAATCAAGCAGTTCAGCTACATCACAAGCTCTTACCAAGTTCAATTCAAACTTTTTGCAAGAACAGTCAAAATCTCTCAAAATATTAATGGGCACTATGATTAGATATAATGCACTCTTACAGGTTGGCTTTTGTAGCCCTAATGCACCCTGTGGTTAGTGTTGCAACAGGCAACTTTTTCTTTTCAGTGGATCAGTCTGTGATCCTTTTTGGTGTGAAGTGGGTTTAGCTTTTGAAAGCGACATTTAGCGAGGAATCTTTTGACAGGGCATAGGAGGTAGGCAGAGTTGGTTTTGCTCCGTATATGTATTTGTGTGTTTGAGTATGCATATATAAGTGTACGTGATGTGTGTGTGTGTGTGTGTACCCGTGGTAACCATTTATTTAAAGGAATGTTACATTTTATAGAATATTCTGTGATTCCACCCTTGTCCTTCAGCTGGGTCTCCTGAAAATGATGTGTCCTTCTAAAAAGTGCTGTTCTATTGAACACCAGAACACCTATTCTTTTGATTTTGATTGTTGAAAAGCTATAACTAAAATAATACAGAAAACCAGAAATTCTTTGGACACAAAATAGCAATTCTGTTCTTCTTTTTTTTTTTATTAGAGGAAAAAAACATGCTTCTTTTAGATTTCTTTATAACTGATCTTCCCTCCCTACAACATGGATTCTTTAAATGTGAATGTGTTTTGAGTTTAGTACTTATGCATTTCTTAAATCTGCTTATTAGCTGCAGAAGAAATAAAAAAAAAAAAAAATACAAAGCTGAAAATTGACCTCTGCATGTTCCATGTTTTCAGGCTAAAGCAAACTTTCATCTTTTATATTGTAAATATTGTAATATGTCATATTTCAGTATCTCTTATCCGTCTTGCAGAGTCTAATTCTGAAATATCAAATGAAGAACTAAAGCAACAACTTCAGGAAGCTCTAGAGGTCAGTAACAGCACCAAGTACACCGGTTTTGAAATCTGCATTTTGTATTTAAAGAAAAAGTACCCAACCTAGTCCTTTTCAGCTGAGCGTTGTCGTTGCAAGATGATAAATCAATGAGTAAAAGTGAGGAATAAAACAGTGGCCCTCAGATTTATTTCATAATAGAATATTGTCACAAGAAAATAAATATGTCTGGGAGGATGAATGGATAAGAGAACTTAGATTCAATCCTTTGGTCTAGTTAGCACTTTTCAGGTGTTTGACTGTCTTCAACTCTCTTTAGCTTAAGTAACTTCACAGTAGTTTCCCTTCCTAATGTAAGGAAGGCAGCTTGAGAGCATGTCTGGGAGAGAATGGGATCCCATGGGCTGTGATTTTTTTTCCTGCAATTTAAACATTACATAACTCAAAAGATTCTACAAAATGAGTTAGAAGATGCTGACTCTGGAAACAATATAAGGTAGAAATCTAGCACCAGAGTGTTGCGTTTATATTTCATATGCTAAAATTACTAAGAAGAAAGTCAGCCTGTTTTTTTTTGTTTGTTTTAGAAGAAGACTGTTTTGATACTAATGTACTTTTTCACTGCATAAGGAACTGATTTGTCTTGTAACCTGTAATAGAGCACCAGAGGGAGGTCTGTGAAATGATTGCAGTTCTTTTCCTCCTTTTCTTAAATAAGCAAAGACAGAAGAAATTGAAAGTTCATAATTATTGCTTTTATTTGATTGTAGTAAGGCTTTTGTGAAAATGCTTCTCAAGATGCTGTGTGGATTTTTTTTTTGTTCCTGGGATGAGTTGCTGTTTCTTTAGCAAGGTAGAGCTGAAATACTTAATAGTTTATTTTGCAAACATGCTTGAAGAGAACAAAAAGAATAATTATGAGTTTTTTTCACTCTGAATTTTGCTCTAGCACACAATGCTAACATTTCTTTGTCACAAGCTGTTACAGGAGATTTATACAAAAGGCAAACAAGAGAAGGTTGTAGCTTGAAGAAAAAAAATTTACATTGTTGTTAGGGTTTTAAGCAGATTATCTTTGCTTTTACTCAGTGTTGCTGTTTTATTTTGCCTCAGGAAGTTGAAATATTAAAAGTTGAACTTGAAGCTTCTCAAAGACAGCTTGAAGGAAAAGATGAAGCCCTAAGAATTCTACAGAGTCTGGTAGGAGTTGTTCTAAAATCTTTTGGTTACTTAATGGTCAAGGAAAGGAAACAAATAAAAAAGCATCTTCCTGCCGCTCCGTAAAAGCTTTGGCTCTTCCCAGGGCTGTAACTGAGAGCATTACATCTCCAGGTGTATACAGGCTTGACTGTTGGAATTTAGCACTTTTTCTCTGTAGATCTGTCACAGTTACTCAAGGAGACTTCAAAGTTTTAGCAGAATCTCGTAACTGTATCCTTGAAGAGCTACCAATTTGACTGAAGGAATGGTGCCTTTGCAGTCTTCCTATTTTACAGATTTTCTAATGATAGTGATTCTGCTGCAAAGCAGAGCTGTTTTCAGTTCACCGTTCCATCTATCATTTTAGAAGACAGTATGCATTAAATATTACATCACTCTTTCATTTACACTTTTAGCCCTTTAGCTATAGCAGTCATGATCCATGTTGTTGAAGTTAATTGGTCTTTTCTAACCTGCTTGAATAAACCGCTTACGGTTCTGCTGCTTTTTACCTTCAGGCATTCATAGTAAGTTATGCTAAGATCAAGCAATAAGTCTGTTGTAAGTCTTTTGAGAGTTGATTTTGTGATGCGGAAAAGTCCTAGAGAAGATATGATCTCTTTTCAAATTAATGCTGATTTTCTGGAATAGAAAAGACTACGAGATTGAAACACAAGTTTGTTATGCATTGTAGCTACTTAGTATTTTGAAATTACAATGCACAGAGACCTTGAACTGAACTGCTGTTTTTTGTAGTTCTTCATGCTCCTGGTTAGCCCAGAATTTTGATTTACAGTCATACAAAATGGAAAATATTACTTAATTACAGTGTTGGTAAATTTGTGCTTTTTTTTTACAGGCAGTATTTAATAAAGCCACTAGTCATACAAAAGCAATGCTTCAAAAAACTGAGGAGGAAAAGAGAGCTTTAGAAAAGGTAAGGGTAAGACTTTTTTTTACGCCTGTCCAGAGTTTAATATTTCTGTGTAAAATCATGATAGGTCATTACTCCTGACTTGTTTTATTATGGAATAAGGAGCGGGTGTACTGTTTTGTTTGTTTTTAATTGATATAGGTCTAACTTTAGCTTCGGATTTTTTTGAAAGTGTTCTTTTTCTTTTTTGGTAGAAAGGGAAAATACCGATTTATCATTTTCCTGATCTACATATTTTCATCTTGTTTTGTACAGGCAATAACTGAAAGATCCTAGAGTTAGGTTTCTTTTTCTTTGTTTTGTTTTGTTTTTCTCCTATATCTTTGATTGGTCTTTGTCATGAGCATTACAGTGATTTGTTTATGCTGAGTTGCTTTATTTCCTCAGCACGATTTATCAACAACAAATTTCCAAACAAGCCTAAAACCAGAGTATTTCAATAGAGAAGAAGGAGAGGAGGAACTGAACTGCTTTGTTAATCTCAAATTCCTGTTCGATTTCTTTCTTACACGGCCTTTCCATAGAATAGTAAGGGAGGCATTTTAAAAATTGGAAAAAATGATAGCATGAGGTGAGGTTTGATATAAGCAAGGTGTTAGCTTATTCAATACAGTCTTTCTTGTGTTTGGTATCAGATTTATTTAAAATAAAACACACACACACACACACACACACACACACACACACATACATACATATTGTTGTCACTGGCTGCTCAAATGTCTGTCAGTGCCATACTCAGAACTAGCAGTTCACATCTCTTATGTTCATTGTCAGACTTGTAACAAACTGCTGCTGGTTTGTTTTGTCTCTACAGGAGATAAATACTTTGCAATGGGAAATTGAGTTTGACCAGGATAGATTTAAAAACATAGAAGAGACATGGACAGAAAAATATGACAGGTATTTTACACATAGTATGTATCCTTGGGGGCTTTAATTGCATTGAATGCTACATATTATCTGTCTTATGTTCTCTGTTTCGTATTACCAGATTATTTTTTTCCACATTTTCCTATGTGAAACTTTCCCAAACTTTCTGGATTTGGAAAGGTATTTGTTCATACCAATCACATTTTTTATGTTTCAGTTAAAACTACTAAAATGCATAATTCTCTTTTTTTTTTTTTTTTTTTTTTTCTTTTTAGCTATTGTACAGATGGTCTTTATTAGACTGAGTTTTCACTCCAGTGACATTATTTTATGACTTTATTATGTTAGCTGGCCAGAACCAGATTGTCCTTATTTGCTTTAATGGAAATGAGGCATAAAAACAATGGTATGAGCATGCATGTGGAAATACTTTTTTCTTTTTTTTCTTTATCTCACCATAGATATAAGCATGAGCATGAGTAAAATGGAATGTTTTTGAGAGAGGTTGGTTAACTGGCTTTGTGATTAAATAGAGTTTTCTGACAGCAGGTGTTGCCTCCTTAGGCAAGCAGAAGAAGCCAGAGGCACTAAATAAATAATGCAATAACAGGTATTTAAAACTGACCATCAGGCTCCATTTATTTAAGGGTATAAGTGATCTCTTGGAAGTTTATCCAGCAGAGTTACAGTTATTTCAGTGGAGATTTTTATTTCAAAAATTTCAAGTGGAATAAAAGAATAAGCCAATCATGTCAAATTGTTCACTTGTAAGAAGAAGAGTTTCGTGAAGGTGATTTGTCTCTTTTTAGTTACAATTGTTAAAGAACACTTTTTGGAAAATCCCTTGGTTCTCCTAATTTACAACCACAGCAAGGGTTGCCAATTTTCTCTTTTTTTAATTTGCAGTAACACATCAAGTATTACCAGTTGAAAGCTAGAGATTGAAACAGGGCTTTAGAAAGCTGCAAGCAGCAGTAAGTCATAAGCTCGCTCATGAATTGAGGCAGAGTGTGTATTATTTCCTTGTATTTGTCCAAACGAAAATGTCTCAGGTTACTTGTCAGCTTTAAACAAAACCCTGGAGCTACAGAATGGTGTGTTTACTGGCAGCTGAAGAGATGTACAGTGAAAAAGTGTAACTGCTTGAAATTGAGGACATTGACACTTTTCTACTCGAGAAATACAAAAGTGCCAAAGAAAAATGTATTGCGCATGCACATTATATGCTCTCACGTCATAAAGCTTAAAAGTACAACTGTTCTCTCAAATGGTATTTAAAGATGCAGAAAACGCACTTTTAAAAAGTAAGACCAGAACCTTACTGTCATGTGTTCAATAACAATCTTGTATTTTGAAGCAGCAATTTGTTAGCAAGTGTTTCAGGAGTTCACAGTTACAGATTTTATCAACAGTCTCTAATGGCAATGTGATACTTCAGCTCACCTCTTCCTTAAGGTCTGTAGTTTTGCATGTTATGTTTACATATGAATGATTTCTTTCTACAGTCTTTTCAGCAATCCTAATTCCAATTTGCAGAAATATTCAATGGAGTATTTTAATAGGCCAGTGACTTCTTTCATTTGCATGACCTTTTTAATAATTATGTTAAACATGACACAGCCTTTCTCTTAATTTCTGCAGGATATATTGTGAAAATGCAGCTCTTAAGGAAACATTGAAACTAAGAACAGAAGAAGTTAAAACTCTTAAATCTGAAAATGCAAGTAAGCCACCAATAGCTGTTCCTCTTAAATGCTGTTTTTCAGGAATAATTGAGAGCTTAAGTGTGACTACAACTTTCTGCTAGAATAAGTCCCATGTGTTAGTGGAAACTGGGTTTAGTGGCTATGCAGGAATCTCCTTTAAAAAGTGCCTGTTTTCCTTGTCACACTATCTGTTGAACTAAACATTTCATAGAACAATAGCGAAAGTTGGGTATGCATCTTAAAAAGTCCATCAGATCTGACCAAAACATGTATCTTATCTTATTGACTTGGTGACGCACTGGGTGTGGCGGGAAACAATCACTCTGCGTTCCTTAATGTCCGGGAAGAGAGAACACTGGGCCAAGACAGCCACAGAGTGCTCCTGCTACAATGCAGATTACTATGAGGTGGCTTTAGCATCTCTGCTTGCAGATTCCAAGAGGATGAACTTTGGGGTATTTAGCTTGTCATCTTTAAAATGGGTGGTGCTGGTGGTGCAGAGATCTCTGTTCCCTTATTTTCAGCTTCTACATAGCTTTAAAAAAAAAAAGCTTAAATAGATATTTTCCTAATATTGTACTTTTCTAAGAAAAGACCAACTGGCTTAGTTGCAAGTGAAAAAAGGTGGGCACATAATACTGAGGAAAAGCAATATATGAGGTAGTATATCTGTAAACAGGTCATCTCCAGGAAAATACAGAACGCAACTGGGATCTGAGTTTTTAAATCTGTGTAATGTCCTCATAATCCCAAACTGATGCTTAGACCATAAAACGGGTTCATTCCAATGTAGTTGAACTCAGTGATTAAGAGATCAGAACTGCCAACTTTTAATTATTTTCATTGTTTTATTTCCTAGTTTTGAATCAACAGCGCTTGGAATTTCTTGCAATGCTTGATGTGAAACAACAGAAGGTTATTCAGGAAAATATGTCCTGGAATAAAAGTGGCCTTACAGATGTTACGGGTCTTGAAGTAAGTATGGAGTCTGTTTCTCATGGCAACTAGCTCAAAGATATGTTTATATTCAAAGTACATGTTGCTAAATTTTGTTTACTGATTATTTAACTGTTTCTTTGGACTTGATTCTAGCAAATTAAAATATGCCTGTGTGTGTCTCTGAATCAGATTGCTAGTTTTTGGTGCTTTATGACTTCTATTTTACAAAGGAAGAGTAGACAGAAGAAGCATCAGGGCATCTTTCACAGGCCAGCGTGCTTCTTTTGTCTTTCTAATCTTTTAATTGCTAATTCCCTACCTATGTTGTTACTTTAATGAGTAGGGGGGAAAAAAAAAGAGTAACTAATGCGGTCTGCAGAGAGCAGCATAAACAGGCTGACAGTTTTGCCTTTAGGTTATCTTTATTTAAAGTATTTAAAGCACTTTATTTGAGCAAGTTTCTGATTGTTAAGAAATGCCCTAGTAACCTCACTGAGCTGTTAGGGAACACAAGGTGATGACCAAGAATCCATCCTATACGTTCCAAATGCCCCAGACTGCTGTTTAGAAGTCTGTATTCCAGATTGTCTTTACCAAGAAGATAAAAAAGCACACTATGATGTGAAAAATTAATTAATGTTTGTGGAAGTGTTCAAGCTGGCAAGAGCAGACTGTAAGGCTTTCTGTATTTCTTTGATATCCACTTCAAAGTGCTAACTGCTAGGGATCAGTATTTACAGGGATTATTTTGCATATGGATTTACTGGAATGTAGTCATGGCTCTGTGTGTCTGAGAGCACACTTCTTATCTCGTATTGATTTTCTTGAGCATTTTCACATATTCCAAATGAATAAAAACTGAAATTTTTAAAGCCCATCTCCTGTGGTACCTTTGTGACAGTGAGTTTATATTTGAATAGATAATGGACATAAATATTATCCCTCAAAGTACTATTTTTGGGATAGATGTGAGATTAGTACTTAAAAAAAAAAAAAAAAAGCATTTCATGCTTGTCATTTTGAGTTAGAAGAAATGATACCTGACTCCATATGGCCTGGTTTTCTGGCCCTTACACTCCTGTTGTGGTTTGAGGATGTTTTGTTGGTAGCTGTCTGGCATCTCTTGGGTTGTTTTCTTGTGTGAGTAGTTACTCAATTGGTGATTTGGTTTTGCATTTAAAGCTGGCAGTTCTTGGAGCCTGCACCTGCAGCACTTCTGGAGGGCAGCCTTGTTCCTGTGCTAGAATGTCAGCTGCAACTCGAAAACAGCTGCTTCAGCTCAAGCAAGAGGTAATGCTGCCTCCCATGAATGTGAACAGAGGGAAGGGTGTGCTCAAAACCAAATAAAGCCAGAAACACCTTCCTTACAGCTTAGGTGAAATAATGTATGTTTTTCAGAAATATGTGCTGTTTATAAGACTCTAACTTTTACTGGTATAGAGTTATAATATAAATGACCTTTACATAATGAATTTACTTAGTGAGTTTGCTGAATGCTGTAATATTTTGGTAGTTCTTTTCTTTTTTTTTCTTTTTCTTTTCCTTTTTCTTTCACCCATATTTTTAAATATAAAAAATAAGGACTCAAAAAGTATAATTTTGCAGTCTGGGTGTGGGCTATCACTGAAAGTGATGACTTCCCTTCTTTCCTGGCAGTGCATTCCACCTCTTCCTTTGAGTTGGCATCAGCATTTATAAGGCCTTGTAGCAAGCCAGATCATGGAGCTCATCTTGCTAAAAACTACTTACATAACACTCAAGTCAATAAAATGATTTTTAGGCTCTTAAAGTTTTGAATTTAGTTAAGCTTACACGTTTAGATATTATGGATTTCCTTGTTCATGGTTCTAATGCAGATGTTCCACTTAAAAGGCTAATTTTGAAAGTAACTGCTGTTTTTTTCATGTGATATTTCCATTTAAAAATGTATTTCTTTAGGTAGCAAGAAAGCATTTGGTTTGGTTTCTATAATTTCCCTGATGAAATATATTTAAAATTTGCCTGGCTTCTCTTCAATCCCCTTTTGCTTGTACAGGCCTGCCATCAGCATCCCCTATGATGAACTGATAGTACAAAAGTTCTGACTTGTGTTAGCAGCTTCAGACTCTTTCTAGATCTACCTTATAAATCTGCTGTTTCTTTCAAATTGCTTAATATACTTTTTTTTTTCTGAATTATAACCAGATTGAACTTCTAAAGAAGAGTAAAGATGAAGCTTATATAATGGCAGATGCCTTCAGAATTGCATTTGAGCAGCAGCTAATGCAGAGAAAGGACCAGGCCCTGAGGCTTGCAGAAGTGAATAAGATTAGAAAGGAAACAAAATTTACAAGCTGGAGACGTCTGAAAGAGGATGGTAACTGGGCATGTTGTATAATTGTTACTGTTGAGTAGGGAAGACACTAGCTGACAAGTAGCACAGGCAAACTCTTTTGCAGATCAAGTGTTTGGCAGTGGTTTAATTGCTGACTGAGGCTTCTAAAGAGCCAAGAAAATGGGAATAAGGTTATATGAAAACTGGAAGTATTTTAAGCAGTGTGTCATGTAGTTCTGATAGTCTTCCATATGTGATATAGGATGTCTGTGTGTAAGTGATATATTACTGTATTCATTATATAACTCCAGTGTCATGCATTTGTGTTTATCAGTCTAGACTTTAGTGTAGCTTTTTTCATTATACATTCATGAACTATATTTAGTCTACATTTCAACACATACATTTCCTAAGTTGAATGTGCATTAATCTTGCATTAATCTTTTTTTTTAAGTTTAGTTCTTAGTCTTATCATTTTTTTTCAGTTTAGCAAGTATGTTTAAAAAAAAAAAAGGATTACAAAGAATTACTGCTTCACTAGAACCAAAGTGTATTTTCCATTTAGGAAAAAAAGAACTTTATTCTCGATTTGCCTGAATTTGTTAAAAGACTATTTAGTCATTAAGTTATGGTAAGAGTGGTTCTGTGTGCAAATTACATACACTACAAGAAGTCATGTCTTGCATTGCCCCCTTTAGAGCAGGTGGCTCAGTATCCTGTTTTATTTGTGTCTATTCTATCCCAAAATAATTTTGTTCTTGTGTGATGCTAGAGTTCATGTCATTCGTGTTTCAGACAAAATATAACTCTTCTTCTTAGGACGTGTCAAGTTGCAAGGAAACAAGAAAAGCCTGGGACAAAAATTATCAAGCCTGCTGTCCTCAGGTGTGGACTGTAGGAGAGTTGAAGAACTGGACAATCCTCATGAAATCCTTAAGATGCTAATTGATTTGGTTAGTATTTTTAACAGTTCAGCATGAGTACTTAAAATAAAAACTTCTTTGTTTGACTACTTCATTCTTAGCTTGTAAGCTAGCTTCATTGTTTTCTTTCTTTTTTTTTTTTTTTTTTTTCTAATACAGCTAAATGACAAGGAAGAGGCTTTGGCTCATCAGAGAAAAGTCAGTTACATGCTAGCTCGTGCAATAGAGATGAAAGAAGATGCTTCAGAAGAAAATAAAGAAAATAATGCTCTGAGGAATTGTCAATATAAAGCCTTGCAATCCCAAGGGTCAGCTAATCTTGTATACGTGTGCAGGCAAAATCTCAGTTCTCAAAACAGTGTTTCTTCTACTTCCAATACAGAAACATTTGGAAACTCAGTAAAAATGCTTCGAAAATCGCATTCTTGGCCATCAGAAACTATTCACTATGAAGAAAATCATTCACACGAAAAGACAGATGAAACCGTTGTGATCTCAATATAGTCATCAGCTGGGGAAAAAAAAAACCCTTTGGAAATGCCAAAAGAAAAGAAGCCCACAGAAATTGACTTTTCTATTTGCAAACGTTAAAGGCTAATTAGCACCTAATTTTGATTACCATCTAATAAGGAAACAAACAACAACAAACAGGAAAATCTATTCTATCAAAATATCCTGACAGTTTCCTCTGACCTTGAGAGCCTTCAGCTGGGGACAGTTATGACAAGAAATTTTGTCAGAATTAGAAAAATTACTTAAAATTAATGTAGATTAGAGACTTTCCTTTAATAAGGAAAGGTTTATCTTTTATGTTTTTTCTCTTGTACAACAGCTGATATGCAAAATAAATTTCATTTGAAAAGTTTAAAAGGTACTTGTCCTGTTTTCTGTCTTTAGCAGGTACTGAAAAGAAGGTATACATAAAGTATGGAAAGGAAGATGCCATATTACACTGATCTTGTAGTTCCCTAAAAATGACACTAGCACTGAACACATTTCACAAGCCTGTGAATATAAGAAATGAGAGACTGCAATTTGTAGGCTGCATTAGACTGAATTCGAGTGTGATTTTGGAGATTGACTCATTATTTTTCATATTCGTTTTGACTGTTTACCAAGACATTAGCACTAAAGAAAAATAGTTCTTAAAGACAATTCCAGTCTAGAGTGAGACTTCATTTTTATCTTTACCTTGTTTTGTCTTGCTGAAAAAAACCCTCCTTTGCATTACTTTTAATCAAATACTGTTTGAGCGTTAGAAGGTTTGGGGTTTATTTCAGGCTTTTGGTTGTAATGTGACAACATCTGCCTCGAGACAACTTGTTCAATACCAGAAAATGTGACTTATTGCTTTTCATGGAATCACTCTTTTGCTAATTGGTGAGAAGCTCATCATCCACTAATCAGCAGAGAAGCGGGAAAAAACAACAGTTATTGCCAGGCTACTTCTATGCTTGCTGATGAGTACTTAGCCATCTTCACCTGATCTGTTTTGGGTATGTAAGGTTGCGGCAATCTGATAGCGCCACATACTGACTTTTGAGCTCTTTCACTAGCTAAGTCTATCTGGAATAATTAATCATTTCTGTTCAAGGCCTAGTGTGAGTGTCTTACGTGAAGTCCAAATCTTTTTCAGTGGATGGTTCCTAGTTTATTGGTAGAATAATTGGTAGAATAGTCTGCCTAAAAAGCTGACTGAAGTTCCACACCTCAATGTACTTGGTGAATAGTCCAGTCTTTGTAAGGTTTAGGTATGTTAGCCAGACACGTACTGCCTCTTTAACAGAACAGAAAGTGGAGCTTGAATTCATCTCCATGTTCAGCCTCACGGATGCAGATGGATGTCAGGATGTAATACCAGGGCTGGATGGAAGAGCTTAAGATACCTACCCAGGCTTGTTCTGTTCATCTTGGTACCCTTATGTATGTGGGTGAGTGAAACAGTTGCTGCATGGTATAGACCTCACTGGCATGATGCTATTGACATCAGGGGAAAATTGGTTTGGATCTCAGGTCTGAACTGGGGGAATGTGTCCTCTGGCAAGGTCTCTGTGGTACGCAGAACCAAAATGCAACGAGTTCTGCTCTATGCCCGTTCGTTTTCAGCCAATTTATTGACAGAATGCATGAAAGCCCTTTCAAAGAAGGTTCACATTCTGCGGTTGTGCGATTAATACGGCCTTGAAGTCCACAAAGAAGCTTCATCTGTGGCTTTTATTGTGAACATGCATCATCTTGAAATTTTGAATTGTTTTCCATTTTCCCCTCTATACCACTGCCAAGAAGAGGTGGGAAGAGTAGACGTTGCATACCCACTTTCTTTTTCATAAGTTTTAGATGCCATAAAGCTGTTGATGTTCACAACAAAACCCATACTTTCCCTTATCTAAGTGCAGTTGCATAAAACGGAGATGGGTTAAGTGACAGAAGATGTGGCAGATGGAGTGGCATTAACGATGATCTCCGCGGGATGGGTGAAGTGCCTCCCTCCTCCGCTTCCCTCCGCTCCGGCGGCACCAACGCCCTCGCGCCCAGGACGCCCCTCACGCAGGCCCAGCGGCCCGCGCAGGGCGGCGCATGCGCAGCGGCCGCCGGGGCGCGGCGGCGCA
>VWPW01013400.1:228262-256054 GCA_013389825.1 Crypturellus undulatus
CCGGAGGCGCGGGGAGCGCAAACAAGCGGCGCCCGTTGCGCGGTGGAGGCCGCCCGAGGTGCGATGCTCCCGCGGTCCGCTCGGCCTGGCCCGGCCCCGCGGCAGCCGCCGGGGCAGCGGAGTCCGCGCGCCTACTTTGGCCTCCCCTGCGCCCTGGGCCCGGGGCGGAGCGGGGCTAATGGCCGCGGCGGTGGTGTTGGGCGGGCGCTGACGGCCTTTTCTCTCGCATCCCCTGCAGGAGCCCTTCTTGGTGGCCGCAGGGATGTGCGAGGGCTGCGGCGGCTCCTGAGGCTTGTCCCGCCCGTGCGGGCCGCGGGGCTGGGCCGCTGTCGGGAGCGGAACCGGAGCAGGCGCGGGCTTTCATCCCCGAAAGGCGCCGCTGAGCGCGGCCCGGAACGGCAGCGGAACATGGAGCGTCGCACGGTAACGAATCCAAGTCTCGGCCGCGGGCGTTGGGGATGGTGTGTGATGGGCAGGCGCTCCCACGGGAGTTATCCGAGTCTTCGTATTACGTTCTGTGTGTTTGCACACCCAGAAAACCTGAGTGCACAGCCCTAAAGGTGGTAAGAAGATGTAAAAAGATGTTTTTGTCATTTTTTTGTTCCTTTTAATCTAAGGTGCATAGTTCAGGGCACTCAGTGCTGTGTCTTGTGTACTGTAATAAGTGCTCCTTGTATGCTGTAATACATGAGAAACACTTATTTCCAGCCTGTTTTAAAAAGAGCCTGTAGTACCCCAGGACTGATGACTCGCCTGTTCTAGAGAAATGAATGCTGCAAAGAAGGAGGATTGGTCTCGCTGCGAGTGCTGGGTGCTGCTAGCTCCTTGCTGGGTCACTAAAGTTTCCCAGTAGGAATGACTTATTTTTAATGGTGAAAATATAGGAGATGGGACTGTCACAAAACACTGGCCTCCCTTGTCTGAGGAGGGATCTTTCAGACCTGACCTAATGATCATATTCTCATGAGTCATTGGTGGAACTGAGTAATAAAAGCTGCCAGAGGAGGTAAGGATGGAGCTGTAGGCAGGGTGCAGGGTGTGTGTGTGTGTGTGTGCTCGGTGGGGCTGGGGGGGTTCATCTGCGGGCCCTGTTTGTGCTGGTGCGGCTGGTGGGGCAATGCTGGAAACCAACAGTGTGGACAGACCTGCTCTCTGGCAACAGACACCCTTTTCTGTTTGGAGATCAGTAGCAAGTTACTGGAAATGAATTAGAAAAATAAACCTTAAGAGGCTAAAAATTGTGTTGGGGTAGTATAGCCTGCTTAGCCTAAAACCATTGAACTTGCTCTTTGAGCAAGGCAATGTATTTTTTTTTATAATGTGCCACATAAGCTTTTTCTTGTGTGTCTGAAAACATCGCTGTAACGTCTCTCTTAATCCCTTGATTCAGCTAGTAATCTGCAGCAGGAGCAATCCCTGCAATTTTGGATGGGATGGTATGTTGTATGGTTTAACAAGAATCGTTCTAGCTTCTAAGTTGACCGCATCTACATTTTTTTTTTTTTATCCCCACCCTGCACTTTCTCAGTTGTAGTGAGCATTGCACTTAAGTTGATTGATGATAGGTTTTTATTCTAGGTATGGTAGTTTCTAGGTGCAGAGATGGAAAATGGCTGTTGTGAGGACACCAAATAAAAGTTGTGGAATAGTTTTCTGAACTGAAGATTTGTGAGTTTTAAGTTGTGTGTTTTTTTGTTTTTTAAACTTATGGGTTTAGTATGATTGGATATTCAGCTCTCTCTAATGCAGGCCTGGATTCTGCGATGATCATTAGTTATGATAGTTTTGGGATCTGATAAAAGGCTGTGTAAATCGGCATTACTGAGACTTTATTTTTTCAGAGATTTCTAGGTGTTTACTGTTTGTCAGCATACTTTAAATTGTTGAAAGTAGGAATGGTGGCAAGTAATAATGAATTTGTATGTTTCGCTTTACAAACTACTCCTAACTGCCTGTGTTTGGAGACACTGTATTTGATTAAAAATCGATAATCCATGCTGAATCCAGGCTAGTTTATGTCCTAGCCCAGCGAACTTCTGTCATCATCTCCTTTAAATAAGAAGGGTGCATGGAGATGCTTAACAAGGGAGAGTATTTTCTGAACCCTGAAATACTGTTCAATACATTCAGGTGTGTTGCTGTACCTTATAAAGCAAATGATTTATAGATACTAAGTGCTAATGCCACGTCATTGCAGATTGTGCATAGTCATCCAAATCAGAGTGTACGCTCCTCTTAGATACTGTTTCTTTGTTCAGCCTGCTACTTGTTGGGCTTAGAAGGGTAAAATAGGGTGTTTGGCCAGGCACACAAATGTGTGCTGGCTACTAATTGGTGAGCTTCTTTGCAGAGCGTAATTTTATTTTAAAACTATTTGTCTTGGCTGCTCTAGATGCTTTCTTACTATGTTAACTGTGATAATTGCTGCTTGTCCCAGCACTTAAGTGTTGGTAGTTTGCTACTGAATAAACTCAGGGAAGATGGTAAGGACAGGAAGCCCTGGAATCAGGGCATAAGGAGAAACTTAGAAAGATGAGAACCTTTTGTGGTGGGCATGTTTAAAACAAACTGAATATTTTCCTAAAGAAGTGTCAAGTTTTGGTGTACCATTTTGTAATTTGTTAGCGAAAAATATTTTTCTCTGTCGTGTAAGTGAAGGATACTCAATCTACAAAATGAAGATTTGATTTTTAGCTGTGCGGGATGGAAGAAAGGCTTTTTGCCAACCCATATATTTGGAAACCCTAGTGATCAGGATAGTCTGTTCTTTAGATTACATTTGCCACCAGTTAAGGAAGCAAGACATACAGGACAGGTGGTGTGATTAGAATTGGTGGTCTGTAATGGTATGAAGTGTTCATAATGTGACCCATTTCTATTTGTTTCTATTTGAAAATCTTCTTTGGTATATTTCTGCCTGAAGAAATAAGTAATAACTGAGTAACCAAAGACTCCTCTCAAGTCAAAGGCCCTGTAGCTTACTCCTGTAGTAATGCATATGCTATAAAACATTTCAAGGAAGTAACAAATCTAATTAGCTCAATATAGAATGGTAATCAATAAGACTAGTTTTTAAAGTATGTTTTAGAGGTGACTGCTTATAAGTCAGGTGATCTTTAAGTTATCCACCTTAATCACTACTGCTTTACCCAGTCTGGATATGGATGTCTGAAGTCAAAATTTCTGAGATCTTTCCCTTTAAACAGACTGCTAAACTATTAGAGATTTGTTTGCATCGCTGAACTGTAGTCATATTATCATTTGACACTTTGCACTTTTTTTTTTTGCTTTTTAAGGTGGAGAGCTGTATCTCCAGCCCAAATTCTTATCACAGAAATATTTGACTTACAAGATGAAAGCATATAGTTCTTGGCAGGCAGCAATTTAAATGAACTTGAAGCTTCTACAGACTCTACAGTGTATTATTTTTTCAAAGTAGAAAGCTTTAATTTGCTTGCCTTACAGTAGCATTAAGGACATAGATCTTCACATAAGCAGTTATGAACCATGTCCTTTAAAAGTAACAAATCAGTGAGCCAACTTGAAGAGGGTACGGGAGAGAAGAGCAAGAATATTCAAAGCTTTAGGAAACATCTTCATAAGACACCACCTAATGCTATTTAATTAAGAGAAGGTACTTCCCTTTAGCTACATAAGAAGTGGCAGAAGAATAAGCATTGCACTGACTCAAGTGTCAGGGTCTGCTGGACATGCAGGTATCTGCTTGCTTTCATGTGAGCGACTCGCCTGCATGCAAAATAGCAAAAGGGGGAAAAATATATATATATTCTTCTAATTAAAAAAAAAAATCAGAATGAATATAGTTTATTAAAACATATGGATCTTAAAAACTACTTTTGCTCAAGGAAACAAGCAGCCATATAATAAAAACATCCTGGAATTTTTTAACAGCTTCTAATCTGCATGTTGTTTGATATAAATATTAGTCTTGGCTGTAGTCAGTTTTTTTAGAGACCAAAAAGTAACTTTCTATTATTGCAGAAGGATAATTCTAGAGGTGAAAGTTTGAAGACTTCTTCTAGAAAACCAGAAGAAAAAGGAAAAAGCTGAAGATCTGTGAAATATTTGAAGAAAGAGTCTTGACTATTTTGAGTAATTAATGTGTTAGTACTGTACGTCAGTTCAAAATACAGTATCTTGAATCACGTACAATTGAGTAAATGCAATTCCTATATGCGTTTCCCTGAACTTGCTTTATATATGTATATATAATAACACTGTTATTGGACCTGTACACTTGAAGTATGATGGTTTTCTAAGCTTTCTGTAGAAATAATTTCATCATATCACATAAACTAAGGCTGCTTAAATTCTGCATTTTTTGCATTTTCCTTTTTTTAGGAAGGTCGGTGTTCTTTGTATGCTGTAAATGCATCCTTCCAGTGCATATATTTAGCACTACTATCAATCAAAGCATGTATACTTAGCTCAAAATTTATCCTGTGCCAACTATGAATGAAAAATATATTTTTAAGAGACTTAATAACTAGCTGTGATACAAGTACCTAAAATGGTTACTTGTGTCTCCCTGGTATATTTTGTTTTACTGAAGTATATATTTTGGAGGGAGCTACTTCTGGAGTTGCAGAAATACCTAAACAATGGTAAATTCAGAAGGAGGCTTTACATATTTTCTATTGGTGATAGATGGTTGTTTGATTCACTGACAAATACAGACTTTAATATTGCAGTTTTAGAAATATTCAAAATACTGATGGCAGCAAATTGGAAACTTAATTGTAGGTCTTTAGCTTTTACAGTGTTTTATTTAGATAATTGAGGAAGAGAAGTAGCTGGATTGAGTGATCCTTGCTGGGACCTTGTGTTGGGTGTCTCTAACTCTGAAAATTTGTTTTGGGGAGATAAATTAGAAAAGAGTTAACTTTGCTCTCCCTGCAAAGTAAATGGCTTTTGGTCTGTTTACTTCTTTGATCTGGATTCCTGTGGGATTAGATGCAGATGGCTCCAGCATAAGTGCTGAATTGTGCATCTACAGCCATGAAGAGCCGCCTGTTTTGGTAGCAGTTAATAAGAGTCTATTAATTGTAGCACCAGGTTATAGCTGGATGGTCAGTATGTGTGGCAGCCCCTAAAGGAGTATTATCAAAATTATGTATTTCTTGACACCCAGTTTTCTCATAATCCTTCATCATTTCTAGTTTATGTGCTTTTTTTTTTTTTTTTTTNATATGGATGGGATCTGTAATTTAGTTTCTGCTAATGAGTCACTCAAAGTTATTCCCCTTGTAAGGCTCTTAATTGCTTCAAGGAGGTCACATAATAAAATAATTACTGTGTGTAAGCATTGTGCTCAAGTGAGGGTAAGAGAAATGACATTAAACATCTGCTTGCTCCTATTTGTCACACTCGTTATACATGATGTGGAAAATTCGACCTATCACGTAGAATGCTGAAGACTGGTGGAATGACTGGCTGAGGATAAGCTCAGGATTTCTTAGCTTTTGCTTCTGTGTGGGCAGAGAGTCCTCCTTTAGCTTATGGTCAATACTCCTCTCACCTTTATTAGGCTTTGCAAATCTCTATTTGAACTGTATGCTAGATTAAAGGATAATCGCGTAACGTGCATATTGATGTAGTAAGAAGTGACAATGCTGGTCTGAATCGATAGTGGGAGAAAGGACCTCTCAATGGAGTAAGGCAAGGAAAATAAATTTGCAGCTGCAGGGTACCATGAGTGAAATCAGAGGATTTAAATATCTTTTGGGGCACTAAGCACAGAGAAGAGTCAACACTGGCTAGTCCAAGTACTTTTGATTAGGGTAGGATATGGAATTACCAAATGCAAACAGACTTAAGGGGCACTCTTTAGAGGAGAAGGAAAACCAGAAAAACCTCTGCCTCAGGTCAGCCATGAGAGTAAAGGGATTCAAGTCCCTTCTGTTTACTTAAGGGGAGTGTAAGTCATGTCTTGATAATGGTATAGGTAATGTTATGGGAGACATGTTATGGGCATTTAAGCATGAAAAATATCAGAAAATTGAAGGTTCTTCAGAGACTAAAAAAGCTATAACTACTAATATTCAGGGCCTGAAAATATTTATTAAGCAAATGAACCAAGATGTTTTGAAATGGGAAATGAGAATAATAAATAGTTTTGTGCTGAATTGGCAAGTCTTTAAAGCTAGATTTATTTGCTTATTTTTTTTAATGATTTAGTTCAGGTTTCCAAGAAAGTTCTTTTCTTTTGTGCTGGATAGGACAGATAAAACAAACTGAACTAGCACACTTCCTCCCCTCCACCCCCTGGTCTTGGAAGAAAATGAACAGGAAGATTTGAAGACTGCTCACCGATCATCATGGAGGAGGCCTATTGACCTCAGCTTGCTGTGTCACACTGCAGCTCTGTACTAATGCGTCTATCTCAGGCTTCTGTGCTTATGCTAGTTACATATTTTAATATCCTGATATTTTAAAGCTTTTACTCTGTGTTTAGCCCTGTGGAATAATGTGATTGTAGCTGAAAGTAAAATGTAATGGGCTGTTTGGTAACCTGAGGAGCTCAAAGAATATCTTTTTTCAAATGTCTTGCTCACACATTCAGTAGTCAACTGATTGTCAAATTTGAATTCCTAAAGGAGGATATCGTTTTCTTTCTGGGACGCTACAGGTGACTTTTTTCCTCCCCTCCTTTCTACTGCATATTGGAGTGTGAAAATTCTGAGGTTAATTAGGCATCACTTATTTAAACATTTCATTTGTGTTGCAGGGCAAGTGGTAGCATGGGTTTTTTTTTTTCTTTTTTTTTTTTTTTAACTTGTGTGTGTGTGTGTGTATAGAGAGGAAGAAAAATGTACTAAAATAAATATTTTGTAAAAGATGCCTTTAATCATGTGAGCATTTTTGTGATGATTCCGTAAATAGCAGTTCTATGATTAAAACATTTTGTTCTTTGCAGGCTTAAGAGGGATAAGGCTTCAGTAGAACTAGCTAGAATGGACAGTTACTTTAAAGCAGCGGTCTGTGACTTGGACAAACTACTTGATGAATTTGAGAAGAATACAGGTGAGTTCTTGTGCTACCTTATTGTATAGCACACTAATACTGATCAAATGACTTGCTGCAGAATTTGAAAGTAGTATCTGTTAAGAAAGCACTTTTATTAATGGATAGATGGGATTTTGTGAGGTGGGAGTATGCTGTGGAAATGAATAAGTTTAATAAACTTTAATCGCTTTTTGCTTAAAATAGATGAATATGACTGCTACAGGACACCTCAAAATCCATATGATCCAAAAAAACAGTCACTGTTTTCAGTTTTGGAACAACATGCATCTCCAATACCAAAGCTACAAGATGATGCTAACACTTGTACACAGGAAGAAATTTCTCTAGGCAGCCGTGTTGGAGCAAGTGAAGTGGTTCTGAATTACTCACTGCAAAGTGAGAAGAATGTTACTGGACTTGATCTTTTGTCCACTGTGGATGGTGGTTCCTCAAATGAAACCCAAGCTTCTAGCTTGGGGAGGTGCGGTGTGCCTGTGTGTGATCTTGTTAATGACACAGGTAACTTAATCCATTCAGTGGGTGCTTGTGAAGATGCTCAGAAGCTGCAGCCAGGTGACTCGCAGTATAATGAAGACCGTTTGCTTGACTTTGCCATGCCCCCCATATCGGCTCCTGTTTGGGGATCATTAGGTTGCAGTGATGTTTCATGTACACAGCAAAGTGATAGGGACTCAGTCTTGCAAACTTCAGGACTACTCAAAACAGAAGAGTTGAATCATGTTACTTCTAAATCAGACAGTTATACAAAAGAAAGGATTTTGGATTTGTATGATGATAAATGCAGGACAGACTCTTTAAAGGCCCATGAGACTTTGGATGAGGTTGAACAAAATGCTCGCCTTAATACTGTAAGTGCCCCTGCTACATCACAGAATTCAGATGTGAACAGTCCCAAAGATGAGACAGCTTATGAAAAATTGCTCTGTGAGCCACAAGATGACAGTGCACACTCTTTAGTGAGCAAAGAGATGCCTGGAAGAAATACTATGGAAAACATGGACTTAAAAGATGAGAGTAATATTGAAACCATGCCTTCAGATCTGCCAAAGAGTCCTCATGTGCACAAAAACAGTGCAGCGTTACCCAGAAGTTGTGTTTTATCAGGTTCCTCATTTCAAACAGAGGATAAAATAGAAAAGGAAAATGCAGAAGAAAATGTAGACAATGAAGAAGTTAGTGGCAAAAAAATACTAAACAGAGTTTCAACTTCATGTATTTCAGTTGAGGATGTTCAGGCTTCACTGTCATGTCTTCCACTTCCTGTATCTATATGTGGTTCATTAACTGTAACAGAAGAAAAAATGAATCCTCTACCTCAGAATGAAGTGACGGAGGTTATTAGTGACATTTTAACTGTTCATGGTGGAATGTCTAAAACGGATCCATTTGATAAGGAGTCCCACAAAAAGACTGACTTGCATGAACATGACAGATACCTACCTAAAATTAGTCAAAGCTTTGTAGAAAAAAGTGTTGGCGAACAGAAGCATGATACTGAAAATATAATCGATTATGGTGATTCTCAGCAAATTGAAAGACTTGCTTCTACTTTTCCCTTTTTAGAATATGAAGCTGAGCCATATGGTGCAGAGTTTTACTATGATGAAAATATTAGTCCAGATGTAGATGAATTTACTGTTGAGGATAACATTATTAAAAGTGATACTCTAATAAGTGATGCTGAGCTTGATGATTTCTTGTATGGACAAAGTCTCCAGCCTAGCGTGCAACAATCTTTAGAGGGTGATAGTACTTTATTGGAACCTGATGCAAATGAAGCAAACTCAACAAATGTGAAAAAAATGGATTTCACAGAAGCCAATGAAGAAGCTACACCTGGCATTACTGTTAATCTTAAATCATCTGTTACTGACTATAAATTGGAACCTGCAATGGAAGAGAGTCAGTCTTGCGTTCAGGATGCAATTGAAAGTGACAGTGAAGCTTCTGTTTCTGCTGTTTATACTGAAGGAACAAGACCAGAACAGTTGCTTGACCTTTCACAAAGAGTAAATGTACCTGAGGGAGAAAATCGGGAAGCCAGTTTGGTCACACCAAAAGCTACCAACTCAGGCACCGGTGTTAGTTTCGAACCTGCTCACTCTGGGGAAGGCAGCTGTGAAGATGGAGAAAATAAAACATCTACTAGAGGAGAATCACTGAAAAAACCTCTTCTTTTGGGACAGAAACAGCCATCGTGGGTTCCTGATTCAGAGGCACCCAACTGCATGAACTGTCAAGTCAAGTTCACATTTACGAAACGACGACATCATTGTCGTGCGTGCGGAAAAGTAAGTTACTGGGGAAGGGTGCTATGTTAATGAAAGCAAATTTCCTCTGCTTTAGAGACCAAAATATAAAGGGGAATGAATGTTGTTGGAATTCTCCTGGGATCTAGAAGGTGTTTTATTAAAATAATAATTTGGCTTTATTTAGTAGAGACTTCAGGATTTTTTGAGGAAAAGTTTTCTTGGACTATGACTTTGTATTATGATAGTTAAAGGGATGGAGGGAAAATGTTCTTTTTGTCTTCTGTTGGTGGCAAGGCTTCTATGTCTCATTTTGCATATAATAAGGAACATGGGACTGTGCTTTGCAAAATAGTCATTTTAGTGAATCTCTTTTGTCCTCATACACCAAGATTTAAAAAAGCAAGCAAACAACCAAAAACACCACAATCTGAGTTAAGATGAGTGGTTATTTTACCTGCAAAATATTCTCCGCAAATTGAACAAGAGCTTGGTCTTCCAGGAGCTAGAAGAGCAGTGCTTGTGCAAAGAACTTGGAATCAAAATCTGACTTGCTATGTGTTCAGAAATATGTATCATTTTTCCAGAGGATTTGTGCGTGGAAAAGATGGTGTGCATGCTTTGTAGTGTGAATCTTAGTCACTAGTTAATCAAGTAGTTTAACCTCTTTCACTGTATAGTCTTTTGCAGTCAATAAATACCATCAAAGCTTATTTTAATCCAAATTTTCCTCTCTATTGCTGTGGCTTAGTGTCATGCCAGTGGATAAAAGCAAATACTGATGGACTTATTTTTCAGTGTTTCTCCGAGGGGCTGGTTCTGTTGTAGCTTTATAGATAAAGAGCTGTGGCACAGATTAGCACCAGTATTTCCTAGCTTTTTACATCTACACTTTTGAGGTAGAGATCTTGAGAGCTATTTTTTTTAGCTCTCATTTAGCATCATGTATTCAAAGGGTAGTTCCCACTGGCTTCAACTGCTGTAAATGTAAAGTACAACCTGACTGATGTTGGGCACCAAGATAATGGAGAACTTGCTGTGAAAAGCTGGGAATAGTCATTGTCCATCATTTCGCAAAACATCCTGTTGAAATTCTGTAACATTTTAAAATGCAGTTCTTCAGAGTAGCATTTCTTTGTTTTAGCTGTAAGGATGACTCTTCGTATCCTCCATGCTGCTTCTTGCCCTTCTTCTGGAGGTGGAAGTGAAACCTCCTTTGTTACACACTGCTCTTCACAAGAGGCGACTGTTGGCATTGCTCATGTCATGTGTTAGCAGAGAGGCCTTATGTCTGCGAGGAGAGAGGGCAGGTCTTGGCATAGCTTAATTAAAGGAGAATCATAGTGCGTTCGGAGACTAAGTGAGCACAGCGCAGGCTTTCTTAACCCTAACACTTAGGTAACAGAGTGCTGTGCAGCTTGACATAATTTTTCTAAATGTGTGATAGATTAACTTGTGTCTTTTGTCTAAAAAAAGCAAAACAAAAGAAAGTGAATAAACTCTCTAATGGAGCAGCTGAGTTGTGCCTTCAACCACTTGCACTCAAGGAGAACTGGCAGAAATTCAAGGTTGTCCTCCATGGACTGTCCTAGAAGAGAATCGTGTAGTACTCAGGTGGTTCTAAAGCTGTTGATAAGCAATGAAAATGGCTCAGAGAACTCTTGCAGAGAACAGTTTTACTGGATTTTAATTAATTGGACAGGATTGCACAGGTGTAGTCCAAACTACAGATGATCCCCCTTTTTTTCCCCATCTCTCTTTAAAAATAGGCAGGATATCTATATCTTATCTGAGAGGAGGAACTTTCTGTTCTTCTGAAGTGCCCTCCAGTATGCTCTTAAATACTTGGAGCGGAGCCAGTATCAGAAGGATAACTAAGCTTATTTCTGCTAGAGGGTTGGCTGGGGAGTCCAGTTATTAAATTCACTGGAAAGAAAATGACCCCTGGCTGAGGCTATTTCCTGTGAGACAGACAAGGCAGCTCAGACCTTCTTGGCAAGCTGCTGTGCTCATTGCACAGAGCTGTGGAGCGCTGCGTAGCACGCAGCATACAGCTCTAGCAGAACAGCCTCCCTGTTTTGGACAGTGCTGAATAGTCAAAAACTCTGCAAGGTATGGATCATAGTTCTGTATTTGCTGTGCTTGGATCAGCTTGTATATGTTCCTAAACCAACTACATCCATGTAATAAACTGCTAATATAGTCTGTTCTCATTATTTTCCATTCCAGACAAGCTATTCCATACTTTCAAGGAAGAAAATGTTCTCTAGTTTTTTTGTGGAAGAAAAAGAGCTTTTATTCCTCTAAGAGCAATAAAATAGAGCTCCTAAGAAAATAAAATAGGGAGTTTTTATACAGGATTTGGAGTTGCTTGGAACACTGTTAAGCCTTTAATGTAAAAGAATTATCAAAAATTCTCAAGTATGCTGCGTTTTCAGATGTGAGAAAGTGAGTGAGAACTAAAGTGAGACTTAGCTTGTGAGGGTGTATGCCCTGCCCAGGGTATTAGCCTGGCAAATGCTATGGAGCAGTGTGGGGCCAAAATATGTATAGGTAGAAATGGGATATAGCTTATTGAAAAAGCTTACAGTATGGATAAATTGTGTGTGTACTTCCTGAGAAATAAGACAAAAGGAACCCAGATCAAATGCAAGTTTGGCTGACCCAATTTATGGCACTTTTGAGCTTCTTAATATAAACCTTCCCATCTCTTTTCCCCAAATATTTCTGCAGATACATGTGCTAAAACCCTATTAAAACTCCTTTTGTCTCTTCTTACTTCCCTGTTCTGAAGAAGGTGTGTATGCTTTGAATAATTCGATCTCTTTTAGTAAAAAAAGTGATAATAGGAGCTTAATTTGGGAAATACTGTGTCTTTGCCTATGATACTTAATTCAGTCTTGTTTTGGTTCAGGTTTTCTGTGGCAGCTGTTGCAACCGAAAGTGCAAGCTGCAATACATGGAGAAGGAGGCAAGAGTCTGTATCGGCTGTTATGACTCAATTATTAAAGGTAAAAGATTAAATGCTCATTTTAAGTAATTACAATAATCATTAAAGAAGAAAAATATGGTTAATATCTTTTTCTACTTTTGGGGAAGTTTCACTGCTTCAATTCATTTAAATTTCTGTGTTGTTTCTGAGTTGGAAGAAGAGGATAGTTGTATCTCTTTTAGTTGGATTTTTTTTTTTTTTTAGTCCTTATTTTAAACCTTGGCAAGATGATTGCTCTATATGTATACAAACAAGCATATAGCTTTGGACTCCGTAGGTTTACTTTGAAAGATGTACCATTTGGTCATCTGTTACAGCACCCTCAAAAAAATTTTTTTCTCATCTGGTTGAAGGATTGCCTGCTTCATATTTAAAAGTTCTACCTCTACTAATACCTGTTTTTATACCTTTATTTAACAGAAAACAGTAAATGGGTTTAAAAATAAGAATGCTTTATGGGTACAGCATGAGAAAGTTGATGTTGTGATTTTCAATACTTAAATAAGACTTAAATAAGACTACTTTAAGATGACAGTTCCCTGCACTATCCAGTGGGGGATTTCGTGCTTTTCAAAAAATCATTTTCCTTCCTGCTGTATTAGGTAAAGATTGAACTACCTTAGCAATGTGGACAGCATGCATTTCATTCCTGTGAGTTACCTGAGCACATGTTAACTAGAAGCAAAGTATGCCTACCAAGAGAAAATTTACTGGTTTTATACATCAGATAAATAGCTACCAATTGAAGGGAATATGACTTGATAATTATTAATATTTCCATCTGCATATGAGGATTATAGAATCCAGTGTAGAGTCATTGCTAAATGTCAAGTTGGGTTTTTTTCTGTGTTGGGAAGTAGATGGAAAAGTGTAGAAAATCAATAAAGTTAGATTTTCTTTTATATAATACTTGACTCTTTTTCACCACTAGTGTGCACTCTTGCAAAAAAAAAAAAAAAACAAAAAAAAAAACTAAGTGCTTGCTTGCTTTCCTTTTAGCACAGGCATTTGAAAGGATGATGAGTCCAACTGGTCCTATCCCTATTTCCACTGTCTCTTCTGAATGTTCTTCGGCTGTTCCACCTTTGCAGGAGGCCCAGGCAACGGATAGTTCTAGCTCTCCTTCATCGTCTATGTTGTTACCTATCTCTGTACTTAAACAACCAAGTATTGAAGGTATGTTAAATATAGTATAATTTTCTAACATTTTAGAAATCTTTTTGGAATTTTTTTTTTTATTGCATTGTGGGTATGCAAGTCTATATGTATATACATATTTGGTATATGTTGTTTGAGGGACTCAAACTGAAACTCTGAACTGAGGCTAAAAAGAAAATTGTCTGTAGCTCTGACTCAAGTGTATGAGCTTGACCTGGTCCGTGTTAAATCTTCACTTGTGAAATGTGGATCTTCTTTTTTTCTCTCTCTCTTTTTTTTTTTTTTTTTTTTTTCTATTTATATTGCGTCTGTTTTTCAGGGCATGTACAACTTTCAGCAGTCTCTTGTAGCTGAAGGGATCTCTGACCTGTGTTGCTGCTTCTAGGGCTACCACAATAGCAAAAAGTGGTTGTTCAGGCGAAAATTGTTGGGCAAAAGTAGTTGTTCATTCTCTGGATAAAGATGAATGATTAGTTGCTCAACAGTGTCTTTATTCCATTTTTTTAAACACATTCGACTTTCTTCAGTTAAAAGAAGCTTTAAAACAGTGCAGTAAACTTTTTTTTTTTTTTTTAAATATATTTCATCTTCCAGGAGTGATATTCTTTTTATAGATGCTTTACTGCAGATGGATAGTTGAGAAAGTTCCATATCTGGGAACTGATACATTTTACTGGAGCATGACAATTTTCTCTGCAAACCTGAGAGGCTTTTGCTTGTATTTGCCTGACTGGAATTCGGCAGGGGTCAAATTGTGTACCTTTGCTTGATTCCAGTGAAGAGATTGAAGTGTTTTTTAATCTTGTTTTATTAATCTTGTTTTATTCTGTTACTAAGTTATTTCACATGCAAAAGATTAGTAACCTTGTAACTATACTGTATGAATGTGACTCAGTCTTAAAAAAAAATCTTGGGGGAGGGGCCCTATATATTGACCTTTTTTTTTTTTTTAATTTAAATCCTTTCCAGCTATTAGGACAGTGCAATAATATGAAGTCAGTGTTGTTTTTTCAACCTATCTAGGGCTGTGCCCCAAAGAACAGAGGAGAGTGTGGTTTGCAGATGGTATTTTGCCAAATGGTGAAGTGGCAGATACAACAAAACTTTCATCTGGAGCAAAGAGGTCGTCACAGGACCTAAGTCCAATAAACCCTGACTTGCCAGAGATGCATATGGTATGAATTAAAAAGTGTGTGTAGGTGCATGAATTAAAAGTCTCCTGTAGTAACTTTATTGATTGAGACCCCTTACACACAATAACATGACTTTTGTTTGATTGCTTTTGGAACCTGAACCAACTTTTTTTCTGATTTTTTTTTTACTTCTGTTTTGTTTGGGTGACTGTGAAGTCCTTGCATTGGAAGGTTGTCAAGACCATACTTAAAAAATAAAATAAATCATGTTTCTTTGGAGCATATGTGAACTTTAAAAGTGATATGGTCAAATACATTCCAAATCAGTCTTTTTCTACACAGCCTTTGATTAGCTACTTTTGTAGTTACTAACATATTTATAGTAAAGCAGCATTTATTACTTCTAATGGGTGCAACCAGTGAGCTGGGAGAGGGATTTGCTTTTTGTAAGATATATTCCTGTTCAACTATACATGCACTTGTCAGGGAAACTAAAGTCCAAAAAAGGTATGAGTTTGATTTGGAAGGGCTTGGAGAGTTTGTCAGACTCAACCCTTTTTAAATAAAACTTACATCTGAAGCACTGTTGTAAGTTGAACAGGCAAGACAAGATCATATTTACTCACATGCAAAGGTGTCTGACATCACCTGTGTATAATACAAGTTGGTCCTAACTTCTGTGAAATGTCACTTAATTCAAATAACATCTCCCCTAAGTTATAGATGGATCTTAACTTTTATAAATTGTTCCTTTCTTTTGTAGAATCTTTGATAGAGTCAGTAGCCTGAGGATCAGTCCAGAATAAGGAGGAGAAAGCATTTTTTTTGAGGAAATATCCTCACGTATCTATAAGTCAGCAGTGGTAAAGGTAGTGCTGTTCTTGTTGATGAACCAGCATTTCCAGAAAGACTCATCATGTACTCCTAAAAACTAGGCAGTCATAAGGCAGAAGAAAATGTCCTCTCATAAATCGTGGAGGTAGAACTGCATAGCCAAGTTCCCTGAGGAAACAGTGTGAAGACACGGTAGTATGTGCTGGCCTTGGTGCTAATCAGCATACATGCAGATGATTGGAAAGGTAAAAGTGATTTAGGCTGTGAAGGCAAAGGCAAATAGATTTCAGATATTAATGAACTGGCTGCTAAAATGACAGATGTGATTGTATGTCCTTAAAGGCAGCATAGGAATATATGTGGAGAGTACTTTCAGCCGGGCTTGATGATGTTATGTTTATATAGGGTGGGGGGAAAACAAACTTTTGTCAGCGATTAGCCTAGCGAAAATATTTGCACAGGTGTCTTTAAAAAAGAAAAGAGCAGAGGATAGATGGAATGTGTGTGCAAGCAGATAGAAAATGAAATGGAAAATCATTACAGAACCAAAGCATTGATGTTTTTTCCCAGACAGCAGCAGTTTTTCTCTCTCCATTTTAGCAGTCAAGACAAGAACCTATTTTTTGTTCTTGGGGAAAGGTTAGGGCCTTTTCATTTGCAAAAGATAAGTTTTAAAGTAGCATGGACGTAACAAAATAATAGCTGATTAGTGGTTCTTGCACACAACTTCAGAGTGAAAGCATATTTGTTTGCTGGCAGTTCTGAAGTGAGGTGGGTACTTCTTCATGCAACCCCTACTCCTGAACTTACTGCTGCAGGGCACTACGGAAGCCAAAAATATAAAACAGTGTGAAATGCCATCAAGCAAATGCATGGGAAGTTGTCCATGAAGGCCAGTTTAGTCATGGCTATGTATTCTTGCATGTATATTCTTCGGATGTACCTTTGGGGATAGTGATCTAGTTTGTACATTCTCTTAACGGGAGATTTTCTGGAGGCTGAGGACTTAACAAAAGCACTAGGATAGGGGAAACCTAGAGCTGTTAAGGCCCTTTCTTGTTGCAATGCAAAATCTTTCCTCTTAAGACAGGATGGGTGTTTATATGCACTCGTATGATGAGTTAACAGATTGGAAAGGCTATACCTTGTGACTGGATTTGTCTTTTTTGATGATGGTTCATACTATAGCCTGATTATGCTCCATTAGTTTGTCAAATCCATTTTGCTGAGGGAACACCATAGGTTTGACACCAAACCTGAAAATGAGTCATGCTATAAAATGGCTGATAATACCTTGTGTGAAAATATAAATACACATACAGTACTACATGACTGATCTAAATTATGACAACTTAAAATATTCAAAAGATCTGAGTGGGGAAGCTATTACTAATAGTAAACAGGTTGCTTAAGTCATACCTGTTTCTTTTGTTGATTGTGTGGTATCTGACTGTGATACGTTAAAATGACCAACGTGCAGCTCTGATTATAATTTTGTATTAGAGGACAAATAAGTTAATGATGCATCTTAACCTAAAATAGGGACTAATGTCTTTTAAAGATGGAAAAAAATTAAGATCTAGGAGAGTTATGTAAGATCTAGGAGAGTTATGGCTTTCTGCCCTTCTAAAGGAAATACCTGTCACAAATCTGAAAATATTTTTCCTCATTGATTTTTTTGTTTGTTTGTTTCTAGTGTGTAGTGTTATGAGACTGGAGTGTAGACTATGGTGTTTTTGATTTCTAATAGGTTGCAAATCCAGAAGAGAATGATACATTAAGTGGTGTAAATCCAAAGCCACGGGAAGAAATGGATGTTACTGCAAGAACTGAAGAACTGTGTTGTGAATCTTCCGTTCTTTCACATGATAGACAACAGGTCATTCCTAGGCAAACTGAGCTGGTGCCTGCTTACAAATCTGTAACTCCAGAAACTGAGGAGTTCTCTACTGCTACAGAAACTGAAAAGTCTAGTCCCAGCTCAGCTGATGGAACTAAAAATGATTTGCCTGCTAGTCCTTCAAGTTGCAGAGCACTATGTGGTCTTGAAAAGTGTGTTAGTAAGGAAGTCAGCCTAGTTCCTGATGGTGATAAACTACCGCCACTTTTGCTCGCAGCAGGAGAAAAAGGAAAAGGTAAAATTTCCAGATATACAGTGTGTATTGAAATAAAATTTTAACTTTCATTTATCTATGTTGTATGTTGGATCATGTTTGATAACTGAACCTGTATCGTTAGATTTGTCTCTGTGCTACAAAATCACTTAATGTCACACAGTAGTACTTGTGATCACCGTTACATAGTAACAGAATGTGGATGAGGAGGCTAGTTGATCACTAGTTAGGAATTGAACAGTACCCCTAATTTATACATTTATTACAAATCCTGTTTTGTTTTATATGTAGGGTCATTGTTTGATTGGTTGTCATTCCAAGTTTGAGAATACGACCCTTTTAAATATAGGAGGGAAGGTGGGGCTTTCATCTGTGACCTGTAATGTTTTTTTGACATGTTGGACTAAACTAGCTCTTAATTTATTTAGATCCCCTAGTGGAAGAACATCCATCTCACCAACAAGTGACCTCACTCCTTATGGAAGGAGATCCTACTCCATTAACCTTCATCCTAAATGCAAACTTCCTTGTGAATGTTAAGTTAATATGTTGTAAGTAGTGCACACTTTCTTTTCTATTAAATCAGTCTGTTTTCTCCTCACTATAAAACAATATCACTGTGGTATCTACCTTTAATTAAAGATTCTTCAGAAAAGTGCTGGTACTTCTCAACAAATGGACTACATGGCTTGGGTCAGGCAGAAATTATCATTCTATTGCAGTGTTTACCAGATGAAGAGACTTTCCCTAGTGAAATATTCAAATTATTTATTGAGATCTACAAGGATGTGATGAAAGGTACGTAATAGCTAACTGTATGCTTTAATATCTTTTTGCTTATCTTTAAAGCCGGGAGTTAATCTAATTTTTACTGTATTATTTGTTGATACCTAATAGATTTGTTAAATAAGTTGCTTAGATAGAACCTAAGTTAATCCTTCAACAAGAGAGCCAGAATTTGGCAAGTTTATCATTCATTTAGTTTTGCAAACCTCCTGTTGATTGATTTTTTGTTTGTTTGTTTCTTTGCTGGTTTGTTTTTTTGTTTGTTTGTTTGTTTTTTGTTTTTTTCTCTTTTCCCTCCCCTTTTAGTTGTGTTTTGTGGAAGGCTTTGGGTATAAATCATTGAGTCTCCAGTTAAGGACACCTGGAGTTTCATCTGTAGAAGTACAGGAAGACATCTAAACTTTTGATTAATGTAACTCAAACTGTTACTTAAAATGATATAATGAAATACATTGTGTAGTGGAATGTTTACACCTTGGAGAAGTTTTTAGTATTTCTTTGGAAAAATCTAGTCTTGTATTTCAAGGTTGCTGAGTTAATAAGTAAGAGTATATAACACTGAAAATCTTGCAGACATCCAAATCCATACCCCAAATCCACGTCCAAATCCCTTTCAGCAAGATTTAAGATGTATCCTATGATTTAAAGTGTATAGGAGAGCTACTGATATTAGGTCACTTAGTATTTTTCTTCTTAGTACTCTTGTTATGCAAATACTTCATCTGTCCCCTTTTTTGACAGGAAGGTTAATAAGAAATATGGAGAATTTCACTTTTACCGAGAACTTTCTTGGTAACAAAGACCACGGAGGCTTTCTGTTTGTTTCACCAACTTTTCAGAAATTCAATGACCTGCCTTTGCCAGATAACCCTTTTCTGTGTGGCATTCTCATCCATAAGTTGGAAATACCCTGGGCAAAAGTTTTTCCAATCCGTTTAATGTTGAGATTGGGAGCAGAATATGGGGGTAAGTTTTATCACTCTAATAAATGTAAAATTACCCATGAGAATGTGTGGTAGGCAAGTGAAAAGTTCAAAGTCATCAAGACTCTTGGCGGTTTTTTGTATTACACAAGTGTAATATAGAATTACCTTCATGTGATTCCTATTGGAGTGATCAGTTTTTCAACTTCATGGTATGCTTACTTGAGCAATTAGTAAGCCTGGCAGTTCCTCTGACAGCTGGTGACCCAAAGGCTGCACCTGGGTTGTTTTCTTCCATCTGCCCTGGTAGCTGTTGTTGGATGTGACAGAGGGAGAAATTGTGTGGCAGTGAAAAGGTTGGCCATGGGGGAGAAGCAGATGGTGGCTGTGGTTCCTGATCAGGTTTTGCTGAAATTAGAGTAAACTTTAAGTGAATACATAAATACTTTGTTTGGCAAATTTTCTTGTAGCTCTTAATTGATAAATATCTCATTTGTCTTCTTCCATACCCTAGTGTATCCAACACCTGTAGTAAGTGTGAGGGACCGCAAGCCGCTCTTTGGAGAGATAGGACACACAATTATGAATCTGCTTGTTGTGAGTAAAGGCTCATTCTCTTTCCTTCCCATTGCAATTTAGATGAAGTAAAATAGCCTTGCAATCCTGATATTCTTTAAAGCTTTTTTTTTGTTGTTGATATCTGTGTGTTTTGGGTTTTTTTGGCAAAAACAAAGGGTTAACATCATTATTCTTCATACACGACTTGGAGCATTCCTAGCAGAGAGTATTTATGTGTGAAATTGGAAAGCCATACCTTTCATTCTATTGTTTTAGCATATTTTCTTGTAGACGGAACCATTTTAAGTGATAAGAGAAAAAAATATTTTTACGAAGTCGGTAATAATCATTCTGAAAACTGCTCTACTCTAAATAACCAGTGTGTACACTGGTACATGATATTTCAAGTCCCTTTATTAGTACTACTAGACTGAATGATCAGTAAATAACTCTTCCCCTCTTGTGACATGTATAAAGAGTAAATCATTAGTTATATCTAATATCACTACTTTTCAGGTTGTTGCATGCTTGGATTAAATAGAATATCTTAAAACATGAAAGTGCTGCATAGACTACAGCCATCTCTTAACGTAAGGACTGTCTGTTACAGGATCTTAGGAACTATCAATATACTTTGCATACTATAGACAACTTGTTTATTCATGTGGAAATGGGTAGAAGCTGTATTAAATTACCTCGAAGGAGATATAATGAGGTGAGTATTAAAATCTTTCTAATCCTAGCTCCTTTAATGTTTATTTTTTAACACAACACTTGTAAGATCTTTAACTTGGGTGCTTTAAAAAACAAAAAAAAACACATTAGATATGAGTGTTGGGAAAAGTGTTGTTCTGATTTCTGTGGTCAGTTCCTAGGTGGTTGTTTGTGTTGTCCACTAGATTGCAGTTCCCTGGGTCACTTTGCTGTTGGGACTTTTAAGTTGATGTGGGTATGTAACTCCAGGGTGAAATTATCTGAACAACCCTTTTCCTTCTGGTGGATATTGAGTGGGAAGTTGGGCTTTAGGATAACTGTTAAGTGATGCAAGAAATCAGCAGTTTATCTGAAATCTTTTGGAGGATATTTTCAAAGACAACCTTTTACGCAGCCGCTCAAGCAGTGTTCTGTTTACAACTTTAAGGAAAATAATTTTTGCCAAAGGGTATTTATTACAGTTTGCTTACTTTGGCTTCAGCAAAAGAAGTACATAATAAAATGCATGACGCTTAATACATGCATCAGCCTTACAGAAATGAAAAAAAAAACAAACCAGATATTCTAATATGCAGAGGTTTTCAAACTTAGTTGTTTATCCCTTTCTGAAATAGTGTTTTTGATCACGCACAGAAAATTTTCTTCAGCTCACTATAGCAAATGCTATTGTGGAAACTCTTTAGAATGAAAAATGATTAATTCTTGATTTGTCTTGGGACCCGACATTGTGTGTGTGTTTGTTTTTGTTTTGATATAAGCTCTTCAGTGTTAGAAAGATTTTTCATAGCTCTGCGAAGTATAGGTTTGTGTCAGTCTCGTGACAAAAATTTTGTACTGGCAGGTGATGAAGGTGATAAATTCTTCTAATGAGCATGTAATTAGCATTGGAGCCAGTTTTAATACTGAAGCAGATTCTCACTTGGTGTGTGTGCAGAGTAAAGATGGTGTCTATAACACACAAGCAAACAGCGCAACTGGGCATCCTAGGAAAAGTAAGTTGTCTAGTTTGTGTGGAATTATCATATTTTGGGGCCAGAAATGCAAGATTCAGTGACTTAGTTTGAACAGAAGTATATTAGTCTAAAAGCAAAATAACTTAAGTGCATTTTTTAAATTTTTATGTAAGCACTTAGACATCTTTTATAAATGCTGTTAAATACAAATTAATACTTTTGTCTATTTTCATTTTTTAAAAAGATGTTATTTACACTTTCAAGCTTCATCAGGTTGTTTACTTCTTTCTAAACTTGGTATTAGTGGGAATTGGGGAATACATTTATAGGTTCAGACATACTGTCTGTGTAACTGAGTATGTAAAATATATAACAGTGAGTATCTGTGTACAACATCTGTCAAATGAGTTAACACAGTAAAGAGTAGTACAGTGTTTTGAGGTGCTGGGAATGTACTGCATTCTGGCTGGACCGTTAATTTTGTGACTACAAATTTAGGTGACATGGTGGCACTCATTTCTACTTTTTCTAGTCACAGGTGCAAGTTTTGTGGTGTTTAATGGAGCCTTGAAAACATCTTCAGGATTTCTAGCTAAATCCAGTATAGTTGAAGGTAAGAATTTAACACTGTGTGCTTTCTTATTCTATATATATATATATGTGTGTGTGTGTGTAATATAAACACACACACACACACACACACACATATATATATATATATATATGACTTTTAGTCTCTCTATATTTGACTAGCATAAAAGCTAAGCTTTTTATGATTTTTAACTTTGTAGAAAATGTATTGCAAATCACGCTATATTAAATATGTATGTTTATCCACCTGTTTAATGTATATTAAGCTTTAACTAAATATTTATAAAACTAAATGAATTAAGTGAAGGCACTTAATTCAGTTAATCCAAGCATTTCCTTTACAGTTTCATACATCTAAAATTGTTTTCAGTGATGAATTGATGAAATACAACTTTTGATACGTAAATGCCAATGCCAAAAATTAGTAAGATCTAGCTCTATCGACCAGCAAAGTTTGCATTACTCTTCCTTTCATGTAGTGTTTAATGCTGTAGTTGGGGGATTGAGTTCAAGTTATGACGTATGTGCCTTTATTGAGAAGATCTATTCTTGTAGAATTTAGGCTAAGATTCTACTAAAACACTCTGCTGCTGCTTCTGTAGATAAGTGAGAGTTTTAACTGATTTTCTTTTAGATGGACTAATGGTACAAATAACGCCAGAAACAATGGAAAGTCTGCGTCAGGCATTGAGAGAGCAGAAGAACTTTAAAGTAGCTTGTGGCAAAATGGATGCAGGAGACCTAAAAGAATATGTAGATATTTGCTGGGTAGAAAATGAAGAAAAAACAAACAAAGGGTAAATGTATTATAAAAGCAAAATATCCTCTGTAATTCATTTTTTTACAGCTTTTAATAATCCACCTTTTATTTCAATGAATTTATATAATTTTTAAAATTATTATTATTGAAAGAAGGAATTTGATTTAAATATATAAATGAAGTAATGAGATACTAAGTTACCTGTAATCCTCTAGATGTCACTAGCAGTATATCTAATTTTTCTTATGATGTTCATGCAGTTTTTGCTCTGTTCTCTGTTCTGAAAGTTGTCAGTAAGAGGTCTGAAGGTGTTTTTTGTTGTATTTTGGTATGTGGGTATTTTTTATTATTTATTTATTGTCAAATATGTTCTTTCAACTCTGCAGTAGGTCACAGTGCTGTTTTTTCCCACTGATTGCTTACAGTGCAGCATTCGGTCAGCAAGGTGAAATAGGATGTAAGACCTCCTTTTATGCCCCATGGTTAGAATGTTTGTATATAGAGTCAAACATTAACAATGATTGCTCATCACTAATTCAAAACTTGCCTGTTCATGTTTTAAACAAATACATGGCTTCTCAGGCCAGGGCTTGATCTGCTGTCCCTTTTCTTGTTTTTCTTCTGGTTCTTTGATCAGTAAGAGCAAAGAGAGGCTTTAGCTAAAAAGATTTATAGTGAAAGGTAAGTTTTGTATTGAATGAGCAGTGTGCCTGTTTTCTTTTTAGGCTTATTTGGTTTTGGAGCCTCTGTATTTTCATGATGTAAATTCAGTATTAGATTTTTTTGTTATATGTCTAGTCATCCTGAAGTTTTATTTAAATACTATGCTTTACACTTGTTTTTCTTCTGGTTCTTTGATCAGTAAGAGCAAAGAGAGGCTTTAGCTAAAAAGATTTATAGTGAAAGGTAAGTTTTGTATTGAATGAGCAGTGTGCCTGTTTTCTTTTTAGGCTTATTTGGTTTTGGAGCCTCTGTATTTTCATGATGTAAATTCAGTATTAGATTTTTTTGTTATATGTCTAGTCATCCTGAAGTTTTATTTAAATACTATGCTTTACACTGCATAACTTGTATGAAGTAAGATGTTACTATAACTGTGTTAACTATCGTATTATCTTCTTCTGTAGAATTCTAAGCCCAGTAGATGGAAAATCAATGGAAGGAACTCAAAGTGAAAAAGTACTACAAGGTGGAGACTTTGAAATAGAAGGCAGAATTATGAAGTGTACTGAAGTTAGTAAATTTACCTGAGTGGGGTCTTTTTTAACCACTGCTTAATTAGGTGGTAATGTGGATAGAGATGCTACCAAATCAGCTATCTACTTTGTGTGTGGCCATACCAGTTTGTCAACTGTTTTCTACAATTCTTTGATTGTCTTACATACTTTTCATTATTGTCCTTCAGAGAAGACAGAAAAGAGACTTAGTCATGTCTGTATGTTTTGATAACTACATAAATATGTAATGTGGATATCTCATAGGCACTCAACTATTCCCATAATCACTCAATACATATTTAGATTGAACAGATAAATTATTGGAGTATCTTTGCCATATTGGAATACTTTGCCAAACATTGGTATTTATGAGTGCTGCCTTTTTTATTTTTATTTTTTTAAATAACCCATCTACTAACTGTTTTCTCTTCTTTACTTCCAGGTGTACTATTTTCAAAAGGATCTTGAACTATCCAGTCCTATTCCTCATCAGTTTGCTAAAGAGATAGCTGTTGCTTGCAGTACTGCTCTTTGCCCACACCTTAAAACCTTGAAAGATAATGGAATGAATAAGATAGGCCTTAGAGTCTCCATTGACTCAGATATGGTAATCTTGCAACTTTTATTGCAGACATCACATTTCAACTGAAATCTTTCCTTTAAAGACATTTGGTCCCTTTGATTTTTTTCCTTTCCTCTTTTAATGCTACCCCAGGTTCAGACTGAAAATTAAATTTCATGTAGAAACTGTTCAAATAATTAGTTCGTCTTGAAAAGGATAGACATGATTCTTTTTGTGCCCCATGTCCTAATGGCTTGCTTACAATGTATTACCAGTCCTTCCTTAGTTCTAAGTCTAGCACTGACTTGTGCTAGAGTGTGTGAGGTGAGTCAATTTAGAAAATCATAGAGATCATTTTCTGATTATATGGCTTTCTTGAAGTACAGGTTTCTGGTATTTTGGATCCCTGAGCTAGTTCAGTAAGAGGTACATGCAGCAAAGCCTGTATAGCAGAAGAGGACAGGTCTGCACAGCTGAGGCTGGGAGAGAAAGCAAGGTTATCCAGCAGATGATGCCTCTGAAAAGGACACATAACAAAAGTTCCAAGCTTTCTTGCTTTGGAAGGTGCTATTCTCAGTAATACTTCCTTATCTTATTTAAGAGAATCTCATAAGTCAGCCACCTTAGTTTCAACACATTGCTGAAAACTAAAAACTAGTCTTATAAGTAACTGTGATACTAGGAAAGTAATCACATCATTCTTGGACACCAGTCTGGAGCAGTTTGGTATACAGAAAGTGAAGTGAAAGTAAAGGGGGTATACAAACTGAAGGGAAATTATGTGTGTTTCTCAGGTACCTTAAAGTGCCACAGGCAAACTTTTAAGTGACTAACTGGCCTGGAAACCCATCCATTGCCTCTGTCATTCAGTACTAGGTGAAATGCCTACCCCTTTCCCCCTGTTAAGAGACTGCAATTCTGTCTCATCTTGTTAACATAAACTTTTTTTTTTTTTTTTCCTTTCTAGGTTGAGTACTTGGCAGGTTCTGGTGGTCAGCTTCTTCCACAGAGCTATCTGAATGAGTTGGACAGAGCTCTGATTCCTGTGATCCATGGTGGCATGTCAGATCCTACATCTTTGCCATTGAAAATGGAGTTAATATTTTTTCTTATAGAACATCTGTTTTGATGAGGATGGTATATATTGCATACAATATACTGATTTGCTAGATCTGAACACCAAAGTTTTAATGCTAAAAACACTAAAAATGTCTATGTCACTAAAACTAGTTTTGTTTTAATGGACTTTAAAATTGGGCGTTGTTTAAAAACAAGCAATCCAACATCAGACTTCCTCTGGTTCTTCTACGACAAAAGAATAGTGGTTTTTAATATTTCCTAAAATTCTGAAACTTTACACTTAATACAGTTGCAGAAGGGTGGGTTTTGTTACCTCTTTACACAATTGTAGCGTTTACTATGTGTATTGTAACTATAAGCCATAGTATCTGCACTGTTGTCTCTTGACCTCAAATATTACAAAAAAAGTAAACCATTATAAAAATTCTTAGTTAGATCTAATCTACAACTGAAGCATGTGCAAATGAGGTAAACCTTGTGAAGTATACTTAGCTGGCACAGAACTGTTTTCTTGCCTCCTGAGATTCAAATGGATCTTCAGTAACTGACTGCAAGCATCATATGTCCGTACAGATTTTAAGTGCACACTCTGACACGTTGTGTGTGATAAGCAAGAGGAGAAGGTTTTGCAGGTATGTTTATGAAGGCTGTGTAGTGGGAGAAGTCCTGACTTAATATTAGGATATTATGCTGGTGCTTCAGGAACATACACTTTTTTTTTTTTTTATAGAATAACTGATTTCTTTCTTGTATTTATAAGAATTTATCTAACTTAAATTATGCTATTTTTATAAATATCGATATTTTTTTCTTTACTCTGTGTTCAAAAGTCCTGATACAATTTGACATTCCAAGGATGATTAAGAAGCCCAAATACCCTTGAAATCTACATGTAGCAATAAGTCAGCCAAGACTCCTATCATATCTTTTCTGCTCCCTTGTGCTGCTTTTTGACACCTCTTAGCAGCCACCTTTATTTTCAGGGAGAATAGATGTATTAAGTGTGAATTTTCATGGACAGATTGCTTTAATATACCTGAGGTTCTTGTATTTTTGATATTGGGTCATTAAGATCTATTTATATACTTGCAATGCATGTGATTTGTACAGAGGTTCAATGAACCATAATCAGGGTTTGATAACTGTCACTTAACTGTTTACCAGGAACAGAACCAAAACAAAACTAGCTCTGCATTGTTTTGAGTAAAAATGCTGGTACAGTTTTATAATGAGATGATTAAAATTTTGCCTTGATTCTCATAGGGGGACACTGTTTTGGATTGAAACTAAAATTTGAAACTTAAACAACTCTGTCGTTTTCTATGCCTTGAGATACCAGTGCTAGAAGTGTTCAGGCTTCAAGATGTTAGGTCGGAGGAAACTGAGGATGCCTGTAGTGAATACAGCTCACTTGGAGAAACCGTAGTCCTGGAGAAGAGCTGAAGTCTGCACTGTAGGTATGCGCGGTTCTTCAGCAGACAGTCAAGGAAACATCACGGAGGGGGTGAGCCGTAGGTGAGAGGGTGTCACTGTTCAGCGTGTTCACCAGGGCCGGGGCTCTCTTGAGTTACCACAACCTCGGTGTACCTGTGCTTCTTCTCAAGGGGTAACTAAGGGAAACTTGGCTCTGTAACCATGGTAAGGGGTAATTCATTTTAAGTAATTATCACTAACAAATAAAATGGATTAAAGTGTTTGATATTTTACCCTCTATTTTAAGAAAAGTTTTGTGTGTGTGTATAATTTTTTTTTTTTTTTTTTTCGGGCTTGTTTTTGTTGCTGCAGTTCTATGGGTTGTTTTAACTCTGAATCCGTTAAGAATAGATCCAGGGCCTGGATCTATTGCTTGACAGTTCATTCCTGTGCAATACTTAATAGTGGCAGCTGTTTAAAACAGTGCAAGCCTTGGGCTCAGCTGTGAGGAATGTGTGTGGCGGGGGGAAGTAGCAGTGGGTTTTGCTCTGGGGGAAGTTTGAGGATTTAAAGTTAGAGCCGGTTGTGGCTGTGGCCTTATAACGTGAAAATAAATACATAAAGGGAGTTTGCGGGGCCGAGAGGCCGGCGCGGCCGCTGCTGCTGCGGGCTGGCGCCCGGTACGCGCTAGCGCCGCGGCCGCGGCCG
>VWPW01013400.1:256221-274003 GCA_013389825.1 Crypturellus undulatus
CGCGGGCTCGCCTGGGCCGGGGCGCGGGACGGCGGGGCCGGGTCCCCGCGGTGCTCAGGGGGCGTCCCGCTTGCCGCCCGCAGGAGCGTGGAGCGAGAGCGCGCTGGATCACTTCCTGAGGGCGAGGCGCATTCACGCGAGGGACGGCGCAGAAGTCGTGTGGTACCACGCGGCCAACAGGCGGGCGCAGCTGCAGGAGGCCATCCGCGGTGAGCGGGAGCGCGCGGGCGGCGGCTCTGCGCAGGAGGGCCCCCGCGGCCCCTGCGCGGGGAGGGCGCCGGAGCCCAGCCCCGCCGGGACGTCCTTCACCGAGCACCTAGATACGGGTGCGGAGTGTCATGCAGCCTTCCGGCCTCGTCAGGATGATGAAGAGCACATAACCACCTGCTGCTCGTTAAGTTCATTTACCTGTCATGGTCCTGCTGGGCTTGGGCCGTGGTGCGCCAGCCCCTTGGTGGCCGTGGTTACAGCCCTCCCCTGCTCCCCAAGCTGTGCCAGCCCTTCAGCGAGGCTGACGCTGCTCCAGAAAACTGGAAAAGCGGGAGCATATCCGATTAAAGCGTCACCCGCACCTCTGGGTGTGTTGGTGTGCGGAGAGCTCCGGTGCAGACGTGTGTGGGAAGGGAAGCAGAGCAGCTCCCACAGGCAGTCCTGCCCACTGAGCGCTTCTCAGGGCTCTTCTGCAAACATGGGCCCGTCAAAACAATTTCCAGACGGTCTGGAATGTTTTTGGTCTTGCACGGCTTGATGACCTTTTCAAGTTGTGACCCACATGGGTTCGTCAGTTTTGGGGGTGAGACAAGGGGAAAATACGGCCTTTGCCAGTGTGAACTTTTTCCGACCGCCATTTCTTTAAAAATTTTGGAAATTTGCATTAAGAAAAAGTTGAAATTTAGCATAAAAAGAATGGGTTAAGTATTTTAAATTTTAAACTTAAAGCATTTTAAGTTTTAGTTTTGCTGTATCTTTAGTAACTGATGTAGTTGCTTTGACAAATGTGTTTTTAAAAATCATTTTTAACTTACTTTCCGATTTCTAAAAAGTTCAGTGACCAAGTACCCAAAGAAATGCGCCCCCTGTTGCTTCACAAAAGCAGCACATACTTTGTATGTGATCTTTGTGGAGCAAGCATGCGCAGTCCAGTGCAGTAAGACTTTTCACTGGGATTTGGAGTGGATGCTGAAACTCTTGGATTTGCTTGTGTTAGAGCACTTATTTAAAACACACAGGTTCAGCTCATATGGTAGAAGCAGATGTTCTTCTTCGAGGTGACAAGGGAGGAAAGCGCGACCCTATCATGGCACATCCACCTGAAACAGACAGTGACAACACTTTGCAGGAATGGCTGGAAGAGATTGTGAAGACAGACAAGGGCATCAAGCTGGATTTTAAGAGGTATATAAACAAAACTTACAGTTATTTTGCATTCTTGCTAACCAGCTCTTACTGTTTCGGCTAATTATCTGTTGGTGATAGTAGGACAAAGATTTTTTTAATGTACACTTTAACATAACATGCTTTACTGAACAGAACATTGTGAGAATAAATTTTTAGTGTTAAGCAGTATAAATTACTGAGTAAATTACTTTTCAACAAAAGTATATTTTTGAATAATAGTCAGATTTTAAGGGATGAAAGGAAGTTGTTGATTCTGAATTTTAATTACAATTTTCTATCGTCTTATGGTTTTCATTCAGTGTTTTCATTCAGCAATGTAACGAAGTTCGATGGCAGATAAAACAGGTTTAACAAGATTCAGTGAAGTTTGAATAGATAATGAGGAGATTCCGTCTTGAGATTCAGTGGAGTCTGGATGCAGCTGGATCCAGTCTTAGTCCCAGGCTTGGTCAGTGGTTTGTGTCCAAAGGATTATGTGCACAGCCAGTCGGAGATGCAGTTTAGCAAGGTTTGGAAAGTCTCAGCGTAGTGTTAGTCACTCACACAGGATCTGTTGCGGGTAAGGAATCTCTTGACCTCAGAGTTATCAAAAAAGTAAAACAGATGGAATTGTTATTCAGTCACAATTAATCCATGTTACTGCAGGTTAATTCACGTGTTTTTCCTGGTTTAGTCTGTTAGAAGAACTAAGAACCCAATTCTACCGCCGAGCCCAGGATCTGGCTAATCTGAGTGTCATGGAGATGATCTCTTCAGGGAAGTTTCATATCTGCAAAATAGCTGTTACAACACAGCAGTTTACAATAAAATTGGTTGTAAAAGTTATATGAAGTATCTTCTATTTGATAATTCAACAGTTACCTTCAGTAGCAGTTCAGTTTTAGTTAGGGTACATCTAGGAACCTCTTGCACAACCTGCTTTCTGGACAAGGGTTTCCTTCTTTTCTCGCATCTTGCTGTTAAGAGTCTTGCCCCACATCCTTGCCTCTGGTAGAAAGTGAGCTTCTTCCTAGGACCCGCACGAGGACTGTGATCAATAATGTGTTTAGAAGTTTTCTGACAAATCTCTTTCCCTTGTATTCAAAACAGATTTTTTAATGAGAAATAGTCTGCCCTGAGCAGAGCTTTTTAGTTGGGAAAACTAAAATGGTGGTGCCTCTCTGGAAAGCTTGTGTCTCGTTTCTGCTCTGTTTGTGCAAGGAGGTGGGAGAAGACAGTCTTTGCACTGGGAACCTGGAGACATGGCCCCAGGCTGCACGAGGAGCAGCCCACAGGTCTCTGCCGCATCTCGGAGCCTTCCGGGCTCCTTCCCTCCTGTTGTGCCTTCCAGCCACGTTGGTACCTTCCAGGGCTTCTGTTCTGTAGCAATCCCATGAGATGGCTTTGAAAAGTTTTAAATGGTGTTCAAAGACAGCTGCAATTTTCATCTATACACCTCTGCAGTTCCTAACTTTAGCTTTTCTGCATAGGCATATGTCTGTTTTTGGAACAGATGGAGAATCCACCCCCGTATTAAAAAGAGCTTGATCGAGGCCTCAATGTACTACAGAAATGCAAAAAAAAATGATAGAGTTGTAAAAAGTGATTTGCGCTTTTTGTCCTGCATAATATAATTTTCACAATAACATTTTATAAAAATACAAGAAATGTGAACAGGCCTCATCCTTTTATTGGCACCAAATCTGTAGAGGTCTGCCAGAATGTGGAAGGGAGAGGAGAAGTAGTTTTTAAATTTCATTTTAATTCTTGTTCAAAGCCATTTGAAGACCACTGCTTATTTTAACATGGGGAGTTTCCAGCCAAGTGCAATGACTTAGAAAAGCTTTTAAAATAATATTGCATTATATGATTCCAATCACAGAAAAGCATGTAAAAAATTACAAGCACAGAGTGCAAATATATTTAAATGAATAACGTGGGATTTGATGTTCTTTTGGCTCGTGTTTCTCTGATTACCATTGCTGAAATATTAATATGCTCACTGGGAGCTCTGTATGCAGACTGTGCGTTTGCTGTCCTCGATCCGGGCAGTGCAGCTCACGGGCTATGTGGTGTTGTTGGTGCAGCCTGGAAGCCGTGCGGCCTTCGCTGGAGCTGCTGGAACGCGTGAAGCTGCGCTTGGCACGGCCCGTGTGGCTCAACGCGGATGTGCTGCCGGGACCCAACGGTGGCCACACTGTCCTGGATGCCGGGGGCTTCCTCAGCACTGTCACTTCCTTCTTCCCAGATGTAACCCTGTCGCTGGGGTTGTCAACTGGCTGGCACCCTGGAAAACACAATAAGGGTAAAGACGGGAAACAGAGGCTACGCAGCCAGCTTTGTTCAAGTCCCTGTCAAAAATGATTCAAAATAAATTGAATGCATTTTGTCAGTTTGAAAATAATAGTGATTATGAAGAGTTTTTATTGGTGGATATTTGATAATATGTGTTATATGGCAGTTAGCTATATAGCAGTTAGCTCTGTGGTTAATTGAAATGCAACAGATCTCTATGAAGGTCTGATTTATTGTCATTTAACTCATTCTCACATATTAAGGAATTATTGGGCCAAATTACTTAACAGTTTCAGGCAGAGCCACTCCCTCAGTTACAGCAAATTTGGTTTGTTGGTTTGTTAACTGAAATTCTGACACATTTCTGGAAGAAAAATTGCATATTAACTAGTAATTTAAAATCTTTGTTTTCTTTCTTACTTTGTTTTCTGTTTTTCTCTTTGAAATGTGACTATTCTACAAAACTTTTTTTTAATAGAAATCATACTTGCAAAGAGTTTTCTTTTTTTAATCAAATGGTCTTTTTTGTAGGCTATGACTGGATGATGGTGAAAGAAATGGCTGAAATATGCAGTACTCTTTCTCAGCCTGTGACTTTTGCTGTAAGAGCGGCATTAGTACGACAGTCTCTGTCTGAGCTGTGCTGGTTATTGCAGCAGTCAGATAGGTAAGCTTGCGGGGGTAATCTTAGTTTTCTTATAAAGGCACATAATTGTGAAATATATTAATGTGAAATATAAAAGCATATTTTTTTGTTTTATTTTTAATTAGAAGTAAATGATTTTTCTATAAAACTAACAATTTTTGCTTAGATACTTCACAGAGTAAATTTTGGAGTTTCCAATATGACTTAGTTTTTATTTTTAAATGATATTACAAGCCTCTTAATTTTATAGGAAAGTTATACCTATTATTAAGCTTATTCAGGTTGTTCTCAGAGCACCTAAGTTCTTAGTCAAAGTCCAAGACAGATCCTTCAGGACAGTCACTTGTTAGAAAAATGTATAGAAACGAGAAGAATAGAAAAGAACAGAAAGGATAGAAAAAGAAAATGCTATTATTCTCATGTGCAGTGGAGAACTGGTGAATAAATTATAATTAAACATTTTTTATTTTGGAAAATTCATTTCAGAATATTTTTATGTTTAAAATAGATTTTTAAAATTGTGCCTTTTGGCTTGGCCTGTAATTATTTATTATGTTACTAAACTCTGAAAGCCCAATCTGAAATTTCTTTGCTGGATATCTGACCAGGATTTTTTTCCCTGTTAGGTTAAGTAGAGCCAGCATAGAGCCAGTGTGGTGCAGGGTGGAGGATGACTTTCCTTAAAAGAATTGCAGCCTTGCTTGGGAAATTCTAGCTTGTTTAGCTTTCAGGAAAAAATATTGGCTGGAGCCAAATTGGAGGATTTACCTCTATAATAAGAAAATAAAACACCCAAATGTGGTCAAGGAATAGAGCTCTGCAAATTTAGTTTGCCTGTGTGAACGGGATGTTTACTGCGAGGCTAGCAGTCCTACTCTGAAACCAGCGTGTCTGTGCTGAGCATTCTGTACGCAAACCACGATGTGTTTGAACATGGCTGACGCTGGGAGTAGCGTTTTCATCCAGCCGGTGCTGTTGACTGACAATCATGTGAAGTTGCTGTGGTGAGGAGAGTGGAGAGACCTTTGGATGCTGCTTGCGCTCCCTTGCATGCTGCTTGGGCTCCCGCTTGTAGCACAGTGTGGAGGAAAGCAGTGAGAGGAAGTGCAGGGAGCCAAGGAGAGCAGGGACTTGTAGATGTCTAGATCAGGTAGTTCACAAACTTTAGTTGCTTAACTTTGAAATGTAAGGAGCTTAAATTTATATGAAATTACATTCCAAAGTTATGACACGGTTCTGAGTAATTTTAGAATCTTATTAGTGCCATGTCTTTCTGTCTTGAATACCTTAAAATAAGATAATAGCCCATTAATTTAAATCCTCTTCTCTTTTTTTTTTTATATAGATATAGCCTCACTGTTTGGACAGGAAAGCAAGATGAGTATTCTGTAGAAGATTTGCTGCATGTACGGGAGCACTTTGATAAAAGTAGGGTCTATTATGATGTCTTAGAACCACAAAATTCCGAGTTCAAAAAAGCTATAGGAATAGAATATTAAACATGATGCCAGCAAACTCAGATCTTACAGTCTCTTTAATGTGAAGGTTTCTTATTCAGGAGATCTCTTTTGATGTTGTTTTGTTTGTTTTTCTGAATTGTATAGAAAATATCCATGGATAATGATTCTTTTTTAATCATAGTTCAAAAGATTTTCACATAGAAATATAATGCCTTTTTAATAGGTCAGAATTGCTTTTCATATGCATGTTCCCTCTCCTTCATCCAGTATCAGGTAGCAAAGAGAACTCAAGTTCCTTAAAACCTTGAAACTCGCAAGAACTTTTGCAAGTATCTAAACCAAAGTGATATTGGTAATTTGCTACCAACTGCTTTTGTGCCAGTAGAGTCTGTGAGACACTGTATCTCTACCAAAGACCATATTTTACCTTTTGTATGGAAGGACAGCAGGGAAACAAGACTAGTAAGTACAGCAGAACGCATGTCCTGAAGGAGCTGCTTGGTAGCTTGTCTTGATGTTACTGCATTTTTAGTGCTATCATAATTGATAGCATTCTAACCCCGTGTCGAGACTAGACTGTGTTTGCTGGGTGTCCCTGCTAGGATCCGTGAAGATTCACATGCAGGGGAGAAAATGGTTACTTGCCCAGAATTAGCCCTCAATCCGTTCTGTGCAACACGATCCTTGGGCACTTCACACTCTGGCTTCTCACCATCAAAAGAGCTTGTGAAGTAGAGAAGTGTTGACTGTTCCTTCAACTAAATGCAAGTGTAACAGGAATTAGGCAAAATGTTCTGCTGAAGTCTTTCTAAAAGCCAGAGGCTGAATGAATAAGCCGTACAATACTTAGTGCTTACAGCAATAATTTTGCAATTCTGTGATTGTACAGTTGTTTTCTCTATTTTTTTCTGTATTTATATGCTTTCAACTCGTGTAATACTACTTCAGAAACTTACGAAAAGTTGAACTTTGAGGAAAAACTAGATTCATTGCCACACTGTTTATTATCTGCAGGAAAAGCCCTACTTTATTTTAATCATTCTTGGCTCTGTTACTTTTCTATCCCTTCAAATGTATACTGAAAACAAAATCTCTGCAGATGAAAGTGCAAGCTATATACTGTTGTCTCTGCCAACATTTTCTGCCACCACAGCAGTAGAGATTTTCATGTCTAGGTGAAGGCCGTTTCTGTGAAGAACCATTTCCCTGGCACCTTCTTACCCTCCTCTGTCCATTCCTCTCACATATTAGGAAAAACCTTAGATTTTCATTTTATCTAAATTTTGATTATACTTGCACAGATTTTTTAATTATTATTATATTGGCATTATATGCCAAATATAGCCTGTAATAGTATATTACATTATTTAATTCTCAGTAAACAGTAACGGCAAATTGCAAATATTACTGAAACTGCGCAATCAGATTTTTATGATGAATTAAATTTTAAGAGTTGCCAATACAGAGTGAATTCAAATTTTGAATGATGACCAATTTTATCCAGCTTCTTTCCTAAAGCTGTCACATTTATGTGCAGGCTGAGGAGATGTGAAAGAAGAGAGAAATTCTTCCAAAGCAAAATCTTTGACATTTCCGTTGTTTAAAATATTGAATATAAGGATTGTAAATGCTTTGCAGTAGGAATTTTGTTCTCTTTGGATGCTTTGCACAACCCTGGGCAAGCTGTTAGTAATAAGAATTAACTACAGGTTTTTTTTGTTCTTACAACTTTTCAGTATTATTATACGTCTTTTCTAAAAGTTATATTCTAAATCTAAATCATGAAATACTCTTAATTTTGTGCCATCATTAAAATTCGAGGTTCATGGTTGCTACCTTCATCATCTTTACCAAGCTTGCAAAACAATTGTGAGGGATTGGGCTTTTACCATTTTTGTCATGTATTTAGCTAGAATATAGTTGAGTCAAACTAGGAAATAGTCTTCCAAATAGGGCAGAAAGTATCCCATGGTACCTGGAATAGTTAAACAGAGAGTACCTCATTTAATGTACTCAGCCAGTTGATATAAATGGCACTAACTCCCTAAGTTTAATCTCCATATGAGGAAGAACTTTCCTGTGAGGGTGACAGAGCCCTGGCACAGGCTGCCCAGAGAGGCTGTGGAGTCTCCTTCTCTGGAGATCTTCCAAACCCGCCTGGATGCCACCCTGTGCCCTGTGCTCTGGGTGTCCCTGCTGGAGCAGAGGGGTTGGATTAGATGTCATCTCTAGAGGTCCCATCCAACCTTAACCATTCTGTGATTCTGTAACTCTCAAAAAGTCACATTCGGCCATGTAATTCTTCTTAATGAACTGGTAGGAGTGATGTGTTTCCTAGTTCAGTGTGACAGCATGATTTGACTTGGAAGGATTTAACTTCTCTGTTTTTCTGAAGTATCCGTTTCTATTACCTCTGGGTACGACTTGCATGCAGAGAAGACAATGGGAAAAATGTATGTTCTAACCTGTTATAACTATGTAAAATATTTTAAATGCTTTAGGTAGGAGAGCCATTTCTAACCTGGGTCACTGACTAAACCACCTACAGAAGTAAGTACTTATGTTAAGTTTCCAGTGAGGTGGTTTGTTTTATTTAGGATTTGCTCTGACTTGTTTCTTTGTTTTCATTCAAGTCTTGATATCAATGTTTTCTTCATTAAAAAAAAAAAAAAAAAGCTATGTTAACCTAGGGACTGGCAATGAAATAATGAAGGTGAGATGAAATTTGGTTATTTATTCTATTGGAAACAGGTTTCTGCAATACTGCTGTGCTGGCCTAGGCATTGCTGTCTTTTTGTGGAATTACTTTCTTTACCAATGTTGTTTCATGTCTGGTGATGGTCTTCAGCCTGATTTTTAAACTTGCTTGACAAAGCAAGTCTTTATGTGGACAAATTTGGTTAACTTCAGTGGAAGTATGCATCATTTATAGAGTGTTTAACAGTTACATTTATACTCCAGAAGGACATCCAGATAAGTTAATAGATTAAACCATTTCTGAACTAATTACAAGTGTAATTAAGTCCTTGTATTTTTATGTGAATTTGATTGAATTTATTTAGTAAATAATATAACAAGTTGCAGTAGAAAGTTGACATCATTTTTCTTGTATAAATACTAAATAACCTGCAGAAGTTGTAATGATGAAAGCAAAAGAGAAGCCATTCTTTTGAGATTTGTGTTATTTAAATTTGCTGTCAAATCAAAGAAAATGCTCCAAAGACCTTAATATAAATAAATAAATAAATAAATAAATAAATAAATAAAGCATTTTAAATTATTCTTCCCACCTTTATCTTCAGCATTTATCTTAAAAATTTTTCTGTTTTGGTCTTCTCTGTGTGTAAAAAGCGCTTTTTCTTCATGCTAAATTAAAACTTTCTATATTTTATTTTTCATTGAGCTATCTGTGGCCAGGCTCTTTGCTAGTGTTACTACAGATGTATTTCTGTACTTAACTTTCCATTAAACCCTGTTTTATGTTGTTGAGCCCAAGCGCTGTGCATTATTCCCTTGTGTTTTTTGTTGCACTGTGCTTGGAGACTGCAGAATTTGATTCCAGCACGTGGTGCACATTACCTTTTTCATAGCAGCCCCAGAAAGCCAAATTCAACCTTTCTGTCGCCCTTGTGCAGGATCAGGTTTACATAAACCTTCACTTCCAAAACCCACCTTCGGGAAATTATGTCATTCGTGATGGAAAAGGCAAAGATAATGAATTGGGTAGATGGTTTTATAACACATTTAATAACTTGAAAATGAAATGGGCTGGTCCTTCCTTTCAGCAGAATAATAGAAATTATTGTATTATGAAATTCAGAAATGTTTGGGCTGTTTTTTGTTTTGATTTGATTTGAAAGAAAGAATAGGCTCTGGGAAGAATCTAACAGTAATATGAAATGCATCCAACAGCTACAGTATTAAGAGGAGGACTTCCTTAAATTTCAATATTGTTCTATCAATTTATTTTAGATTTCTTCAATTTTCAGGGAGATTTTCTTTTCAAAAGGGTAAGTAAACTATTACTGTAGCAAAAAGACAACTTAAAAGCTCCACATTAGATTTTTTTCTACCATAATACAAAATGTTTTTAGTAAGTACAGAAAATTTAATTTAAAACCTATTATTGCTTTGTTATGGCAAGTCCATAGACTTTTGTCTGCTTGCTTTAATTGCCACAGGAATATCTTGCTCATACAGGATAATTCCCTGATCCTTGAGTGTATCTTCTATCTGCTCACTTCTTGTATTCAATAGGAGTTTCATATACGATCTTTGGCTGACTTCTGACCAAAAGCAAGGGCTGCTATAAGTTAGGTTCTTGTATCAGAATTTAGTTTGTTGCTTCCCTGCCAGGGTTTTAGCAGGTGAATTTTGGAATACCTCTGCAAGTGGCCTAAAAAGGTACTATGTTTCTCTAGATGCTGTTATTTCTGAGCACAACTGTTTGTGTTGTGGTTCCAGTAAAAATTTAAAGTATTCTGTTATTTTCTGAATTTTGAACGTTTGAATTTTGGAAGTAATTATTTGTTTTTCTTGTCCTTTTATTCTGTCTTTGTTCCCTTTAGCCAGTGAAACCTGCCTAATTGCTATTCCTATCATTGCTCCAAAATGAAAAATATTTTTAAAAAGTATTTTAAAATGGATTAACTTTTCAGAGGGAAGTTTATAACTCATGTTCTCTCTGGTAGCTTATGTATGTTCAAAATTGCTAGCTAACAGCTTTGGGAAGGGAGAAGACAGTTGATTACATTTCATTGGCATGCATGTGTACCTGGATTTCAGGAATTTGGGAATAACCTGGAATAACAGTTTTTTTGTGTCTCATTGTGCATTCTAAAGTCTTAGCATTTATTTAGGCAGTATGTGATGTTAGCTGAATAAAAATTCACTTCCTTTTTTTTTGACCTGGAACACAACCTCTGAATTAATACTAGACCTGGGATATGATGTTAGACAGAGACCTGTGTTAACGGGAGATGCCATCTTTATGGTTCAATTAATTTAAAATGGTGGTTTCGATTTCCTGTAGATGTTGAGAATCTCGTGGCAATTTCTGAAGTGAAGTGCTAATACCTTGTCTTTCCAAATCTCAGGTTAGGTGAGTTGAAAGCTGTCTGCCTTTCTCCGTGGTCTCTGCTTGTTGCAGTACTACCTGGCTGAACGTCATGTTGTGCAGTCCTGCAGGTGGGCAGAGCTCAGCAGGGCTGAGCTTTCATAAAGCAGGAGGCTCCTTGGCCTAAGTGTTTTCGTGATCCAGTGACACATTCCACCTGCTATATGGAAACTGCTATGTAGAAACTACAACAGAGGATTAATATGGATGTAAGATTAGTGCTAAATAATTCTGCTGTTATGCCTGTATAGTTGTTTGGTTATTGCAGACTTGGAGTTTTGACAGGGATTTACAAAGAATTTGTTAACTTAAAGTAGTTCAGCAACTTGAATCAGCAGAGTGATTAAACTCCTAATCGGCATCCTGGGGTTCTGGTGCTAGCTCTGCACAAAGAGGCAGGTCGATGTGTAAGTTGCAATTTTTTTTTTATATATGAAATGTTAAAACCAAAGGGTATTTTCTTTAAACCAATTATAAATGTCAGCTGCCAAGGAGACACCTGTATCAAATAATGAAGATAATTCCTTCCTGAAAAAGCAGAATTTTGCAGAGTATTCATGTTTTAAAGCATAGCCAGCTTGTGTAAAAGAGTACAAGAACTATTATCTTTTCAAAAGGATTATGAGCTGCATGATTTATCTAAGTAATTAGTCATAAAGGTTGGCATTTTATTGCTTTCATCCTGCAAAGAAAGCCTTGGTTTCCTTAAGGCGTATCCTTATCAAAACTGATGTCCCTTGAGGTTTTATAGATCCTGCAAATCTTTAAATTTTAAGAAGAAAGTGCTTGTATAGGAAATATTGTACAAATGCAGCCTCCCCTCAAACTCTCTGCTTCCAACTTGAAGGTTAAAAAAGCTCATATCCGTCCTGCATACAGTGTGTACGTTTTTGAAGGATGATTATTTGTGACTAAAATTAACCTTTATCTAGAAATCCCTGCTCTTGTTACATGAGCAGAATAGTAAATTGATGGAGTAATGGTTTATTACTGTAAGAATTCCTTTGAACATAAATACCTGGGTTTGCTTGGAAAAATAATTAGCTGTACTGCTTAACAGATGTGGAAAGGTGAAGGTCCCATCAGAGCTGGATGTGGAAAAAAAAAATCGTTTAATGACTTTTAGTTTAATAGTTTTCTTCTGTAGCTACATCAATTTATGCTAATATTCTTTTGAAAATGCTACATTCTTTTTCATAACTGTAAAAAAAAAAAAAAAAAACACACCTTAACTCTGCCTTTCACCTTACAGATAAATGGACAAAAAAGTTCAGGGAAGGATATTTTGCAAACTATACTTTGACACTAGAAGTATCCTTAAATGCTGATTCTTACAGCATCTTTATGCAGTCACTATCATATTTCTTAAAATATCAGAGATAGTAGTTGAGTGTCTGGTTTGGGATGATCACTGTTTTTGTGAGGCCACCATTATTTTTTGAGGAGAATAAATTTACCTTACAGGTCCACATTTTGCAGAGAAAAGAAATATGGAAGATAATATATTTTCATCTTTTTAAGCTCTTACATGATCTGCAAAAATCTTATCACATAGATCCAAAATAAAAAATCTCTTAAGTGGTGTATTTTACTGAAAGATCTAACTTATCTTGACCAGCATGCTTACTCACAGAAATGTTACTTCCATTTTAAATAGTTTAAACTAGGACTGTGTAAAGATTTATAACATTAATCTTTGGTGAGTGGATGGTTTCACTGTGACTTTCACTATAAAATTTGGTTGCTAATTCTCACAACAATTCCTGTAGCATTTCTGTATTTCCAGCATCTGCCTTGATGTGCGGATAACAGTTCTAGCCTCAACTAGTGTCCAGCTCCTTTCCTGCTGTTTGGTAGGTCTCTGTCCATCTCTTTAGCCACAGAATAGACATTTCAGATGCTGCTCTGTCTCTTGGTAGTGACCGAGCATTTCCAAAGTGATGAATGAGAGGATGTGTCTATTTCCATACCCTCTCAATGGGGGAAAAAAAACTTTTCTTTAAGCATAAAAACAACAAGAGAACAAAACTGAATTGTTTTTATCTGAAGGTCGCTTGTGACACTGATGTAATGATAAGCATTAATGTCATTTGTACACATTACTACTTTATCAAAATTAAGTACAAAATACTTCCAATGCTACAGAAAAAAATAATTTTCAAGTGAACTGTTTGTCTTTTTTCCCTCCTATAATCTAGGATTTTGTAGATAATTACTGTTCCTTCTATAGAAACACTAGTTTCATGCATGTAATTAATTATAAAATCCAAGCAGGGGGAATCTGGTTTTATACATCAAGGAAATAAACCAGTTAGAATAGCTAGTCTTTAGTTGATATTGTCTAAACAAGAATTCATTAAAAATCCTACCTATTTCTAACAGCAGATATTTAACTTCATTATGAGATGAACAGAAGGTTGCAGTTTCCATTTAAAATATCCTGAAAACACGTGAAAAGTATGGTTTCTATATGTGGTGCTTATATGGAATAACTTGTATTTAGTTATTAATTTAATATTGCTTTCTGTTGTATCACTTAATTCCTCTGCCGTAAAAAAAATCACTGTCATCTTCCTTGTCTCTACCTGCTATGTGGATGTTCATCTAGCATGTCCGGCAGTAAAAGGCCATCCTTCATCTAGAACCTGAATGTTACCATGAGCCTCATTCCATGAGCCTCCCCATCCTTCCACCAGTAGCTAGTAACTCTCAAAACGTACATAACTGTTTTCAGAATGTTCTCATTTTGGATATGAAATTGTACAAACATACTCAAATAAGTCAAACATGACGAAAGCATCATGCAGATCATTGTGAGCTTTTTCAGCTATTATACGTCAGGCTCAGTGGAGATAGGACTGGAGGACAGTCAAAACAACAAAATAAATTCACACTTTGAAGACCATATTTTCTGGTAGAAAATAACTTTGACATTAGTGATAATAGTTTGCATCTTCTTTTATTCTAGTTACCTTTGAGAGCCTGGACAAAAATAATAATAATAATTTGCCTTCAAGCAATCACGTCACTGCAGACCAACAAAATAGCAGCAAAATTAGTTTCAAAATTTAAACTTGTAATTTTATTCCAGTACTTGATACAGAACTGCGTTGTATAGGGAAGTAAATTATGCTCTGCTATTTTCCAGTTGGCTAGTGCTCCCCCCAATTTTTTTTTGAAATGTATATATTGTAAATTATAGGACACTTTAATGTTTTATTATTTATTATTTTATGTATGCTTGTAATTATTTGAAATTATCTTACAGAAAGGGCAAAACTAAATACTATCACAGCTATGTGTTATGAAACGTATCATCATACCAAGTTAATTTTAACAGAAGCTGCAAGAAGGCAGGCAGAACCCACTGAGTATTTTCAGAAAAGAATACCTAGATTCATTATACAGAAATTCCTGCTATAAGCCACCATTTTAATACAATTAATGCCTGTAAATTAAGGCAAAATAGACCACATTAAATATGCCTCCATCTTTAGATGCTGTCTTTTAAAATGCCAAACATGATACCAGTGGTAAAGTGTCTCTGCACAAATACAGGGTTGATGTTTGGAAGCACAGAACATTAAGTGGGAAGGAAAATTACCTTTCAGATAGAGGTACTTATACAGTAACTTGGAGATGAAGATGTATTACTGGTCTCTTAGAAATTCAGGCTTCTGTTTTATATTAGGCAAAAGAAGAGTTACCAAGATATCACAAAACTTGGCCAGAGCTACTAGTCTGAGGTCCACTATCCTAGTCAAATGTTTGATATTCCCAATTTCACCTGTATATTTGGAAGAAAAAAAAAGTGCCCATTTGGGAAAAACTGGAGGGATGTAAAAATGAGAACTGCACCGCCTCAGGATTTAGCTGTTGTGTATTTAGCCTATCATGGCTAAGATTTTGATCTTAAATTTGAAAATACTATGAAAAGAATGAAATAAATATTCCCCAGTTTGCAGACAGCAGCATAATTAGCTGAATGTGTCTTTGCATATAGTATCTAAACTATTTAACTTATTCCAAAGTAGACAACTAATTAACAGCCTTACATTTGAGATCTTGTCTTTCGTGGTACATATCATAATCAGACAGAACTGTGAATATGTACACATTGTAAAGATTTTGTTACCCTTTAATCTCCTCTTAAAAATTTACTAATTGCTTTATCTGCTCAGTTTGTAATGATTGCCTCCTTACCAGCATTTTCTGATTTTTGGTTTCCTTAGGAAAAGCAGGTGCTGTTGGTACTAAAATTTTTTGGCCACAAGAAATCATCCCAGAAACTTTATTTATAAAACTAACATCTGAAGTTAGGCGGTGAGGATTCACATTTAATGGTGGAAGGAAACCTGGTCTGCTTGGAGCAATATGATCCAATGATAAGGCTCCTGAACCTCGTCTTTCTAGAAAAGCTTGATTTCTTCTGGTCAGAGGAACAGCAGGCATGTTCTCTAGCAGTTCCCTAGAGCCTGACAACAAAGAGGGAGATGGAGAAAGAATCTTTTTCTTTCCTATCACTGACTTAGTATCATCTGCAGCTGTAGGGCCCAGGCCAGTAGTTAACTGAGAATCAGAGCTGTAGTGGTCTGCTCCTGAATTTCTTTTCTGGATAATGCTTCTCAGGGTTGAAATGAAGCTGATTTGTCCCAAATCAGAATCCTCACCCATAGAAATCCCACTGGAGTTCTGTTTCCCTTCGGCATAAAGAGTCTGAGAATTTATTTCATCATATGAAAATTTCCTTGATCCAATTTGATCAAAAGTTTTCAATAAGTGAGCAGTGTCTTTTACGTCAATACTTTGGTGTCTGGTGATAAATCTCTTTGATATAGTGCAAGGCTATTGATTTTAAGAGAGCTCCTCTTCTGGAGTTATATCCTGAAGTTGTTCCTGTAAAGAGGCAACTTTGCTCTGGAGAAGCCGTGAAGGAGAGCTCTTCATCCAGGGCTCGGCCTGTAGCCGCTCTGCCTGTCCCAGCTTGGAGCCTATGTGTGTTGAACTGGATTTTCTAGTAGGAGAAACTGGTTCAGCAGAATTGTCCAAGCTTCGTCGATGATTCAACTCTTTAAAGCTGAAAAGTGCTTTTTTAGTTTCATTTGAACTTGAAAGTGGGGATGGAGATGTTTTCAGCTCTATTTCCGAAGGGGAAGTGCAAGCACTTGGAGAAGGGCACTCCTCAGAGTCAGCAGGAGGCACATTTAGATACTGCTTAGTTGTCTGCTTTCCAGATGCAGACTTGTCCATGGTGATGATGATGACTTCTTTCCCTCTTGCTCTGCAGGCACGAAGAAGAACATTCAGGGTCTCTCTGTCTTCAGCGTTTAATGCATACACGAGGGCAGAGCAGTTGGAGTGATCCTGTAGGCTTGGGTCAGCTCCACTTTGCAGCAGCAGAGAAACCACTTCTGGGCCTGCTTGTTCCAGGCAAGCGTGCATCAAGGCTGTCTTTCCAGATTTATCCTGTATATTTGGGTCTGCTTTGTTTTCCAGGAGGTATTTAACCATTTTTGTCTTGCTGACGCTCTGGGAGTCAACATGCTTTGTCTTACAGGCAATCATTAAGGGGGTTTCACCTCTGTCATTGCTTTCGTTAATGTAGGCTCCCCCCTCTAGTAACAGCCTGGTGAGACGAAGGCGGCTTTGGTAGACAGCTTTTATGAGAGAATTCCCATCCGTTGGCAACTTGTCCCCAGTTTCACTCATCGCACTTATCTCTTGCTCATCCCTTTCTAGCTGTTGCAAAGAATACCTGGTTTTCAGAGAAAGTAAAATAAGTCAACGAAACATCAACAAAAAAAAGATTTAATTCCATGAATTTCTCCTGTACAGTCCCCAGTACTTTGTGAAAGATGTATACAGATGAGGCGGGGAAAGAAAGACACTCTTCCCTCCACTACCTCAAGAAATATATTAAAAAATTGAAACACTATCAAATACAACATTTACAGGTTTAAATACCTCTTCTTTAAATTTTGGTATGCCTGGGCCTTCATCATACTTTGCCAAATAAAAGGCAAAGAAAGTATCACTCTGAGCCCTGTAATGGCTTTATAGTGACTGCACCCAAGTGGTGGTCATGCTGCTCATGATTTGCATCAGTTGAACAAATGAATACTGCAGTATTTGTGTTAACTGATGTTAGATATGGTGACTCATTTACCTCTTTTTATTTTTCATACAATGAGAAGACGAAACATCTAAAGATTAATGAGAAAAAAAATCTAGGGCATAATAAATAAGAAAGATGAGTACACTTTTTTTATGTTAATTGTAAAAATAGTGGGGCAGTGGATATTAATGACCTATACAAAAGCAGGAATATTTGTGGAGGTATACTACCTTAGACTGCTTTGAATACATACCAGTCAGTATGAAAATGCATAAATGAAGCGATATCCCACTCATCATCCAGATTGGGGGGCTGGGGAGAATCCAGTACCTGGGAACATAGTATCAGCTCTAAAATAAAAGAAGCATTTGATAGGATCAGAGAAAAAATAAGGCTTCTTGTGAAAAATGAAGAACTTAATGTGCTATAAAATAGTAAAAGGTCTGACATGAAGGTACTTATGCCTACATGCAATCAATAAATTACTTTTCTGTCAATCTTGTATATGCCTGCTTAAACTAAATGGAGGAAAAACCTTCAGTGCCAAAGAAAAAACGTCAGTATTTAACAGCTGGAAGAGCAGTAATTCCAGTATGAGATGAGCCAGGAGTATGAAAATTACATGTTTTTTATATGATCCTAGAAAAATAAAAATGTTTAGTTAGTTTAACTGCAAAGGAAATTAACAGACTCATTTTCAAGTACCCTCAAAAACATTAGTTTTCTAGTAGATAATTGAACAGCAGTAGTTTTACTTTGAATTCCAGAACCAA
>VWPW01013406.1:0-79164 GCA_013389825.1 Crypturellus undulatus
CTGGGATGCCTAATCCGGCGTTGTTTCTGGACGATTGGCCATTGTTAGTCATAGATTTGAAGGATTGTTTCTATAACATTAAATTGCATCCCAGTGACACCCAGAGGTTTGCCTTCACATTGCCCTCTGTAAACCGTGCAGAGTCGGCTCACAGATATGAATGGGTGGTTTTGCCCCAAGGGATGAAAAATAGCCTGACTCTTTGTCAGTTGTATGTTGCTGCTGCTCTAGCTCCTCTTAGACTTGCTTGGCCTGAGTGCATCATTTGTCACTATATGGACGATATTCTGTTTTGTCAGAAGCAGCCCTTTGAAGCTGCTCAAATTGGGCATATAGTCGACACCTTGAAACAATTCGGCCTTCCGATTGCAAAGGATAAGATCCAGATGGGTCAACCTTGGAAGTATTTGGGATGGCTCATCTCGGATTCTATAATTAGGCCCCAAAAGTTAACTATTTCGGCTCAATTGGACACACTGCACGATGCGCAGCGCTTGCTGGGAGACCTGCAGTGGGTAAGGCCGGTCGTGGGCCTTTGGAACGAAGAAATCGCTCCGCTGTTGCCCTTGTTAAAGGGAACAGACCCTGCTCAGCTGATTTCGGTAACATCCGAGCAGTTGCAAGCTCTCCAAGCAATCGCAGACAAGATCAATAGCTCCTGGACTCACAGGGCTATGGAGCACGTGCCGTTCTCTATTTTCGTTCTTCATGCCGGACCGCATGTGAACGCGGTCATTGCCCAGTGGCGGAATGGGCAAGAAGGGCAGAAGGAACAATTCTATTTAATTGAATGGGTGTTCGGCGCTATAAATCCGAAAAAGAGTATCGAGCCCACGCTCGAGGCCATGGCAGATCTAATTAAGCGGGCTAGATTGCGAGCAGTGGCTATAACCGGCAAAGAACCTGAGAGTATTCACTTGCCGATGGCGCCCTCTGAGTTGGAATGGGCTTTGGCCAATTCCTTACCGCTACAAAGTAGCGTCTTAAATTGGTCAGGGACCCTGACTACTAAGTTTCCTTCCGGGAAGCTGGGTACCCTGATTAGAACTCAGAGATGGGCTGGGATCCCATTGAGATCCGAAAGGCCATTGGCTGAGGCGGTAACCGTATTCACGGATGCAGGAGGTCGTACAGGGAAAGCCTCGGTCGTATGGCTGTGGGAGGGTAATTGGCTTTCCCAAATTCTTGAAGGATCTGAGGGGGACTCGTTGCAGATCCTCGAGCTGATGGCGGTCTGCTGGGCATTTAATAATTGGATGACCAGCAGACTGAACATCGTTTTGGACTCACTGTATGTGGTAGGAGTAGTGGAGCGAATCGAGGATGCTGCTATCCGCTCGGCGGGAAGGATGCGCCTGGTGCAGTTGTTTAGGCAGCTGCAGCAGGCCATCCGGCAGCGATCCGCTCCCTACTGCATAATCCACATCAGCAGTCATCAATTCGATAAGGGGCTCGTCTTAGGGAACAGTAAAGCCGACGCTCTAGTGTCTGTCGGGATAGAGCGGTCATGCCCCGAGAATAAATTTGAGGCAGCCAGAATTGCCCATCAGAATTTCCATCAAAATGCTAAGGGGCTGGTGAGGCAATTCGGTTTGACCTTTTCCGAGGCTCAAGGTATCGTGAGGTCCTGTCCGGAGTGTTCGGGGCAGGGTCCGGGCTTGGGATTAGGAGTGAACCCGCGAGGATTGGGATCGTGTGAATTGTGGCAAATGGATGTGACCCATTTTGGGCCCTTTGGGAGACTGAAGTACATCCATGTCACGATTGACACGTTCTCAAAATTCATGTGGGCCACTGCCCAAGCTGGTGAAAAGGTTCTCCATGTTAAAAGGCATCTCTCGGTATGTGTGGCTGTAATGGGTGTACCGGCTAAGATAAAAACAGATAACGGTCCGGCCTACGTTAGTCAGGGGCTCCGACGTTGGTTCCTCCAGTGGGGGATTAGTCATGTAACTGGGATCCCCTACTCTCCTACTGGACAGGCCATCGTCGAGAGGGTTCATCGGACCTTAAAGTCATATTTGGCTAAATTCAGCAACGTGTCGGATATTCAAGAGCGGCTGGCGAAAGCTTTGTTTGTAATCAATCATCTGTGCATTTTCACAGACTGTAAAGAGCCGCCAGCATTGATTCATGGGCGCAGAATCTCTGAGGTCCGCGCACATGAATCAATTCTAGTCACCTACAGAGATCCCCGCACAGGGCAGTGGCAAGGGCCTGCCGAGGTCCTGTTTTTTGGAAGGGGCTACGTTTGCGTGTCTTCTCCAGCGGGACCGCTTTGGGTCCCGGCACGCTGGACGAAGCCGGCTCTTCCAAAAGACAGAACCTCAAGGGATCCGGGATCATCTAGTGAGGACCCTGCAGGTCTAGCCCTGCTATCTGAAATACCGTGCGGAAAAGGAGGACCCCCGTAATTGATTAACTATCTTCCCCCACCGGACTGGACGACCTCATCGGTCCTTGGGAGAGATTGCATGGACCTCAGATGTACCTGGGCTGTTCCTCATTTATTGCAGGAACCGGTGCGGGATCACAGGAATGGCACGGAAATATCGGGTCAGGAGACTAGACAGCGAGGAGGAGTCTGGGAGTTCCCCCAACAGACCCGGAGCCCCTTCTCGCCAGAACATCGCGACTGGGGTACTTCTGCTGCTCGGAGGGTTGTCCCTGTGTGGTCCCACATGTGCTGTTGCCAAGGAAATAACAGCTTCTTTATTGAATACCTCGCGGCACAGCAATTTATGGGTTGATTGGGCTTGATCAGTCAACCAGTCATCAATTTGTCTAGGGATGCAATCGGCTGCGAATCCCCTCCACACATGCCTGATTGCAGTCCCCTATTGGGATGACAGGGATTGGAAAAATTCCACCTTGGTGCCGGTATCCGATTCCCGGGTCCATGTGGCGTGTCAAGTTAGGCGCCAACATGGGGTGCATCTGAGGCCCGTGCCGCCGGAGACGCGGGTTATTACCCACGTCTCCCGCAAAAGAAGGGATACGATCCGGACCCAATGTAAACTACCCGTAGGAGTGCGGGCCGGATTGTCGATCCAAGTATTAAAGCAGGAATTATCATACCCTCCGGAGGAGCTCGAAATAAGGGGAGCTGCCCCGGGAGGGACATCTTGCTTTTATTTTGGATTGGAATTGTGGTAATGTTGGGACCCTTATGCTCCCCAGAAATGCCATACAGGCTTTCAGGTTGTAGCTCAGAGATGGGGAGCTGGGGAGATTCAGGGTTTAATGCTGTTAGGTTGGAAACAGGAAGCATATCTGGGACCTGCTTCCAACTTTTGTACAGGCATTGACCTTGAAGAATTTAAGTCCTCTAATTTATCGAGACAGATGGTCATTCCCATGATCCCTTCCCCCATGAAATCGCTGGCTCTTCCACGAGGTATGTTTTTAGTCTGCGGGGATAAAGCATGGCAGGGGATTCCGGCCAGAATAGTCGGTGGCCCTTGCTATGTGGGAAAATTAGTGATTTTCGCCCCATCGATTGAGAACATACGCTCATGGACCGAGTCAGGCCATAGGTCCAAAAGGGACTTATCAGTTAAAATCTTGGGGCCCGATTGTAATGACAATTTTACCCTATACTCGAAAACGAAGAGTATTTTTATGTCCTTACTTTTACCAGCCTTTTCGATGAATGATGCCCACACTAACATCCGTGCCCTTGCCTGCTGGGCTCGTAAAGAACTCAGCTTAACATCCAACATCCTCTCTGATATTTTAGAGGATGAGCGAGGGCTCCGGAAAGCCATTTTACAAAATCGAGCAGCCATAGACTTCCTGCTCCTGGCACACGGCTCCGGGTGCCAGGAGTGGGAAGGTCTATGCTGCCTTAATATATCAAATCATGGGAGCTCTATACACCAACAGATTGAACAGTTGCGCCAGGGGTTTCATAAAATCAAAGAAGAAGCGGGCTCCCTGGATGCCTGGCTCGGAAAAATTGGCCTTCCGCAGTGGATAAAAGACTGGATTAAGTTGGGATTTATAATTATGCTCATTTTAATTGTGGCTGTGATATTCCTAATCTGCGTGTGTAAGGTGATGGCAAAAGTACCGGAGCAGGCAGCATTTTCGGCTTTTCATTTGGAGCCACGCCGCCAGCCAGCACCTCCACAGCAGGAATCTCGAGTGTAAATAGTTGTAAATAGTTGATGTTGATAACGGTTATACAAGATTTAATGCCTTCTGTTTTAAGGAGTTCTGGTTAAATTTTGAAGAGGTTTCCTTTGGAAACGAGAGGTTTTCAAGAGATGTAACCATTATGCTTATAGTGCCCTCCGAGTGAGGGGATCCCTGTCAATCAGAGTGCCCAAACGGTGACCCCCTGAGGTACACGCATGCTCAGTAGCCATACCTGGCCTGGCTACGTGCCGCAGGGTGCCATCTAGAAGGCTCTGGAACCCTGAGGGTGGGGGCCAGGAGCAGCCTGCTGCTCCTGGCCGCCCGCCCAGCGACGGGTTCCAGGCCAATCAGCTGCGGCTCCTGGAGAGCTCACGCCCTCTCTCCTCCCCCCTTCCCGCCCTTTCTCCTCCCCCTGAAAACCCTATTTAAGTTCTGTTCACCCCCTAATAAAGGTCTGGTTGGTGGCATATTTGGTGGCTCTTCGCTGTTTGTCTATCCCGAATTCCGTGTAGGCCTCGCGTGTACCCACATTGGGCAGTGAACGTGGCGGTCTAGAGAATCCGTCCCGGGAGCGCAAGGTTCTCGCAACCTGCTACCTGATTCCTCTGGAGGACATCGGAGGCCTAGCAGTTCCCGCGGAGCCTTGACGGAGGTGGTAAGGGAGGGCCTCACCCATCCCCTTGGGCTGGGAGGAATAAAGCTTGTGGTGGCGAGGAGGGTATCAAAGAGCGCGTGAAAGGGGGAGGCTGCTAGGTGTCTGTGTGGGGGATGCCCCTGGTCGCGGCTTTCGGTTTCTCCCTCTATTGGTAACACCAGCGCCGGGGTTTTTTCCGTTTACTTTCCGTTTCGTTTCTCCCTACCTTGCTTGTGCCCTACACCCTTCCCCCGTTTGCTTTTACTCCTTCCCTTACCTATGTTATAAAAACCCGTGTTCTCCCTTAATGAAAGTTCTCAGTTCTTGGCTCTCCGTTCCCAGCTCTTGTGGAGTCTATTTGGGGCAGATTGAGCGTGAGTTCGCACCTCTAGGGTGGCACTCTATTGCGGTTCCTGACTTACCAGAGGATTAGAAGAAGGTAGCAGCAGCTGTCATCCCCTTCAGCTGCGCTCTGTGAGTACGAGGGAGCCCCGCCCCTCGGGGTGGCTTGGGAGGCCTGTCGCTTGGTGTCATCAGTGCTAGTGACGAAAAAGAACACGCGGCCTAGCGAGGGTGCCTCGGGAAGGTGGGAGGTGCCCCAAGACTCATTAGTTGGTGACCCCGATGTGATCGTCGTGAGCACGCAGGAGGGGGTCCGTCGTGGGACAGCCGCGCGTGCCGGTGTACGACGGCCTCATAGCACGCGGCCATCGGGAGTGATCGCGGAACAGCCGCGCGTGCCAGTGTGCGACACTCCCCGGGAAGAGCGTCGGTGCGTCGGGGAATCACTGTAACATCTGGTGACCCGAGCGTCACGGGAAAGCGGCAGCGTCGCGGGACAGCCGGTGCGACGGTGGTCGGTGCTTGGCCCTGGGTGACGCCAACGTTCGGCTCGCATGCTGACAGGATCATCACCAGATCGGCCTCCATTTAACATCTGTTGCCACCGCTCCGGTTTTGGGAGACCTCTTCGATCTCCGGATTCGTGCCGCGGACCGACCCGGAGATGGGAACGTGCGCGACCAAACAGGAGCACCTCAGGTTAGGGGGACCCTCTAGGGTGGCAGGGCCCAAACCCCTGCATGGCATCCGCCATTGCGAGAAGCCCATTATGCGCAGGGGGCTGCACGTCGGTGTCGGGATGGATCGGCGTGTAGCACTTTTGTTCCCCTTTGGTTTGTGTCCCTTTGGGTTGAGCGGCCTCTGGTGCTCCGGTCCCAGGCCAGAGGTGGGGTGCGCAGGGCCTGTCAGGGTGGTGTCCCCCCTGGCGCCGGTGACTAGGGATGTGCATCGGCTCTTTTAGGGTATATCGCCCGTATCGGGAAGGAGCCCTTTATACACACTACGTGTGCAATTATTTTATTTATCCCCATTTTTCCCAACGGGGAAGCCCAGCTGTCCCGGCCCTAAGGGGTGCAGGGCAGTGAGCCGCGCGCGCGGCGCCCAAGGAAGCAGGGGCGGTCAGCGGGTTCTTTCCCCGAGCAGAGTCCGCCCTGAGAGCCGCGCGCCTGGCGCCTGCGGAAAGGGGGAACATTATTTATTTCCTCGGAATGGGTAATGGGGATGGGATTTTAAATTAATTTATTATCTAATTTATTAGGTAGTTTATTTAATTGGATAAGGTTAGGATATATGTCATCAGTTGCCTCACCTAACCGAGCCGATTTGTTTCAGCACGGAACAGCAAGCAGCTGGGGCAATAATAAAGTCGTTCTTGCGAGAACGCACCCTCGCCATTTCGGAGAGGAAGGTCCAGGCATTGCTGGAATGGAGTGAAGCGGCGGGGCAGTTTCCCGCCCCGGGAGCCATCTTGTCTCTGGAGGGTTGGGCGCCGTTAGGGGAGCACATGGGGAAGCATAACAGGAGAGGTCGGGAGGCGCGAAAGCAGGAGGTGACATATCAGGCCATAATGGCCGTGCTGCACGCGCAGCAGGCCCGGGACCGGGTGGCGTGGGAGGCGCAGCTGCGTCGCCAGCATGACCTTCCACACCTCGGCCCGCCGGACGACGGACCGGGTGCCGCGATGGCATCACCCTCCACGCCACCTGTTGCCACAGATACCTGGAAGTCACCTCCCGAGACCATGACTCCGACCCTTGACCCCACTCCCGTGACCCCTGAAGGTGCTCCAACCCGGAAGGAGGGCAGCGACATCGACCTCGGTGCGTCGCAGGACCGGCCATCGCCATCTGCGCCATCCGCGCCGCCTGTCGCCCTGCGTGGCAGCATGGGGGGTGGGGCGCGGGTCGCGTCACCCCCACCGCCACTGTACGGCGATAGGAATAATGGAATAATGGATGCGCCGTCACTGTGTAGTAAGGGAGATAAGATTAGATCCCCAGTGGGGACTGTAATGGTTGTTGGAAAAGCCGATGGCGCAGGGGCGCATGACATTAATGTTCAAGGCTGGCGTTCACTGGTCAGTGAGGCTATGGCCAAAGGGGACCTGAATCTAGCCGCATCACTGGAAGGGCAACGTGCCTTTCCAGTGATGCAGAGCCTAGATCAGGATGGCCGCATGGTAGCCTTTTACAGGCCACTTGTCTGGAAAGTCATTACTCAATTGAAGGCGACAGTCTCCCAACATGGGCTTCACAGCGAGGCAGTGAAGCAAATGTTGGGATACTTGTTCAGGGCCGAATTGATGTCCCCGGATGACTGCAGGGGACTCGCTAAATTGGTTTGTACTCCGGCACAGCTGCTCCGGGAGCAGCTATGGGAGGAGGAGTGTAGGAGGGTTGTGAACCTCCCTAGAGCTCCCAGCGACGTACTGTGCGGGGTAAGTGCAGATATGTTGCTAGGCAGGGGTCAGTATCTTGCTCGGTCCGCACAGCTGACCTTGCCGGCGGAGTGTTTGACTGCCGCCGCGAAGGCTGCCCATAAGGCACTGCTCCGCATTCCGGTTGAACGGAAAGGGCCAGGCTGGTCGGCCATCAAACAGGGTGACCGAGAGTCATTAGATGAGTTTGTTAATAAGTTGACCGGCGCCCTGGATGCTGACCAGAATGTCCCGCGAGAGATGCGTGATACTTTCTTACGTACATTGGTTTTGGAGAGCGCCAACGCCAAGACCAAGGCAATTTTAGGTGCGCTTCCTGCTGAGGCTTCAACTGGGGAAATGTTGGAGAGGGTAGCTCGGGCCAATGTTCAGAAGCAGAATGTAATGTTGGCCGAGGCCATCCGAGAAATGGATGGACCTCTAGCAGCTGCTTTGGACCACTTGGAAGAGGCAAGCCTCCACTTGACAGCTGGTGATATGAGGGGACTTGGAGACTATTCCAAGACACAGCACAGAACAGAAGAGTACTGGCATGAGACAGCTCTCTGAGTACAGTACTGTTCTGCTGGGTGAGACAGAACAGTGGATATTGTTTACTGTGACTTTAGGCAAGGCTTTGGATACTCTTCCATAACATAATCCTAGACTGTCTGAGGAAGCACAATCTAAGAAAGAGGTCAGTGAGATGGACATGGCTGAAGTGCTGGGATCCAAGGTTGTGATCAGTGGCACAAAGTCCCGCTGAGGGCCAGTCACTTGTGGTGTCCAGTCGCCCAATGCCCATGATGTCTTCATTAATGGCCTGGAGCGTGAAACCAAATGTACTCACAGCAAAGTCACAGTTGATGATACAAAACGGGCTGGAGCAGCTGATACATATCAATCACATGGCTGCACTGCTATTCAAAGGTACTTTGGCAGGCTGGAGAAAGGGGCAGAGAGGGAGTAAGAACCAGCAAGTCCTAGAGTAACAATTCCTCAGTTTATTTTCTCAAACCAATTTTCTAAATTCCCTCTTTCTTCACATCCAGAGCCCCTTTGTAGATGCTACATAGGATTTGAAACCGCCAGATAGAAGCATACAGGTAGAAAACAGACTGGAAAGAGCTGAGGCGTGACAAGGGAATAGTCCTCTGCTGAGTCCTTCCCTTGCAATTGAAAAACCTAAGGTGATATAGGCTTTGAACAGTCGTAATTCAAACTATTCCATGCTATACTCTTTGATGGTGGTTTTCCACTGGCTGAAATACATGGATATCAAATGGGGTCTACTGAGCCTCAGGTGAGTATCCAAGTGGGTAGCTCTCCGCATGACAAAGCTGTTCCTTTTCTTTTGGGATTCTGTTTGTAAGTGCCACTTCCACATTGCCCATCTGCAAAGTAGCTCCATGTATTTTAAACAGAAGAATGATCTCATTATATGATAGCCAGCATTGGGGTGTTCAGTTATACATCTGTAATGCTTACAATGTAATATAGTTTCAATTTATCATTCACAATTTTGTGTTTCCTGGCTTTTCCACTCACTTTCAGGCACTTAATTCTATAGTAACCACTTTACATGCAGGCTTCCCTCTTTGTAGCTAAATGTCAGGCAGGCCCTATTAATTCACACTACAATCAGATTCTACAGACACCAGAAAAAAATCAAGTTACTATAACAAAGTCTGTGTACACAGTACCAGAGTTATTTCCCATTCAGCTGCAGTTACACCTCGAGGGAGAAGACAAAATGGCAAAAGAAAAATTGCATTTGTGTATCTTTGAGTATCACTCTCTGGCATTGCATGAATTTACAGAAGTTAACTAATTTTGTCAAGGTTGAGGAAATGGCATTGAAGGTAATTGATAAACATATAAACCCATTCCTGCATTCAGCAATACCTTATCGAACAGTGTCCTTAGTAATCTCAACACTGAATCAGTGCTGTTCTCTGAAAAGTGTTTGAGTAAGGCAGAATGCTCAATCCAGTCCAGAGCAACATGAGAGATATCAATCAGTTTTCTGAAGGCAAAATGATGATGGCTTAGGCTCTGTTTATGTGACACCTGTGTGACTGCATCAAAACTGTGGGATACCAAGACACGTGGCTCACAGGCAAAGTTATGACTTTGGAATGTAATTATAGAACATAGTTTAAGTGGTGCTATGAGTACTGCTTACATCTACCTATATCCCCTTCTCCTTTCCGGGTGGAAGTCATTCAAAAGCCATATTCACAGGGTGCTGCTATGTGCACAGGGAAGTTGGTAGAACTGTTTCCTGCCATCTGGGAGTATCTCAGTGGGGCCTGCTGTGCATCATTACCACCTTCATAAAGTTGCCTGGGTGCAATTAATTATGAAATGCAAATTGCAATTGAAAAGATTGAGAGCACTATGGAAAGCAGTATCTTCATTTACTGCGAGATAACATAATCATGATAATATATATTCCTAGACAAAAAGTATTTTTTCCTTTACTACAAATATTTCTAAAGACTCTTTTAGTTAACAAGAATAACGAAGTATCTGCAAATGAATTAATGAATTAATATTCACCAAGAAATCATGCATAAGCTTTTGTATAAAAATTTGAAGAGTTTTACATTATTACTGTTAATAGATTATTTGTCTACAAATTGCCTTCCCATCTTCCTGAAAGCCAATATAGCTGATTACACACACACACACACACACACACACACACACACACAAAAGGAATTATTTCCGAACAAAATTGCAAAACTTATGGCAATATGTAGTTAACATGATATATGAATGCCTCAGGCATTAAACTTCTGTAACCCTGAGGCACTGATACTGTTCTACAGTAGCAGTCTGTAGGAGCAAGCAATGCAGTATCCTTCCATCACCTGATGCTTTAAAGTCTGACTTTAAGTCTTCAGCATGACAGATTTTCACTAAAACAACCTGTCAGCTCAAAATTCCTGCAATAGTCTGAGTTACAGGCAAAAGAGGAAGATGTGAAAGAAGATACCATTCCCTTCTCCTTTGCACATATGGTGAAAGACCCTTGCAAAACACAAGCTTTCTAGAACAGAAAAATGCTATGTTCCTGTTAAATCCAAATCGTTACACCCAAACTGTTTCTCTCTCAGGGCAACCAGTTCCCACTTCTCTCAGCAGAAACTCCAGAAAGCATGAAGGGAACATATAAATACAGCAAAAATGCTTTAGTCTCCTATTTCTTTCAGATCATGTAGGTACATAACATACTTCATGTTTAGTAACCCTCGAACACAGAAAATACAAGTATTGCTTCCTCATGCTGGATATGTAACTCCCAGTTCCAGATGATCACAAATAGAAGCAACGTTTCTGCATTAATACAAGGACACCCAACAGTCTTCCCTCTGCAGCATTTCGTCCCCCTGGCGGGTGTATCACAGCTCTCCTGGTGATTTCTGAGGAGCTGCTACAAAATGGGGGATGACACCTACAGACTGCCAACAGCATTGCTCTGCTTGAGGAAGAATAAGAGAGAGGACAAGAGAGGAGGAAAACAAAACAAAACAAAAACAAACAAACAAAAAAAACGTTTTTCGGCTTCTCAGTCTAGCACCTAATAGCACCATTTTATCTGCCTCCAAACGGCCCTGCTGCCACCGTCAGCTCTTCAACCCACACCACTCCCTGCACCGCAGCCGAGCCCCGCCGTGTCGGCAACGCGGGCTGGGACCTGCGCAAACCGGATCGGACCGGCTTGAGAGGCCGGCTCTCCCCCGCCCCAGCAACCCGGCTCCACCGGGTCTGGGGAGTCAGGGGCGGGGCAGGAACATAACAAAACAAACCCCAAACAAACAAACAAAGCTTGCAGCAAGGCAAAACAACCGGAGGAAGGAATCTGGGGCTCCTTTGTGGAGCGTGGAGCCCGTGCTGGAGCTCCAGCATCAGCCCCCGACACTGGCCTTAGTTCTGCACCTGGGCAGGCTGCAGGCAGCGAGAGGATCATGTGAATAGTTCCCCTTCCCCTAGTAAGTATTTCCTTCACTGTACGTAGCCTGTATATATTTGTATAGACAGTATATATTTGGCCTGCTAGGAATATACCAGCGTGTCTTTTCCCCAGATCCCTGGGCTAGCTGAGCTGTATGTCGAGTCCTAGACATATTGAACCTGGTCCTATTTGTTGCCATTAGCTGTTTGACAGCGGGGTGATTTATTCTCTCATACGTTACTTGTCCGTGGCAGTTGCGACAGTAATTTGGCAGAAATACACCATTATTTCCTTTCAAGAAAGGCTTAAAAAGTAGAAAATCAAATCAGTGTGTAGCACACATGGGATAGCCAGCCCCGACTGGTGTCTGTCACCCGCCTTCAGCTGCCCACTTGAAATCTGCTTCCGCTTAAGCTCAGGATTTGCAGTAGCCCAAGGATGTTTTGAAACAGCAGTTCTGCAATGAGCTGTGGATCTAGCAGCTCCAGAGGTGCATGGAGTTGCACAGAGAATTTTAATCCATTTTTTTTTTCTCTTTTTTACACTAATAGAAATGCCATGGCACACACTGCCTTCTGATGTGTGTTACCAGCTGTGCGTCTGTAAACGTATTACGTTCAATAGACTTTACAGAAGTTGATCAGAACTTACGAACAATTGTGCTGATGAAAGAGGAAATACAGAACAGGGTTGCTTTCCTCTAGCTGTTAGTAGCAGGAGAATTAAAAATGGTGCAAATATATCTTTGCTCCTGGAATCAGCACATAGTCCTAAGTAGACACTGGAGGTCTATCTTTTGATTAAGATAGTGCCAGTTTAGCAGCTTTCCTTTCTGAACAGGACAGCATTTTAAATCACAGTAGATCAGAAAGGATAAGGTTTGAAGAGAGTATCATGTCTTGTTACTGTCTTACTAAACTTGTGCTGTTAATGGCAAGTTTACATTTAATATCTTTAAATTTTAAGTTTTTCATATTAGTCAATAAAATGAGCATGGGCTTTATATCAAAGAAGAGGAAGGTTCCATGCATATTCAGGCAGCTGCTTAAGACACTATAGAAGGGAGAAAAAAAAGAGACAAATCTATTTAATTTATTTCAATATATATTTATGAATTTCTGACTTTTTAAACTGTGAAATTATATAGATTGTTTCTTTAGATAATTAAGAATATAAATGTATAATCAGAAAAGTCTTTCAGCTTCACATTTTAATGATGATGTAATTGGAAAGTTCCTTTGAAAAAAAATATTGTTTATTCTTCAAGCCTACAGCATGTCACTTTGCCTCTCTCAGAGTCTAATCTCATTTTTTCTTTATTGATTATAATTTTGACGCTACATACAGCAAGTGACTTTATTTACACTAGTGTTCTAATCTAATTCAGTAAAATTAAGATACTTGCAACAGCAGTCAGTGATTTTAAAAATTCTAGATTTTAACAGTATTGTGCTCTTTTTTTTATTTTTTTTTTCCTCAAGGATTGAGGTGAAGCTGACTGACAGTTCCCTGGATCTTACTTTTAGTATTTTTTTTAGAGTGAGTACAACATTAGCTTCTTCATAGTAATGTGGAACCCCCTGACTTGTTCTGATTTTTTTGTAGATGATAAACAGAAGTCTCAGAATCACATCAGACAACTTTTTCACAGCCTTCAGATGAATTCACTCTGTTTTTCTGTTTTCGAATGCATCCCTGACATGGTTCTTTCCCATTTGTGCAACCAGATCTCATCTGTGAAGCCTACTGCAAAAGAGGCAGGAGGACTTTCTTTCATCAGCATCTATCATAGGGTTCTCTCCTCTATTTCGTTAGAGGTGGATCTGTGCCTCTCCTGGTTTGTTTTACAATACCTGTCTTTGAGATTCATTCTTTGATAATTTTACGACTCTATCTTATTTTAATCTGTTAGTCTGTATCTAAAAGGGTGTGCTGTCTGTTGAAATCTCTGTTGTCCCTGAACAGTGAAATAGTTTGTTTCTGAGCCCTCAGAAAAATGTGCCTTTTTTGTTTGTTTTGTTTTTAAATAATTAGCCAAATTCTTTGTCACCTTTCTATTTCATGATTACTTGTCAGGATATTCTGCCTAGCAATAACTGAAGGCTGCTCTCATAAAATGAAGAGACCTAATTTTACAGCTTCTGAGCTTGTTCCTCTAGATCTTGAACTCAGTTCATAGTAAATCAGAACTTGTAAGGACAAACAGAACATTGCTCATTTACGAAATCTCCATAATAGAATTTACCTAATCTCCCGAACACTCAAGAACTCCCTCAGACATGCTTAAGAGAAATGTAAATTTTCTTCACAGTTTAGTTTTTCTCAGTATTCCCTTGTGCTGCTTCAGTTCTTTGGAGCTTTATAATACAGTACTAATAGAGCCAGTGGAAAAAGAGTAAAAAGATGCTATCTATACATTACTTTATTCATTATGTAATTTAGAAATTATCAGATCCCATCATTATAAAATAATCTAAAATTTTTGAGGCTTTTTATGACAAAAGCTTTACATTTCAGGAAGAATAAAAATACTTCATTGTCTCTTAGTCTGATGTGTTCCAATCTCCCTGAAAGCAACTGTTTTATTCACAGTAGCTTTTTTATTCCTGGATTTTTATTTGTATATTTATGTAGTATACTTGTTTCCTGATGAGTTACTGCTGTGTTTTCGCTGAAGAAGGACTTGCAGCTTTACACTTTTATTTCTGTTCAGTATTAATTGGGTTTTGAAGGTAATTCTTACTATTATTGTGAAGCCTGGATTTTTTTGAAGGAAATACTGACTTGTACATTCTGGTCAGATAAATAAATGGTTTTATGCCTATATTTTAAAGGCAACAGATTGAGAAAGAAGTATTTCAGTTCAAGGCTTGGACTCATCTCTCTCAAGTCCTAATAAAAATAAGCCATCTCTGTCCTGGGAAAATTTAAAAATAGCTGAATGTGGATCTTGAACTCAACTATTCAAGATAGTAAATCCAAGGAAATGGGCAACACTTATTCCTGCTTGGGCTATCACTATAATTAGTTGGTTTTAACAGGCAGATTCCAAGTGTCTTTTTAGCTTAATTTATAGACATTAATACTATGGGTTTTGCATACTTCATTGTGCTTAATGTTCTCCTTTGCTACTTTCTTGATTTTAAACAGAGATTTCAGTCATTTTGAAGCTCCTCCTTGCCTTCCTATAGCTTAATTTTGCATCATGCAGGTACATTTTTTTTTCTCTTTATACTCCTTGTACTGTATTACATTTATCTCTTTGCATGCATTGTGTTACTATCAGTTTGAGCTTGCTTGACATTTGCATTATTTTCCTAGAAATGTTCAGATACTAGCTGCAAATCTTCCAGCAGTGTTTCACTTAATAGCTCAATGAGTATACAAAATCATGACAATTTTCTACTGTACAGTCAGACGTGAGCAACCAAGATCATCTATAAGGACTTCTATGGGATTTTCAGACCTCCATTCCTTCAATAAATAGATGCAGTTACGCATCATATTTTCTATCTGAATGAACTGTGTACAATATGTTTTTTTGCTAATACGTGACTCAACATAAGATACAGACATATTTGATCAGTGATTTTCTTATGTTTTAGAAAACAATATTATTTTCCTTCTTTATGAAAGTTTTTGTATTTGTATCGTCTGGAAGATGGATAATGATATTTTGTACATAGAGCAGAAAATCTTTGGAACCAATTTAACAGAAACGAGGAAGTGGAAAATATATTTTTCAACTCAAATTCAAGGTTGTGGCTAGAACAGAGTAACAGAAGAAGAAGAAAAGGTTACTAAAATAGTGTAATATTCATTGTTCCCAAGGATGCAGAAGAGGCAGAGAAGTGAATAATAGGGATTGAAATGAAATGTCTCTTCAGAAGCAGAAGGGAGTAATACAGAATCACAGAATGATTGGGGTTGGGAGGGACCTTTAGAGATCACTTAGTCCAACCCCCCTGTTCCAGCAGGGACACCTATAGCATGTGGCACAGGGTCGCATTTAGGTGAGTTTTGAAGATCTCCAGAGAAAGAGATTCCACAGCCTCTCTGGGCAGCCTGTCTGTCACTCCCACAGTCAAGAGATTCAGGTGAAATTTCTTGTGTTTCAGTTTATGCTCGATGGCTCTTGTCCTGTCGCTGGCCACTATTGAAAATAGTTTGATCCCATGCTCTTGACGCTTTCAAGGTATTTGATAAGCTGATAAACTCCCCTCTTAGCTGATAAGCTCCCCTCTCAGCCTTCTCCTCTTTAGGCTGAACAGACCCAACTCTCAGCATCGCCTCTCCTCTTCTCTCTTCCTATTGCACTCTCTCAGTGAGTTCTTGAACTGGGGAGCCCAGCACTGGACACTGCATTCCAGATGCGGCCCCTTTCAGGCCTGAGTAGAGGGGAAGGATCACCTCCTTTGACCTGCTGGCAGTGCTCTTCCTAATGCTGCCCAGGAGACCATTGGCCTTCTTGGCCAAAAGGACACATAGCCACCTTATAGTCAACTCATCCACTAGGACTCCCAGGTCCTTATCTGTAGGAGGTCAACCTTCTCTGCCCAGGTCAACCCCAAACCCGTCCTGGTGCCTGGGGTTTTTCCTCCTTAGGAGAAGGACTCTTCACTTGCCTTTGTTGAACTTAATGAGATTCTTCTCCACCCAACTCTCCAGTCTCTCTGAATGTCAGCACAGCCATTCCTCCCAGTTTTGTATCATCAAAAAACAAGCGGAAGATACTAGTAAAGTATATTTATGAAATACATTTCATAATTTTGTTTGAATTCTCTATAAAGGATACAGCTTGGTATGGTATTAGTTACATGGTACTTGTGGGTAAGAGGTCATAGTAATGTTTAATATATAAACTATATAATTTGCAAAATGACATGATTTTTTTTAAAGTTGGAGGAAAGCTGGTCTTTCTAGAGAACAGGAGAATGAGCCTACCAAAAGGCTCCCTAAAGGATAGTCCTATTTTCCCTTCAGGGACAAGTTTATGAGATGAGGTTTTTGCAGCTGTCGGTGGCATGGCTGTTTTTTTGCTGTCAAACTATTGGGACTCTGAAGCAGTTGAGTCAAGCTGCAGAACAGTTATTTTAAAAGAATTTTGCAGGTAAGTGTAAGTAGCTGTGCCCTTTCCAAAAAATAGCAACTGAGACTGAAGAGTAATGTCATTCTGGAAGATAAACGGCAACTGTTTTTGGCATTGAGAACTTACAGCTTCATGGGAGTCATAAACGGGGAGTAGAGCTCCCCTGTAATGGGGCATGCGCACCGTGATCTTGTACGGGGGGGGTCCCGGTGGCCCCTGACTGAGCAGGGCCTAGGTCTTTCTAGAAGCTGCTAGAAGCCTGGGGGTGGGGGCCAGGAGCAGTCTGCCCTGGAGGACTGTCCGCCCACCAACAGGGTTTGCCTAGTCCGGAGAGACCACCACATTAGCATAGCACCTATCATGCCCTCACTCCTCCCTGTTCCCTCCCTTTTCTCCTCCCTCTCCTAAAGTTATAAAAGTTTGTGTTACTTCCTGAATAAATTGCCGTCAACCGGAGCTCGTATCGAGTGTGTTACTGTCGGCGTCGGGGGAACGCACCCCATGGGTACCCACCTATCGCGGAACCCTAGAATCTGAGGATCAGGAAGGAGATCATCAGTAGCTGCAGCCCCCTCGCAGCTACTCCTCCGAGAGCTACAAGAGGGAGCCTCGCCTCTTGGGGGTGGAAAGGGAATCCGGCGCCACAGTGCTGAGGACGGAAAAAGATCACGCAGCCCGCGGACGCCTCGCTAGGACGGCCAGCGACGGGCGTCTTCACTTACAGTTCTGATGTAACATTAAAGATAAGATCTCATTGTTTAACAGAATTTCTTTGTACCCTGAGAAAGTCAGCAACATGGTGGAAGAGATGCCGGACAAAATTGATCGTAGGCTCCGTATTTTCTTTGAAAATATCTCCTGTTTCTTTTCTATCTTAAAATTACCTATTTAATGGAAAAACAGCTAGTATGCAAATAGACAAAAATATTTCTAATAGAAAACAATGGTGTGAGTCAATAATGCATATTATAACTTCTGCGTATATCTATGTATAACACTTTACAAATGTGTATTGGAAAAAAATGTAGACTTGACGTTACCCACACTAAAATGACATTTTGTTTTCTGGACTATATTTAAGATAACCTTCCAGGTTAGAGTAAATTGACAAAAATCTGTTTGCTAGCTGCTTCTCACAAATAGCTAGGAAATGTCTGTATAAGAGTTAAAAATACAGAAGTAGCCATGCAAACTTCTGGGAGCAGCAATGAGCACACTAGTAAAAAACTAGGTTCCTTTATAGTACTTCAGAGCTTTACCCACACTAAAAGAAGTTATTTCTGGAGAATTGAAATATCCTTACAGTCAGCTTTCCTTAACATCAATAACTTCCAGGAACATTTTCCTAATACTTTTTTTTTTTTTTTTTTTTTTTTACTTCAGAGATTTATTCCTGTAATTCATATGAATGGTTTGTATTGATGCTCATCAGGTCTATGTAAAATGATGTTTCTTTCTGTTCTGTTTCTGTAGATCTGAAGTGATTTTGAATACTCTCCTGCTCAATGTAAAACTGGTCAAGCAATGTGTTTTGTGTCCTTGCCTGAAAAGAGGGAGGAATAAACATCCTATAGGAGTATCATTAGGGACACTAGCAGATCTTGTATTACTTGGCCTCAGCTTTTTCAAAGTATGAGATGGAAAAAGGCTTTCTCTCAGCACTGTTCTTTTTTTTTTTTTTAATATGTATTAAAAAATTTTAATGATAAATTGGAAACTGAAAAGAAAATCAACAGGCAAGGTATTCAACCTAACTTTTCTAAAAGTAAATTGCTATTATTTTTATTATAAATTGCTTCCTTAATTAAATAGTAATAACCAAGAATTCCTCTAAATAAAGTAAGCCAGAACAAAACAACAGAACACAAACAATGCAGAGTATTTTTTTTTCTTTTACTGTAAAGTATTTGTTCTTGGAAGAGAAAACAGCTACCTTGAACCTTTTTTAGTTTCAGGAGTAAAATACTTGAGGAAATTGCTTTTGAATTGCTGTGATAGGTGATACAAATATAACAGTTTCTTTAGCAGTGGCTCTTTCAGTGTGTGAAATGGCATGTGTAAGAGGCACTTGCCTGACAGGCACTGTGCTAAATTAACTGTTCCAATTAGCAGTGAGGGGCACCTCTAGGTTTAATTGAAAATCATGGGTTTATTTATTGGGTTGGATTTTAAGTATTTGAAAGTGTATGCTTGATAAATGTTAGATTTCATTAAGTGTTACTGTTACTAAGTGGTAATAAGTTTCATTTATTTTTTCTTGGAAGGTAAGATGTTGATATGGGGATTGTGCTTGTAATTGCTAAGCTCCCTAAAGAGTCTATAAGGCTCTTATGCTTTGCAAAGCTGTTGTAACAGGATACAGAATAAAACAAATCTCTTCTAAAGCTTTTCATGGAATGATCAGTGAATGCCACAAGAGTATAGTTTGTATAAGTACAGAAAGTTATACTTACATATGTTTGGAAGCAGACATACGTACACAAGTACAGACGTGATTAGATAACAAATACTTTAGAAGACGCATATATGTAAATGTGACATTCCTTCATTCAACCTGCTAAGCCATATACATATTTTACACAGAAAAAAATGTAAGGACCAGCAGGCACTGACACGTGAAATTTCAAGATTATTTTGTAAGATACAAAAATACAAATATTGACAATTACACTAAACTAACCTGTGTCCAATCAGTTTTCCAATGTGTCCGACTATCTAACAATTCTAACAGAAAATGAGATCGAACATCTCTTTAATCACAATGTAAATCTGGGCTTTTGTGAAAAAGAACAGTCCCACCTTTCCCTTTCTGCCTCTAGTCTGGCACTTCTGCTGTTTCTGTGGCTAAGTGCTAGCAATTCATGCAGCTGTTCACATCAGGGAACTGATTCCTCTCAAAATGAATAATTTAGCTTCCTGATACGACTTGCGACACGTAAAACTGCTATTACAGACAAACAGACATCATGGTGTGAGGCCACCACTTGCAACAGCGGCCCCATACTTAGGCCACAGTGAACTGGGCAAGGAATTTCAGCAGGCATTGCAACACCATGTAGCCAGAATGTTAAATGTGATTAGGTGATAATTAAGAATTTGCATAATTTCAAGCACAGATTAAAAGCAATGAAAGTGTGCAATTATTTATGTCTTAACTACGGAGTGATAGTGAGATTGGAACATATTTGATATGCTTTTGTGGTTTAAATAAGTATGAAAAACAGATGTATAATACAAGTTTAATAACTAGGTCTTTAAGAAGCTATAGGCAGCAATAACTCAACGTTACAGCACCGTGTGGCTTTGTAGTATGGTTATACGCAATAGTAGTGTCCATAATATTCCTGTGAGAATAATGTGCCTTGATGTATGCTTTAAACTGAGGTACAACATACCTATTCAAGTGATGTCACAAACCAGGGGCGTAGCACACCGTCACGGCTCGGCTGTCCCGCTACGCACCCGTCACTGGGCCGCGTGTCCTTTTTCGGCTTCCACGGTATATACTGATAACGATGCGCGGGCCTGGCCTCCCAGCCACCCTTGAGGGGCGAGGCTTCCCCGACACTTACGCGTGCAGCTGCAGGGGAGAACAGCCACCTTAATCTTCGTTGGATCCTCAGGTAAGGGAGGTCTCGCAGTAGAGTGGCACCCAGAGGTGTGCCTCCTTCCGCACTCCAAGTCGACTCCACAGGAGCAAGGAGTGAAGTATGTAAACGCGCGCGCACACCAACCAACAAACAGGAACTGGAACCAACCAACAACTTTATTATGGAAGAACAAGGGTTTTTATAAGGTAAGTAAGGGGAGGAGAATGGGAGGAGAATAGGAGGAGAAAGGTGGGAGCTGATGGGGATTGGAGGATCCCGGTCGGTAGGCAGGCGGCCTGGAGCGGCAGATCGCTCCAGGCCTGCGCAGCCTCCAGGGGTCGTACAGGGGGCACCGGGACTCCCCTGTACACAGCCCCGGTGTGCATGCGTCGACCAAGTTTTATCTAAAGGTCATAATGATGCTCTATAAGGGCCTAAAATCCCAATATCAACTCCCTACATTCAACTTACTTGTTAGCCAAAATTAGGACTCTGAACCTTTTGAGTATGAGATCTGTATTCAGGCCTGAATAGAATACGAGATTCATTAAATGCAAGCAGGGATGAACATTAGTGCAGGGTTATAGAATTCAGAAAAACAAAGCCATTAAATGTATCACACAGGGGGGTCTTTTGCACCACGTCTTCTATGTCAGTTTTTTATTTGTTCTGGCAATGTTAAAAAGTGCAGAGAGCATAGAAGAAAAAGGAAATTGTGGTTCTGCATAAACTAGCGTGTGAACTAGTTCTACTGGTAAAAGCCTACTCCTGGTGAAAGTGAGGGCTCAGTCATCTATTGGGAAGTCTTTTTTGTTTTTAAGTGGAAAACAGGTGTCGTTATGAAAAAATACTAGCCCTGAGACAGTGCTTTCCAGCACTTCCTTGTGCTATTCCTACTGTTGCCTACTGATGCCTGTATTCCAAATACATGTACACTGGCCTATGCAGGAGTTGAGCACCTTATACTGTTTTAAAGCAATAGATCTGAAGCCATACATAATGATAAAATTTGACTTCATATTTTCATATTCATTTGTTCATATTTTAATCTTATCTTACCCTTTTTAATTTTTCATCCTTTCTAAATGAGGAAAAGTTCATATCGCTAGGCTGATCTTTGGGTAACACGGCCTATGAAAAAAAGATTAAAGAAGCAAAAATAGATGGAAAAAAAGTCTAATATATACCTGATGTTTGAAAAATCCAGAACTTTGGCAAATGAAGAGGGCCACAGCAGTAACTGGCAACAAATTTGGTCACAGAAAAAATGAACATTCAGGACAAAGCTTGCAATATCAGAACTGGTAAATTGTTAGAGAAGAGTGAAGGCAGCCTGCAAGTTTACTGAGTTTATTCAGTTGAACGATGAAAGGCTGAAGTAACTTTTATATGACAGTCATCATATATTTCCAAGAGGAAATTCTTATTGAGTAATGACCCTTTGTGTCCAGATCCGCATAAACATTTTTGTATAAGCAGTTTATTCATAGCAAAATACAAAAGATATCAGTTGAAGCATAAATGAGTTTGACTTAAGGATGAATTTTACCAGAAGAAGTAGGAAAGATTCAAACATATAAGGAAGAGATCACATTTGTCATGATTTAAATAAGACAAAAAGGAAAATATTTGTGGTAGCAAAATGTTTTGTGCCTGGTTAAATAAAAGCATTGTTAGACGCTTTAGAAAACAAATCCATTTTTGTTTTCTGCTAAACGATTGAATTCATCAAGAAATGAATCCTCTGCACAAGTCTCCTTCAGTGATTTCAGGAAACCATTTTACTAAAACAAAGATGCAGATTAACTGACTAGTCAAGTTTTGCCTGGACTTGAAGCCAAGTTGTGTGATTGATTCTGTTAATTTGGATATATCTTATACTTTTCATGTGACACAGACTGATGATTTCCAATAATTGATAAATACATATATTATTATAGAACATTAGTTTAGGAGTTTCATACTTTTAAACTGGAATCTTCATGCTTATAGATTAACTTTCAGGTGTGACCAAGTAATATTTGTGACCAATAATATTTATGAGAGGTATTTCATTGTATGTAAATCATGTGAAACTAAATTGCCATCATTTTGCCTGGAAAACATACAAAAGTCCTGAATTTCATTGTATTGTTTTTTCTTTACAATCCTTCAAGCTCAAACAAAAAGACCTTGTACAAATTCTAGTGAAGGAAAATAACCCTTTTTCATTGTTTTGCATTATTTAGTTCAGGGAACGCTGGTGCCGGATTCAAGTTAGCTCACTTGAGCTGAAATAGCATTGTGATAGAAATAAAGTGATGTTTACTAATATTTACAAACACCAAAATGTTTATCAAAACTGCTTGTTAATTAAAATCACAAAAACAGTTGAAACATTCTTAGCTTGTTTTTTTCTTCTTTTTTTGCATAATTGCCTCATGTCTATGAATTCTGTGAACATATGAAAGGAGGACAAATGAGCAGCTACAAGTTACTGTATTTGTGCAGGTAGCAGTAACTACTGTTTGTACAGAACTTCAGGTAATTAGTGGATAGCTCCATGGCAGCCAGATTTCACTTCAGAAAGCTGTTGACGCTGTAGTTTAGTGCTGACATGCAGTGAGGGAAGGTTTACTTGCCTCAGGTGTCCTAGAGGTTGTTTGTGATTAGATTATTTGGAGAGTTGGTTAAATTCACTACTCACTCTCCAAAGACCTTCAAGGAGCTATTGTCTCAGGGAAAATTCAACCTTCTAAATTCCTTTATGAAAACAAAATCAGTGAGAAGCTTGAAGATGTAGAAATTAGCATTTATCAAGACAGTTTTATAAAGAAATTAAACTTTAGAAAAGTCTCCCTTTGTATCCCACTGAGTGAACGTAATAAACTTGTTTTCATGATAATCTTGGGAGAAAGTGCATCATTAATGAAAAGTCATGATTTGTGCATTTTTGCATTGCCTGAAGCACATGTCCAGTGCTGTTAAGATTGCTAGTCCCCATATGAAGAGTTTAGATATCATTGTTCTTGATTTATATGTACAATATATTAAGGCTGGCTGGTTCTTCAGAGACTTTCTTTCATATTCTTGAAGCTGCATTATGTACTTCTTCACATCTCCAGGCTTTCCCATAAATTAAAAACCTCAGTCAAATCATAAAAGCTGCATATGTGTGAATCGGGGAAGGAGTAAGAGAAATGAAGATAGGGCTGCAAAGAGCTTCTTACACTATGATGTTAAGATAACACAGGTAATGTTTTTACTATATTCTATGTTCTACATGGCCTTTCTATTTAACTCACTAAGAATTTACAATTTGTGGCTTTATTCTTTCCTCTAACACTCTGCTTTATGGTTCCGGTGGGAAAAATCTTTTACTGAACTGTTTATATTACCAACCGTGAAAATCATAAATGAAATGCCCAGAGAGGCTGTGTAGTCTCCTTCTCTGGAAATCTTCCAAACCCGCTTTGATGTGACCCTGTGGCATGTGCTCTGGGGTGTCCCTGCTGGAGCAGGGGGGTTAGACTAGATGATCTCTAGAGGTCCCTTTCAACCTCAACCATTCTATGACTCTGTGAAACTAACTGCCAGTTCATTTTAAGGAAAGTTGACTATACTGACTCTAGTTAATACTAGATGAGCATAAATGCTAGAAACAGTTACCTTCAGGAAGTGCTTTGTGTGTCAGTTATTTGGCAAGAAAGATCAGGAATCCATGTTTCTAAAGTTGTTTTTAGTGGTTGGTCATGGAAAAAAATACTTGTGGAAGTGGCTTCATGTAGTAGGGCTGTTTTGTAGCAGTCTGTAATTTAGCTAACATGGTGTAGTCTTAATTGTGTTATTCCTATTCAAGGCTACAACAAATTTCAGTCTTCTTTTTCATTCCCTAGTAGAAATGCAACCTCTATTCTATGAACCACTAAGTTAATACAGGGTTTCCTTAAGAGTCAGGACCTCAAGAATATTGTCTCCATCCGACATTGTGTGATATGATCCCTTTCCACCTCTCGCTTCTTACTGAACAGAACCTATCCATCAGGTACATCAAGTCATGCACCTTGTCCAGGTTCCTAATAACCCATATTCTAAGCAAACTGGTAAATTCTGACAAGTCAGGTTTCTAGAGACAGCAGAGTCTTTCTACCATCTACCAAGAATACAAAGGTTGATACTGTATTATTCTCTGCATTCTGGCCAGTGCAGTCACATGGATAAACACGGGTTTATTTCATAACTGTTGCTGTTCCCAGCTGGGAAGGAGCTTTCTAGCTTCTGATATCAGCCATTCGATCTGCTTATATTCCTTTGAATAAAACTCGTGTTGCATTGTATCAGTTCATCCTTCACCTGGTAAACCAAGAAACCCCTGTAAGTGTTGCTTCTGTAGAGCTGGGCCACTGGGTTATATTCTCAGCAACACCAAACTTCTCCAGTCTGTGCTGGGCATCCCTGAATCATGAAAGTACTCTTATTCAGTAATGGACTTTCACATTGTTTTTTGAGAATCTGAATTAAAGTTAGGTAGAAATATTCTTCTGCTGAATATTCTTTCCATCCTTACCGCATATATGAACTTGCCATCCCCAGTGCAGGGCCCTACTGTTAGCATCTCCAAATACTTGTTCTGTTAAGATGTTCATTTTCAGCCTTATATTTCACCTCTCCTCTCTTTGCTAGAGTACTGCAGAAATGCAGAGAATTTTCATCTAGCTTTTGACCCAAAATACCTGAGTTTGGGACATGTACTTTCAGACACAATAGCATAACAGTGTAGTTAGTGTACAGTCATTGGTCATGAATGTGAAAGAACCTATGAGACAGCCTTACACAGAGAAAGACCTCATCACGATGCAATGCTTTTGTCAGCCTTGGATCACATTTCCACACTTCCTCAGAATAATTTAAGTCTTGTAGTTAATATAAAAGAAAGACATTTCTTATTTTAATTATTTTTTATGATCTCCCATTTTATAAGTTAGAGCAGCAGTTGTGTTAAACTACAAGACTATGCAGTGAAACATATTCAAGAATATGCTACTCTGGAGTTAAGTATGAAACAGAATAATAGAAATGTTAGAAATAACATTGTACATTCTCTCTCCCATATTCATATATGATTATCTTTCTCTGCTGAAATGTCTGAAATTTTTAGCATATTTTTTTTCTTCAGTGAGAAAAGGATAATTCCAAGGACTATAACTTGCAGATCTTGCAAAACTATGTATTATTCTAGAAATACTAAAATCATAGATACTGACCTTCTGTATGAAAGCGAATCCTCTGTAATAACATCACATGCTTAATCTGATTTCTGGGACAAATCAAAGAGAACATCTCTTGGTTATTAGCATTATTTTCTCCTGTCATGCAAAGCTTTATGTTATTGTCTGTCATAGTGCCTTTATAGGAAACAACACAACAAAGTTCTGCAACACAGGAGTATTCTCATCCAGTGATTAGCCAGAGTTAAGCTGCAGTTCACAGTTTGGATGAATTTACATACACGTATACTTAGATTGGATACTATATATGACTGTATATATTCTTATTTATACACCCTCACCTGGAGAGCCACAACAAAAGAAAGCTTCAGTTCTTAAGAACATAGCGGAGCTTAGAGAGTCGCGTTCCTTCACCCAGGACAATTGTCACGCCTGGAAGTTTTAGATAAGTTTCTAGGTAAGCTATTTCCATGCTGAGTACTGCAAGTCAATGGAAAGTCAATATAATCTGATATTCCTGCTAAAATCTGGCTCATATTCAATTCTTAGTCTGTTAATTGGTTCATAAAAGGAATATTTAGGAATTACTACTTCAGGTGTCAGTAATGGTCTTGAATGGTCTGTGCTATAGAACAAGGCCTTATGTCTTTTTTTTTCCTCTCTGCATTTTATGTTTAATAGATACATCTTGTTTCCTCCTTTCCTTTCCAGTGCAGAAGCTTGAACTCATAAAAAACAGTTACGATGTAACAGATCTTCATCCCCAAGAACGATGAGGATTTTACTCATTCTTGATTCTCATTTAAAGAGTAAGAAATGGGCTGTTCAGAGAATGGAACCAGTCAAGAATTTACAGACCATTGTCTAGATCTTTAAGGTAGCCAAGTCTAGTACTATAATCCCCTTAATAACTGACCAGTTTCATGTAGAGGTAGACATAAATTCTCCTTAGATGCATGAAAACATAAGCATATTTTCCTCTGTTTTTATCATAAATCACTGAATGTTCTTAATTTCTTTTCATCTCATTTGTTCTCTTTATTTCAGTGTCATCTTTACATTTACTGGCACAAGAGGGAATGTTCCAGTCTGAGCCAAGCCAATGATGTTCCAAAAGTTTCTTTTAAAATGTATTGTAAATGCAGGCATGGATTGTTCTTGTTGATGGGCATATTGCAGAAATCGAGCTAATTCTAAGTTCCTTATATACATGTGTCATTCCTTTAAAATCAGTGTGAACTCTATGTACGTAAAAACTACGTGACTGGACCCTTAAAACATACTGAGGAGGAGGAGGCTGTTTAGCCATTTAAAATTCAGACACAGCTTCATCTTGGCCATTAGTCAAGATCTAGCGTCTTGGGAGGCTTCCAATTCCACAAAGTAACCCTATGCAAGTCCTCTAAAGCAGCTCTTGTCTTCAAAAAGATCCAAACAAGTGATGCTTTGATCCATAAATCATCAGAGAAACTGAAGAATGGCAAGCTTAACTGTCTACTTAACAATAGTCTCTGATCTGAAGGATCATTTTGGGGTGAATTCAGAAAAAACGTCAGTTCTGTCTCAGGATGTGGCCCTTTGAAATACCTATGTCAGCATCTAAACAAAAATAATTATATAAAAAAACAATAAAATATTAAACTGTTATAAATAATAGAAAATAATTTCTGTTTGTGTCTTGGAATTCTCTTTTAATAATTAAAAAATTCTAGTATGGTATAGATTGTGAACAATTTCCAATCAAAATAAAAGGAGAAAATGTAAGAAACATTTTTTATAGTTTTGTGAAAGACAGGTCAATGCCATACATTAGTGCTGTGATATAAATGGGGTGGAAGGAACCCCTCCTCTGCTTTGCACTCATATTATTTTCTATGGGTCTTCTCTTCAGAAGGTGATGTCCTCTGTAAGAACTGATCTTTTTATCTCCTCATTTATGGATGATGCAGAGAGAAGCATGCAGCTTTGACATTGTTCCTCACTGTGGTCATGCTGGCCTGCCACGGTTTCTCACAGTGTGACAGATAGGGACCTGTTGCAATGTACTGTTCCTAGAGTACAGCAAAGCTGCTTTCTCTTAGTTCTGGACTTGACTGCAAATTGTTGCTTTAACTGTGAATTCTAAATACAGTCTCTTCATTAAAAATAACGATCCTGTTGTTACTCAAGATGGTAGCACTTAAAAAATGCTGATGAGTATACAAGCAAAGACCTACCATTCAGAGTTGTATCTGAAGTCACGTAAGAGCTCTGAGCACACCACGTATCTGACCAAGTTATCCTTGCCACGTGTCTGCATGTGTCTCTGCAGTCCAACCAGAGACTCTCCTATCAAGAGGTAAGGTTGGAGGGAATAGCATGTTGTACACCAAAACAACTGCTGTGGCCTAAAACTTACTGTGGAAGCTGGGTTGAGATAAATGGATGTATAAATTAAAAGTATAACTTCTGCTGGAATCGCATAGTGGGACCCAACAGATTACAAGCTGTGTAACAGATACAGACGTATAAGGATGAGCTCATCTGGTAGTACTAAAACTGAATAATCAGTCAAGATCTATCTCTCAGGAACTTTAGTGGCAGAGTAAATGTCCAAAACAGATATGGTCATTTCCATTCATTTCCTATGTCCTGATCTGTTACCTGTTTAAAGGGAGCTTTCTAATGGCAATTCTGTCCCTAGTTCAAGAAAACATGTATTTTAATCTCTAGCACACTTCTGTGCAGAAGAAAAAGAACTCGGGAATCTCAGAAACTGCAGAAAGCTCATTCATATGTAATATCTTATTGACTCCAAGCAACTTCCCCTACTTCAGCTTTGTCGATGTTACAGTTGTTTAAAAGGGCCTATCTGCTCCAGAGGAACAGGCCTGTGTTCATACAAAAAATTCTCATCCAAATTACAAAAAATATTATGCAGATAGATAGTGGCTTCTGAGAAAACTTCCTTTCAATCCTGGGTAGCAACACTTTTTGTCCTCTTGGTTAGCCCTGTAAATGCAATATGAGTGATGTTCTTACTTTTATTCTGTGTACCTAAAGCAAGGGTCTTTTTACAACTTAACTTCAAAACAGGCAAGAAAGGAAAACACACAAATACACACATATATGCGTACAAAAACACATGGTGTGACTTGCTCCATTCTTTTATTAGCAGAGTCAGAATTCCATTTATTTGCTAATAATCTGCAGGAATAGATTTTTTAGCAACCAAAAGCATGTGTGAAAGTCTGCATATAGACAGATCATCTAAGACTGCCCAACAGTATACTAAATTACCATTCTTCTGTGAACTTAGTGGTCAGGTTGCAGCTGCCTAAGCCCATGCTTTTAATCTTGGTGTCTGAATAGTGCACAGATCTGGTTAAAATGTGGCCGTAAGGTTGCTCTTCCTGTACACTGTAGTGGTATCCTGGGTTTTCTGGTAAGCATTCTATTTTTTCCCCCTAACGAATGTCAGAAATGTCATTCTGTGTACTGTTGGAAGTAAGTGGATGACACAAGCATCATTTATAATATCTTCTGCACATATATTGAAGCTTTATACGTCAGCCAAAAAAAAAAAAAAGTGGGATATGGCAGTGATTTATTTCTTTAAATAACATAAAGATTGCATATCGTACAGAAATATGCCAAAATATTATTTTAGAATATTGTTTTTAGGCATTGAACTTGTTATTAATACTGAAGAAAAGATAAATTCATGAGCAAGTAAGAAGTATCATTTAAAAGAAATGTTGACAACTAACTAATATTGAAATAGCTGGAGGCAGATTTCAGTTGCTGCTCACCACCTTGTATTGTAGTTTCCACTGTAAGAAAGATCATGACCATACAACAAAACTGAAAACATAAGGATTGTATCTCTAGACATCTCTAGAATAAAAAACAAACAAATTTGCTCTCTCGTGGTGTAAAAATTGATGATTTTCCTGTTGTCTAGTAGCTGCACAATTATATGAAAACCCTAGATAAAACCAGATTTTTTCAAAATCTAATGCACTAATATCTAAATTTTGAATTGCTCATACCCTTAAAACTTTTTGAGTGGGAAGATATCACAAATTAAAAATCACTGCAACATTACACTGCCCTTCTCTGTTCACCTTTGCCATTGCCTAAAATCCTTCACAGACTGGGGTGGATCTGTGTCACATGAAATTTAATAAATTCTAGTGCATACACATCAGTAAAAGAGTCAAGCAAATTCAAAAATTCAAAGCAAAACTTCTTTGGAAGCATTAAGTTTCAAGTAGTTCTTAGTCAATTAATATACATTTTTAAAGTAGTTTCTTCCCTATACGCATCCATTCATATCACCCTCAAGTCTGTGTGATTTTCAGGTTTGCTTAGTCCCTCGTAATCATGAATATGCAAAACTACACTCTAGTTTTAACATCTAATGAAATCATCATCTCAATAATGTCATAGACTATCAAAATACATCTGAATAAATCTGAAAAAATACAACTGTATGCGATCTTGAGAGGTCATTATGCCTATCCTATTTTCTAGCTGAGTTATACCGGTGTTATTGCTCACAGATGTAGAGCTAACTCTTTTCTTCTCTCTCTCTCTCTTTTTTTTTTTTTTTAAGTATTTTCAGTGAGAGAGACTCCAGACTTCCAGGTAATGTATTCCAGTACTTCTGCATATTTATTGTCAGCCATTTTACCTTTTTTTTGCTGAAATTTGAGACAATTATTTCTATTCTTCTTTATATCCGCAGTAGAGAATAGCTTATTTCCAATGAGTGCTTACAGGAGTGGGACAGATGGTATCCTGTGTGTTTCATTTGGTTCTTCTCATTTTGCATGTTATGCTTCTTTCAGGAGAGAGATTAACTCAGATAAATGTCTGATGGGATAATGTGATGAGTGAGATAGCTTGCATGACTGGAATGCTGCCATGGATGGCTATCTACTGGAAAGACAACAGAGATAGGCACAAACAGTCGTGGAGGTTCCTGCAGAGCATTGATGATCATTTTGACAAAGGTGGTGAAAGAACTAAGGAGAAGAGGTGTGCTGCTAGACCTTGTGCTAACAAGCCTAGAAGGCAGTCTTCACTAGGAGATCCTAGCAAAACTCAGACAGAAGGAAGTATACGGAATGTGGAATGTTGTGAGAGTATGCAGGGATTTGACAAGGAACACTAAGCCATTTGGAATTAAATCTGGCAAGGGATGTCAAAGACAGCAGGAAGGGCTTCTTAAGATTCATCAATAGCAAAAGAAAGACTAGGGAAAATGCTGCTGAATGGAGTGGGTGCCGTGGTGATGAAGGATACAGAGAGGGCAGAGTTACTGAGTGCCTTCCTTGCGCGCCCTCAGGAGTCTCAAACCCTGGAGAGAAGAGAGAAAGTCTGAAGAAAGGAAGACTTCCCCTTGGTAGAGCAGGATTGGGTTAGAGATCATTTGGACAAACTTGACACATGCAAATTGTGATGGGGTGTACCCAGAGGGGTTGAGGGAGCTGGCAATAGCTAGGTCACTCTGCATGATCTTTGAAAGGTCATGGAGAACAGGAGAGGTGCCCGAGGACTGGAATGAAGCCAGTGTCACTCCAGTCTTCAAAAAGGGCAAGAAGGAGTACTCAAGGAAGATTTTCTCAGTTGATTCAGTTCTTTATCCATCCACTAACTTGCAGCCAATCATTATTAATGTCAGGTCTTTGATTAACACAGTCCTTACATAGCAATGACTGTCTTACATGGTACTGTCATTTCTTTGTCATATGTTTTTTTTTTATTCAACTTCTTTTAGTCCAATTATATATCCTGGTTTGAGTGATCCTTATCCATGTCCAGTTGCGTGCTTTGGTCACTCCATTACTTACATCTAAGGAAATAATGACACACATAAATTAGCTCTTTCCAAAGGAATGCATATACCTCATATTCAGCTTTCAATTACCTCACAACTAAATCAGATACATACAAATTACTATTTCTTTTTAAGATTGTATGGGTTTTAAGATTATATGTGGCACTGTAAGTTCAAGACTTGCCTTATGTAGTGTTGCTTTTTTTTTGCCTCCTTGCCATCTCTTCCCTATAATGTCTATTGATATTCCCCTATTTAAAGGACTGTCACTTTGTCAGAAGAGGGAAAATGTTTGTTTTGAAATGTCTTAACAAATCTACATCAGTTCTCTTATTCACTCCTTTCATGGTTTCACATGGCTTACGAACAGCATTTTAAAATTATTTATTATTATTTCATTCCAAGCAATGAAATTAAACCAACTGTTGTATAATTCTACAACTTTTCTTTTTTTTTTTTTTCTTTCATTTTAAGTATAGGTTTTCAAATCTTTTGGTAGCACTAAAATCTTCCAAGAGTTCACAAAACTAAGTATTAACAATTCTTTGATTGCATTAGCCAGTATGCTAGGATGAAGCTCATCAGATCACATTGATTTAACTTACCAGAGTACTCTCTAACCCATGTCTTTCCTATTCCATGTTGAGTTCTTCCTCCTTTGTTGCTGGTATTAATTATGCCAGGCACCTCTCTTTAATGAATGTTTTTAGTAGAGATTGATGCAAAAAAGTCATTAAATGCTTCAGCCTTCTCTGTGTTATCTGTTCATAGCTTTCACTCTTGATTAGTAGCAGAACAATGCTTTCTTTGGTCTTCCTCTTACGCTGAGAAAGTGATTTCTTGTCATTCTTGTCCCTTTTACTAATTGCATCTCATTTATGTCTTGACCTTTCTTTTTTCTTTTTTTTTTCCTCCTATGCACAAATGTTATTTTTTGTCCTCAGTAATCTGTCCTAATTTTTACTTTCTAAATGCTTCCTTCTTGTATTTGTGGCTGATGAAGAACTCACAGTTAATCAAGTCCATGACTTACTAACCTACCAAACTGCCTATGCTTTCAATATTATTTCTCTGAAACCTTTACAGCTTTTCATAACTTTACTTTTTCCTTAGTCTTACCTGCTAAGAATACTACTCACTACCAAATTTCTAAGGTTGCTGAGGTCGTGCTTTTATGAGTAGATGGGCCTTTGCAATACAAGGCTACTCAAAGCATGGAATTTTCACCTCATAACATTTGCATTATATTTTATTTCTTTACAATGAAAATATTAGAAATAGTGTTCCTTAAATGTCCCATGTCAGTGCAAACTTGACATTTTTACAGTGCTTTCCTTTTTGGTTATAGTTATTTTACCTGCCATTATTTGATTCCCTTTTTTCCTCTTCTCTTTAATAGCGTAGAATTAAATAAGATGATGCTTTTTTTCTTTACAGAGGGTGCCACCTATTAGGACAATACATAGTGGTTTCTAAGTTCTTTTTCGTAATGCACTTGAACAAATATTCTGCCATGGGGAGAAAGGCTCTGATGTTAGCGCTGAGGAAGCAATATTTGATCATCAAAAAATTAATTTGTCTTGAGATGTTTTTCTTTATTTTTGAATCATTTTTTTTCTATAAAATTCTATGGTCATTTAAAAACATAGATATTTGCGTCAATAATTGTCCTGGTTACTTTTGATTTCCTTTGAAATAAAACTGATGTATGCGTAAAATGCAGTAAGTTACACATATATATATTCAGAATTGTGGTACTAATTTCTCACGTTCTTGCCTTTTCTGATTTGGAGTTCAGATTTCTGAATATCCAGCCCTGCTTTGTAATGTCTCTCTGGTGATTCTGGAAAAGAATTAAAATCAGGAAAAGTGCAGTACATTTCAGTACGTTCTATGGAAAAGAAATGATCAAGGGGGGCAGATACGTTTTTAAGCTCACTCTTGCCCAAGTAACAAGGTTTTGCTTCCTCAATACCTTGATTTCATGTATGTTCAGAGATCCATAAGCCTTATTTCTGCAGGCAATTGTGTAGCAAAGACATAGACCGTCCCCATTTCATGTTTAGTACTCTGCTGTGATACCTGATGGATTGTACACTCGTAGGATCTTCTTTGCAGTGAATATGTTGAAAACTTTTCCTTATAGCTAGTTCCTAAGAGTAGCCTTAAAAAGGAAAACAACAAAATGCTGTATTAGAAAAAAATGCAGGTTTTATTAAGATGCTTCATGTTTTAAATAAAGAAAACTCTATATGGATCAGAACAATCTTCAGCTCCAGAATAGGGGCCTTTCTTTTTTGAAATGCAACTTTGTCCAGTCCTTCCTGATCCCTAGGAATAATTCTGTCCATCTGGTCTTGATGTTCCTTGTTGCTCTACTTACTGCAAACTCCTGGCTGCAACTCACTTATTGTTAATAAACAGGTGGGTCTTTGGTGGGCAGTGCAATATGAGCAAAGAAGCAATCTGCCTTCTAAGAGTTTATCTAATTCACTCACTTCGTAAGTAAGATATAAGAGGTAAACTGAGATTATGCAATCAAACTATCACATTACCCAAACTTCTTCCATCTGATTTAGAAATTATAGTTAATAATTCTGAGATTGTAAGTCCTTATCAGACCATATTTCCTGTTTTTTTGCCTCATTATAAATTGCTTATGCCTAGCAAAAATGCAAAGCAACAAATAAAGGAGGAAAAAAGATACTGTGAGGAAAAGATTAATTTTAATGGTCTCCTAATGCTGCCATACACACAAAGAGATCAGGGGAAATTAGGAAATCTCAGAATCCCTTAAGAAGTCAAAGTGTTTTATTTTTTTTATTATGTTCACCACCTGTTCCTAAACCGGGATGTTTGGGAGAAAACAATGGTAGATAGAGGGTAATCAGTAGCACCAGAGCTGCATCTGTGCTTTGTAGGTTCTGAGTCTGTCTGAGAAAACAAGGAAAGAAAAGAAAATATAAGTATGGGAGTTAGAAGTAGACATGTTCAGTTAATAGTTAGTGTTCTGTGAAGCTGCTGGCTTGTTTCAGCAACAGAGTGCAAGATGGTGGCAAAGAGTATCAGTTCAACCCTTTTATATCCAGAAATGTTTTATCTGCATCTGGTGATTCCAAGGGTGCTGTAGTCTCAATAGACTGAGATTGTTTCCAAGGCTCAGGACCTGTGGTTGGCTATGGGCAAAAATGTGAGTGGCAAGAGCTCCTGTAAACTCACTGTGTGTGTATGGGCCTTGATCTTTACTTGGATTGTTCTTCTGGAGCAGCTGATGTAGTCACAGTGCTCTATATAGTGGAGGTTGTTGAGATGTGGAATGGGAGAAGGTGCTAGGTGGGCAGCAGATCCTAGGCTTCACTTGAAATTAATCAAACAGCAATGGAAAGCATTTGCATTTGAGATTTTTCTCATAGGAAAAATGAATGGCAGAGGCACTGACTGCCTCCTTCATCCATGAAGCTTCGTGGATGGCTCATGTCAGTGAGCTCATGTCAGTACCTCTGCCATCCATGTGAAAGGACAGTATGGTACTTCTCACAATAAGGTCTTCAGTTAAGAAAGCAAAGATGTCCTTCCCAGCACGACTGTTTCTTAGACAGCATTGAACCATGAGCACAGAATCAGCATTCTGTGAATCATGTGAAAAACAAGGATGTTTTGTCGGGGGACTACAACCAGTATAGGCTCCTAGCCTCATTTAGCAGGAATATGCAGAGCCTCAGTACCTACTAGTTTAATCTACCAATCCTCCCCTCTTGTGCCAAATTACTTGCTAACGCAGGCATAGTCCTAGAGAGGCAACAATATGTCATTGGTGGGGGGAGCTGAAAGGGTACAGATGGTAGTAGGATGGGAGAAGTAACTCTCAGCTACCATGATAGCACTCCAGAAACTTCATTTATATATTCTTAATTGCACCTAAAATGGTTTGGTGTTTCTGACATAAATTTTGATGTTCTGAAAGTGCAAGTACCTGCATTAAACATGCCTGTTCAGAGGGCTGCAGCAGCTGTGTGAAGCAATCTTATCCTCCTTGTCTCTCTATGCAGCCTCAGGGACAAGCCAAGGGAGCACATCTGAATCACTTCAGCTTTTGTCAGTCAATGAGTTAACACCCCTATCACCTCATCACAGTGCACAGCTCTACACCAAGTGTATCAAATCTTGTTTTTCAATTGTGTATGGGTAATAAATTAATGGTTGGCTACATCAATACATGGCTGGGCTTTGAAACATGAAAGAAATACTGACTATTTTCATATTTATGAGATGAAGGTTTTAAGGAAATTTTATGAGCTAACTGTGAGAATGCACTTCTTTGAAGCATTTTTTTTTCCTTCAATATGTTCAAATATTTTATGTTTAATTAACGTAAGATAATTTAAAAAATAAAACTGCACTTAAATGGCTGACGTCTAACAACACCGGGATACAAAAGTTGTATTTATGCATCAATTTTAGAAACTGATAATAGTGTTGATTAAAAAAAAAAAAAAACTCTTAGTGGAGAGTTAGCACATATTAATGTCAAAAAGAGAACAAATGCTTTAGTATGTTCCTATTGATTCATCTATAATTTATGAATTTGGGTTTAAGCTGAAGAAGTTAAGTGCAGCCACTTACTATTTGCCACAGAAAACTGTTATTCTGCACCTTAGTGCTAGTAATTTATACATGAATGATTCCAGACAATGAATAAGATGAAGATTATCTTACTTAATTTAAAAAAAATATATATATTAAGGATTATGATTTTGTAGGTCTGTAGAAAATAAACAGAATCCAAGGCAGAAAAAAGGAAATACTTTTCCATTTTAATTAGTATGAGTCACTTAAATACGGAAAACATTCAGTCTTCTGTTTCTGATGCTCCCTAATCAATAAGCAGTTTTAATCTGTTGCGTTTTGTCATTGCTAATTTTGTTCTACAGGAGTAAAGGTAATGCTTAGCAGTGAATAGCTGAGTAAAAATAGTATTGGTATTTCGAGGGCTCTTGAGAGGGAGGGGAAGAGTTAAAAATAGCCTTGCTTACCCTTTACCACCTTTACCACTGCTGTGAATTTTAGCTTCTTATTTTTGTGTAAGACTTCTATATAAGTATTTTTTGCTAAAGATCCTATCCCCCTTCCTCCCAAAGTACTGATTTCACTTCTGTAGTTGGTTTTGCAGTTCTGGGAATGGTGTTATCTGGTGCAAAACATGCATCTATTATAGAGTGAAGCACCTTTGCACTAAAAAAAAAACATATTTAAAAGTGTCTACCATAGGACAGACAATCTTATGGAATAGCTTTCTAATATATCCTGTTAAACTCTGAAAACATTTTACAGTTGTTCTGAGCTTGTTGCCAAAAGGATTTTATCTTGTTAACTTAAATATGTTTCTACTAGAAGCAGAAATCTATGTTACAATTGTACCCGATTATTATTTTTCTATGTTTTTCTTGCTTTTTGGTGCTTTTTTTTCCTTCCTGTTTTGAAATAAAGGCCTGCTTTTAAGGATTAAGAACAGTAAATGGACTGTTTCAAATAGGACTTAAGAGCCACTTAACATGACTTAGAATGAGCAAGTTGTATCCTTTGCTTTTTATAGCTCAGTAATGGCACTAGTGAGTTTGAATTGATTATCCTCATCAAAATCGGATGTAAGTTTGGGTCTAAGTACGCCTTATTAAAAACATTTTTTTAATTGACGTTACCAGTAGAGTTGTAGCTGTGATGACCAGCAGGTTAAGTCAGGATTGCATGTTTGTTATAAAAGATACCTAGAAGGATTTGCATATCTTACATCTGAGTTCTTATCTAGCAGTTGGGTTCATGGAGATTAAGCTCTTGGGATAAAATCTGTATATTCCTTTCCTCTTTCTGAGCTTTTCTACATTGCAAGTCTTCACTCAAATTGTGAAATTTATGAATTGTGAACTATGAACTGCATGGGCATAATCTCATAAGGAAAAAAAACAATATGAAGAAACTGTTTGTGATGTGTGAATACAAAACAGATAAAGAAAAAATACCCACATTTTTCATGGGGCAAACTTTCTGGGAATGAGTGGGGAGGGAAGAGCAACAGAATACTCTAATTTTAAAGATTTTTCAGCAAAATGGTTGATAGAAAGAAATGGGAAATACCCTAGTCTTTTCTTCAGAAAGTAGTTGTTTGACATGGAAGTGAGATAAAATCAAAATCGGTCTTTGAAATGATGATTTTAGAAAATAGGGTCTTATAAAGGAAGATCTAATGTTTAATGTAACCCATATAGTTATGTGTTGTTCAGATACTACTGCTTTCTCCTTGTCTTCACAGTTCTCAAGTCCAGTAAATTTATGTGCTCTGGATAATATTCTCAAAAGTACATATGTTTTGAAAATATTTATATTTGTCTGTCTCTTATGTGAATAACAATCATTTTGGTTCTCAAAATTAATTGTCACCAGTAAATGTTTACATTATTGTAATTTAATTATGGAAAACAAGGCTTTGTTTTCCCTGAATTTGAGTGTCTTATGATCTACAGATCTAGTCCAACTGATGGGCAAATAGCTTGCAAGATTTTGGTTTATTTTTTTGACGCGTTTCTGCTTTTTTTTTTTCAGGTTGCTGGTATCATAGTCTTAAAACTGTGGCGATCATTAAAGTGATAGCTTAAAGGATAGGATCTTTTTTTTTTTTTGCACGTTATGCTCTTGGTATTTCATAACCTAATGCGCTATCACAAAGTATCTGATATATATTGGTATGAGCTTTGCATTTAGCCCTTGCAGTTAAATCTAGATTATTAGAAAGAAAATTGCATTTTCATGGTCTCGACAGGACTTTTTTAGCCATGAAAGAACTTCAGGGCTTCATAGCAAATGAGAAAGAATATTACCATTATTCTTCTCCCAAAATATCTTCTGTTATAAATACCTATTTGAATTAAAGCAGAACTTGATTCTTGTGTCAGAAAACTATTCAAATTACTGAACATTTGACAAAATAAGGGAAAATTGACCACTTGGGGAAAAAAAAAAAAAAAGAATACAGAATACAAAAATGAATTTGTTTGATAAGAATATGGTAGTTAATAGCTATATTGGATAAGGAAAGTGTGACTGTCGAGACATCTTTCAAAAATGAGAGCTATTTCAGTTTTGGTTATATAGTTTGTATATTTTTGTTTTTCTACATACCGTTGTTAAATGCTTAAAGGAAAAATAGTTTGCCAGCACTGAAGAAATGGAAAGGGGATACTGACAACATGTAAGATACTGATACAATGAGATACCAAGCATCACTAATACTTGTAACTAGCTGTAAGGTTAGCTTGAGGGTCCCACATGATTGGTTTCTAAAATAGCAAATGAAGGGAAGAGCTTAAACACAACATGAAATAGAAGGAAAAAGATGTTAATACTCACTTTCATTCATGAGCTAAGTGATTCAAGAATGGTTATCTGACAGAGAAAACTTTTCACTTAAAGAAGACCTCATGAAAGAGCAAGCACTCTGGAAGTGCAAATAGATTTAAAATCTTAATCAGTACCATTTTTAAAATACTGTGTTCTGATAATATTATTTAAATAAATCTTTCTTCCACAAAAGTCAAACTTTTTCACACATATCTCCCCTTGCCTACACAAGGATGATCGTTATATAGTTGTTTGTCATAAAGCATCATGAATTGTCTTCCTGTCCATTCTGCACAGCAAATCCACAGAGAGAAGGAAATGCAGGTTCAAATATAAATATCCATTTGGAGGACAATATGCATTTAAAGCTTAGCTGTAGGACATTTTAAATTTTTCAAGTTCTGAACTTTAAGTTTTGCAGCTGTGCATGTTTCATTGGTGGCTATTAATGGCATGTCAAACCTACTTACAAATATTGTTTAAAGCCGACCATTTTTATTTTCAAAATAAAGAACCTGATAATTGTCATCTATAATATATCACAAGGATTTAAGGGCTAATAAAATAATATAGGACAAAAGGAAATTTTTCCTTGTCTCATGAGGAGTAAGTGTTTTCCGGATATATTTATAACTATAATATTGCCATAGCACTGCTGTTTTTATATAAGTCTTCTCCTGTAAAGTTTATTGGCAGTGTTATAAAAGCAGTCCATCTGCGATCCATCTTGCTTAGGTTGACATTGTCATCCATTACCAGTAACTTGCGGGTATAGTAAGTTAAAACATATCGCTACAGGAAAAAAATAAAAAGGTCAGCAGTACTTTCTGAGAAATTTTCTTTGTGTTTCCTGAGGGCTCTTTTACCTTGCAACAGTTACGTTTCAGATCGCTAGATATTGTATGTATACATTGTAGGCTCAATCTTATTGTCCATTACTCAGGTACAACTGACAGCTGAAAAGTACCATAAACAGACTGAACCCTTTGTAGTATATGTTTGTTTTTTTTTTTTAATGGGGGCATTTAAATGGGAGCTGTGATAACTCAGGAACAAATTCATCTTTTCTCTTTTTATTTCTTGGTGTTTTTCATTATTTCTGTTCACAAAGACATAGGTGTTATGCTGATGTGGCTTATTATTTGAGCAATCCAGGCAGTTGTTCATGGCCATTCTGCCACTCTGTGTGATGAAGTAGCATTCAACCCATGTACTTTCTCTTTGTCCTGATTGCTATGGTTAAGAAAGCACTTCTGTTATTGACTGTTAGTTTCAAATGCTCATAACTTTGAAGGAGTTACCCTGTGGCTGGACACTTAATGCACTTGTTGGTGGTTTTAGATGAGATATTGTTCAGAAGACTGATAAGTTCGCTCTTTTTTTTTTCATTAGATTGTCATTAGTTTTCACATGAAAAAATGTTTTCTCATCTTAAGCTCTTGCATGCTGACACATAAAAGATATTAAACTTGCAATAGTTTTGGCCTCTGATAGACAAGTAATCTTTCCTACATAAAGAAATATTAGGCCTAAAAGAAAGAGCATGGTTGTAGTATGCTGTGTTGAATGATTATCACTATATGGGAAGAGAAATAAGGATTGAAATAAGAACTGCAGGCAAGAAGAGGTAAACCACACTTTACCTATGCAGGAATGACAAAAGATGGAATACAAAAAGTTATCTCCTGCTGCTGAGGGTATAAGGAAGACTAAGAGAAAGCAAGCTGATAATGTGGCTGTTTTAAATACTGTTCTGATTGTATAGCAGAGTGATAAGAGGTGCACAGACTGAATCAGTGTGATTGGTATAAGGTATGAGGAAGGGAAGCAGAAGTGTTGAGGCAAGAAAGCAGATGGGAGACTTTCTTTATCTGAGTTAAATCATACAACACCTGTTGCTTTGCAGTCATACACTCCTCCTTGCTCTTTAATGTGTTTGCTGTTGCAAAAATAATGTGAACTAGAAAAGTTAGTGACATCCCCATTTTACATATGGGGAACTATATTAGTTAAGGCAGGTAAGTTAAGCTTCCAGAGTTATGCCTGAATGTGAAAACATATCTCCAAGGTCTTTGTCATAGAATCATAGAATCATAGAATGCCTAAGGTTGGAAGAGACCTCTAGAGGTCATCTAGTCCGAACCCCTGCACACGCAGGGCCACCTAGAGCACGTGGCACAGGACTGCATCCAAGCGGGTCTTGAAGATCTCCAGAGAAGGAGACTCCACAACCTCTCTGGACAGCCTGTTCCAGTGCTCTGTCACCCTTACTGTCAAAAATTTTTTCCTTAAGTTCCTGTGGAACTTTTGGTGCTTAAGTTTGTGGCCATTTCCTCTAGTTCTGTCACTGGCCACTACTGAAAAGAGGCCAGCCCCATCCTCCTCACTGCCTCCCTTGAGGCACTTATAGACACAGATCAGATCCCCTCTCAGCCTTCTCTTCTCCAGGCTGAACAGGCCCAGCTCCCTCAGCCTCTTCTCATAGGACAGATGTTCCAGGCCCCTGATCATCCTCGTGGCCCTGCGCTGGACTCTCTCCAGCAGCTCCACATCCTTCTTGTACTGGGGGGCCCAGAACTGGACACAGTACTCCAGATGTGGCCTCACCAGGGCTGAGTAGAGGGGCAGGATCACCTTTCTCGACCTGCTGGAGATGCTCCTCTTAATGCATCCCAGGATCCCATTGGCCTTCTTGGCCACGAGGGCACACTGCTGCCTCATGGTCAACCTATCGTTCACTATGACGCCCACGTCCTTCTCGGCAGAGCTGCTCTCCAATAGGTCGGTCCCCAGCCTGTACTGGTGTCTGGGGTTATTTCTCCCCAGGTGCAGGACCGTGCACTTGGCCTAGTTTTCTGAACTTTTTACAAGATCTTCCTGAATACCTTAGTAGCCTTTTTTTTTAATTTTTTTTTTCTTGTTTTTTTTTGTTTTTTTTCCCCACCCTCTGAATGTTCACGATCTTGGCAGTGGGAATTGGTGCACTTCCAATAGGCTGGAGCAATCAGGATCCAGATAATGTAGGAGAAAGGGAGGAGAGTTTTGAAGCCTGTAGCCAGATGTGTTAACCAACACCCCTTACAGGACAGGGCAAGAGGGAGGTATAAACCCTCACAGACTGAGAAGGGGGCTGAATGTGGGTGTCTCCTATTTTGGGGGAAAGTAGCTTAACATACATTTTTTTCAGGTTTAAAAGAAAGGAATGATCTTTTTGAAAGAGGCTTATCAGTACTTTGGGACCAGATTTTGGAATATGATTCTCAAGTAGAAATAAGTACTGGATTTACTGATACAGAAATGAACTAATTTCAAGGAAATATATTGAATCCCAATCATATTTTGTAATATGCTTTTGAATTTCTAGAAATGAAGATATTAATAGCTCTTATCTTTTATGTCAAGAAACATTATTAAAAACTGTCCAAGAAAACCAGCCTACCGGTTGTATGTGTATTTGTATTTTCATTTTACAATTGAACCTTGAATTTAAATGTTATTTTTATTCTTGAAATCCTATCTGCAAGCAGTTTATATTTTGTGAAGTTCTAGATAGAAATCAGACCTCTGTTCCAAAGGTACTATTAACAGATGTAGTTGACTGTATCCTAATATAGCCAGACTCCAGCTGATTCCTTCTGTCATTTCTAATGTCTCACTGAAATCCTCTGCAAGATGAAAGAAGGAGCCAAGTGACAGCACTATCTGTGGCAATCAGTAGCCGGAAAACAGATGTCAGGTGAAACCTCTTCATCGTGTTCCCAGAAACTTCTGGCTGTGAAAAGCATCTTCTGACTAGGCTCTTCCAATCTGTGGTAGCAGAACCTGTTCAAGGTTAAAAGGTACATATCTATAAGCCACATTTTGTTCTTGGCTTTGGCTACGTGCAAGAGGCAAAGACCAGATGCTACAGCCTTGTGATGCTGCACATTAAAAGCTAGCAGTAGTGTGAAAAGTAACAGTAAAATCTAATTCAAAAGTCTGCATCAGGGACAGAAAAAATTAGATATCACTGAGAGCTACAGCATCTATTTATTAGGTAAATATTCAATCATCTAATGTGTCCTTTTTGACAGTGAACACCACCTTAGTATACCTGGGGGGAGGGGTTGTTGCTTTTTTTTTTTTTTTTTCGAACAACTTTTGTGAGACTCTTCTATAATAAGCCCAAGGAAAGGGCTGATCTACTGCCTTCCAATTCATCATGAAATTAAAGTCTGTTATCCTAGGAAAAGCCCCCCCAGAGTTTGATAATTTAGAAGTAGTCTTAGGTGAAAGTCAGTCAGACATAGGGAAATGACTTCAGACTGTATTAGCTATTGTCTGTCACAACCTAGTTGTACAGAGTGCTTCAAGAAACATTATGTCTTTAATAAATGTTGGTTTCAGGCCTATAACATTGTTGATCTAACTTGTCTGATGTTGAAAGGTGTCAGAAGGCTGATGTTGCCTAATAAATCAAAAGACTGGAGTTCCCAGTTGTCATTCAATTTTAGCATAGCTTTAGTGTCAAATTTTATCCTAGTTTTCTGGTTGTTAATATGAAAAATCATTATTTTCAAAAATATCTAATACTAGTTCATTTTTTTAACATGTTGCTTTTCTGTATGATGGGATTTGCCATGTTTGCTATGTATGGAGTTACACTGCAGCATTAGAAAGACTGGGAAATGGTATATATTTTGTATCTCCACATGTGTTTTGTATCACCAGGCATAATGTTTGGCAACACATTTCTGATGTTTTGAAGCACTATAAATCTATGCTTTTTATGTTATATATGCAGATCTAATCTATTACTAGCTATTAATTGCTTTTCTTATGCTTCAATATTGTATCAAATTCATTGAACATTCAGTGAAGGGGGAGACAGAAACATGGGAGATGCTGCTTGTTTGTAGTTTCTAAATCTGTTCACTTAAATTTTATTAGCTGTATAAATGTAGTTGGATTTTAGTTTGCTACATTTATCTACATTCAAATTCCAATCTTTTTTTTTTTTTCTCTCCTAAAATATTGGTGGGAAGGGGAATAACAAGCATGGAGCCGTGACCACCCGCTTTATCTCTAGGACAGTAAAAAGAGTAAATCCAAATTACTCCCAAAGGTAGGAGAGGATGGAGAGAAGACTATCCCTGTCACCACCTCAAGGGTACAAAAAGGCACATCTGAATGCAGGATGTGACTGCCAGCTGAAGAAGCAGCAGCAAAATGCAGTCTGAACGAGAGTGGCTGACATCCTTTGACCTCTGTGACCAGGGAATTGCAGTGAGAGGACTTGGTGGAGAAGAGGCTATGGACCTGTCAACTAAGGCAATAAAGTGTGAGTAGAATCAGTTTTATTTTAAGTTCCAATCCCCTTCTGCTACAGAAAAGTAGTGTGGGACAAGTATTTGGTAGCTCGAGTGTTTTTAGGAGGCAAAGAAAAAAAATCATTTAAATCCTCTTATTCTTAGAAACAGTAGTTGGGCCTACAGGCCGAGATCTGCTGTCAGCTAGAAGACAGCATGTAGGGTCTTCAGAAACAATTTTCTCTTAAGATCTGGTGCATTTTTGGAGTGAAAAGCAATTGACAATGCTGGAGGACAGTGAAGTTGAAGAGGGTTTAGTTTTGTTAATGAAGATTGAGGTCCTAACTGATTGAGGACTGCATTTTGAAAAGGACTGGTAGCATCCAAAAGGATGAAGTGCTGAAATTGTCTTATATAGGCTCTGATTTGTGTGATACAGCAAAATGCTCCACCAGCCTTACGTACACTCAAGAACTAAAAGCAGATCACAATGTATGATTAAAAATAGAGAAAGATAATTTGGCTGAACCCTAGGTTCACTTTTAACATTGTTACAAGAGATCTATTGAACCATGGCCAAAGCATACTTTACATTATAGTCTCTTTGATTCCATTTTAATCAAAAACTCAGCTTATTATGCTATTAAGATATTGTTGTTAAAAAAAAAAATTAGCTTTCAAACCTCTGATTCTTTTTTAGTTTAACCTTTAAAAAAAGAGGAAGCTTGACTATCCTTTTTGAATTGTTCTCCCCTGAGAAAAGGTAGGTAGGAGTTAGCAGTCTGCTGAGAAAAATCTATTACTGATATCTTCAGCACTTCTGCTTCTAGTTGTCAGCTTTGCACTTTTCCTTCAGTTATAACTTTATTTGCAATCACTAAACTTTTTTTTGGTGTTTTTATCTGCTGTAAATTTCTTTATTCATTTTTATCTTTCATCTTAAGAACTTGATGTTTCCCTTCTCTAATTCTTGCTAATATTTTGCCATTGCCATGCAATGTAGTCATTTATTCTTTACCATAAATAACCTTCCAGTTTCATTGTGGGAGGCCTGTTGAGATGCATCCCTTTCAATTATGTATTTCTTTTAGAGAGATAGCTCCCCCTCTCAGACAAAATGCACAAAAGATTCTAATATGATGTGATGCACGTTTATAATTTCTTTGAGTTCCATAGGGCCATTTATCCCACACCTTTGTATGAAAAAGGTACCAGAGGGTTTAATCAGCTATAAAAGATGATAGTCTGGGCTGCTCATAACAAACAAGAGTAGGATGAGCATAGCTAGTTTTACATTTAATATTTTAATTGATACACTTTTCTAGGAATTTGATGCTAGTTTCTTAGGGCCAGCAGTCTCTATCATCACAGTGAAATTGCACTTTTTGTATTGAGATGACCCCAAATTGGGGGTTGGAGCATCAAGCACCTCTTCAAGTGATGTTAGGCAGAGAGCTGCATAACCCCCAGACGTGGAGCATAGCTATGACCACAAATATTTGGATTCAGGCAAAGTGGATCAGAAACTCTGCTGCAGGCCATGAGGGAGTGCTCAGCAGCAGTGGTGCTGCGCCTGGTTCCTGCAGAAGCTGTATTGCGGAGTAGCTGGGCCTCTCCCCAAAGCTGCAGGAGTTGAAGGTGGTCTGCATCTCCACCAACCCCAAGGAGCAAACACCAATACATGCAGCCTGGGAAGCAAGCAGGGCCAGGTATAATCTGCATGGAGGTCTGAGGAAAGCAGCGCGCTGCAGGGGTCTGTGTTGGGACCTGTGTTGGCACATCTTCCTTGGTGATCTAGGGGAGGTGAAGGGATAGGCTTTTTCCAAGTTTGGAAATGACAGTGAAGTGGATGGGACCAGCTGATACTTTCCAGTTGACTCTTGAGGCTGGGCTGCCATTCAGAGGCACCTCGGCAGCCTTGGTGCGTCTTGGCATACAGGAACCTCATGCAATTTGGCAAGCACTAGAGCTGGGCAGGAACCACCCCATTCATGGACACAGGCTGGAGCTGCCTGCTCAGGAGCAGCTCTCCTGGAAGGGAGGTGGGGGCTATGGCAGGCCCCAGCTGAGCATGAGCCAGCAGTCTGAAATCCAACTGGAATTATTCTGTGTTTCAGAGGACTGTACTCAGTAAATTAGAGCTGCTGGATAGCATTTCCTATCGTTTGTGTTCCACTAGCAGATGTCACCAGCAGAGCACTGATCACCATTTTGCTGCTCCTGAGATTGTTTTGCTTTACTGGTGTGATGAATCCACTTCATTTGGATGATCAAAAGAAATACTGAAGAGCTATTCTTTGACAAATATGTGTATGAATAATTAATATTCTTAGGATTTTGCAAGTTGCGCTACAGCAGGGAGATTTGGCAGGCAGCTAACGATGTATAATGGCTAACGCTGCTAACTTGGTAGCCAGAACAATGATCTGTGATAAACATAAGCGCTAGCAAGGCGTTTGCCTAGCAACTGATTAAATAGCTTCAACTACTTCATTAATATATCAGAAACTGTTAATTGTTCTTTTTCACCTTAAGTTTCTCACTCAGCATTTCATTATGAGTCTTTGCTGTGTTTAGTGATTTTTTTAGCTGTTTCCAGAAAGGAGGAGTAGGTACATAATGGGCAAACACCCACCAAACCCCCTTTCATATCTGCTTTCATTCGAACAAAAGTGCATACTGTGGCTCAAAGATAAAATACGCTGGAATTTACAATGTTCCCTGATTACAAAGCTAAACAAAATAAAGACAGGCAACATGTTTTTTATTGTCTTGCACACTGTTTCTGGAAACATCATGATAGATGGGTGCTTACAACTGGAACACTGTTTTTCTTTGAAAAGATGTGGAAATGAGTAAGGAAAATCATCAATTTGTTACTTTCCTCTACAAAATTATCGGAAATGAAGTCTTAATGTTTTTCTAAACCATGGTATATTGTTTGCTATTGTCTTCCAAAACTCAAAAGTTTTGAAAGCATATCTTACTTTCTTCATTTCTGAGTCAATAGTATTTACATTAGCAAGTTTTCTCCCCTATTCATATATTCTTTCAGAAGTTAGACCTGAGATTCATAGTATTTTGTGGTTTTAGTGAAGTTCATAAGAACTGATATTGGCAGCACCGGCTTTGATCTGTTCAGTTATTTACATATCAATAGTTGTCTAAGGAGCAGAATGTATGCACAAAATTTTCTATGAAATATTTTTGATTGAAGGTGCTTAAACTTGTATAAAAACCTGCAATGCTGCATGTTCTAATGATTTATGTTGAATTGGTACCAAAAGAGAAGCTGAAGCTTGTGGGTTGTGTACAGCTTGTCATGAAAACATAAAAAGCAGACGTTAAGGTTTATAGATTTCTATCTATACTTCCATATCATCTACTCTTTAAGTGTAGAATGTTTTGCTCTATCCGGTTATTGAATGAATTCATGCATAGTCATAGTATAAGTACTTAACGTCCAAGATTGTAAATTGATTAGTCATTTGATTTTTTTCTGGGATTTTTGATTCTGCATTTTCTTGGGGGGGGGGGCGGGACGGGATGGGCAGAAGCCCTGGCAAATACATTTCCTAATTTCTGAATAATCTATTAATTTGATTCGATTGCTATCCTCTTATTTAATGTAAAAGACCACATTCTTTTCAAATGTGGAAATAACAATGGCTTGTTAACTTACTAATATGCATCATGTGCAGAATTAAGTGCTCTTAATGGCAGTATTCCAGCTGTACTGGAGTTAGTTCAGTTATTACAATGCTTTTATCATTTCTTTTCAGAAATCTGAATTGTTCCATTTTTAAAGATTTTTTTTAATACCGTTTTAAAAACATACGCATTTAAAACACATATGTGTTAGTATACTTCAATTTCAACTTGCTGCAACTACTGTAACCTGGCAGCCAGTGCACAGGCTGCACCTCAGCTAATACACTTCTTTTCAAGATTGCCAGATACATGCATTGGCAAAGTGTTTGGGACTAGCTTTAACATTTAAGAGGAGCACTGCATGACTAATGAGAATAGAGGAACAGTGCTAAAAGTAGAGATTAGCACCAAGGGAGACGGAAGAGAGCTGTTTCTTGGCAACAGGACTAGAATCAGTGGTATGCTAGCTGGAATTTCTGCAGATGGAATTTCCTAGGTGCACTTTTAGCTGTCTGAAGAGAAAACAAGATTTGTTTATATTTTATAACTAAATTATTGATAAATTCAGCAAGTTCTACATCTTTAAATATATCCCAATGAGAAAATAGTCTCCCCAAAATAGTCTCCTCCTTTTTGCTGTTTATCAAAGGAGGAATAATAGTATTGACTCGACCCACATAAATGACTGCCTTTTTTTTTTTTCCTCACTGAAATTTGGCTGAATGATTTATAGGAGAAAAGGTGCTATTTATTGTGTTTTGAGTCTTTATGGTATGTGAGCAGAATTGAAATGGGGGCTTTATATTTAGTATAAAGGAGGACTGATTTTGTTCAGTGTTTTTTTTTTTTTTTTTTTTTCCCTCTAGAAAACTTTTTGACTGGTGAACTAATAGGATTAAAACATTATCCCCTATGAGTTCTAATCCAACACTACAAAGTTTCTTAAATGCAGCAAGCCTCCTAAAGACTACCGGCAAAGGCTACAGAACCTGTATTGCATACTGTATTTTCATGCCAGGAAAAAAAAAATCTCAGAATAAAACCAAAAAAAGAGAGAGCTGACGCATATGGATAACTCCTTGAAAATCCTAAATTCAGAAAAGCATATACTGATTCTTAATCCAAATTTTGAATTTCAAGGAAGGAAAAAAAAATACATATCACCTCTTTTTTTTTTTTTTTTTTATCTGACCATGCTTTTATTCTTCAGATTCCTGAGCAATCCTATCATGAAGGAAAGCAAGGAAAATAAAACCTTTCTGGTATGTCAGAAAAAGAAAAAGGGAAAAGAAACATACCAACCTGTTTAATAATAAGCTACAACATTTTCTGGCTTCCTTTTTATATAGTATGGCTTAAATAAGCCTCTTAAAATCTCACTTCTTTACAGAAGAATCTAGAAATAAGCAAAGAAGAATCAAAATTAGTTGATGTTGCCATTACAGTTCTTAAAACTGATCCAATTCCTACCACTTGCAAGAAAATGTGTACCAAATTCATGTAACCAGCTGCAATTTGAATCAATTTAATCAATCTCTCAATTCTGCTTAAATCAGTTTCACCTGCTAAGGTCATTAATGAGGTGAATCCCATCACTATTCATTAGCTGTGATTCACTCTATTCCATAAGAACTCTTTTAGCATTTAATGGGCAATTAGACTCTGTTGGAAGATATTACCTGTGGAAGAATCATAACGATTCATTTTCCTTTCTCTCTGCTCATCATGTCTTCTGTCCACTAACATATCTGTGAGGTTACCTTCCTTGTTAATTCCTTTTCTATCATACAGTGATAAAGTATGATGAAATGAATGCAATTCCAATGAAGTAAAATATAATAAAAGCTCTCTCCGCACTAGCTCCCTGTAAAAAGAAAAAAAAAAAATCCCCAAACAGCTTTCATTCAAGTGTCATGAGCCTAATTATATAGCTGATGTTAATGAACATGATTTATTGATAATTTTCATGATGTTATTTAAAAGCTTGAAAAGTTTTTGTTTGTTCATTTGTTTTTGCATACTAGGAGGATGTTGAGTCATCCTTTGAGTCTTTGTAATGCTACTTCATGATACAACATTCATGACAGGCCAGTTGTAAGACCTTCAAGGGGTAATTTTCATTCAGTGTTGTACAAATACCTACTACGTCAGACATAAAATAATCCTTCAACTGTACAACCTGTCATAGGTACTGTGACTCTTAGCATATTCTTCAATCACAGATATCTTAGGTAGTGTCTAGAATGAATGCTGAAAAAGTAATAGAAGCAAATATCCAATCGGGACTCTGAAACTGAAGTTGTTAATGTTATTGATAATATTTTATATTGAAAATTGGATATTGTGTGTAAGCAGATATACTGCAGCATGTTGAATATTATATAAGTTTTAAAGTCTGATTTGATCTTGTTTTGTTCTTACTTAGGTTTGAGTAGTTAGACTAGAAATTTGTATTGTGTTACCACTATCACCTTAGCATTGTAGTAAACTGTCACAGTAATAACCAAAGGGATGTGAAACTTCATTTTTAAATGTGGGTAAAAACATACTTATTTTCCTTTTTTTTTTTTTTTTTAACTGTGCATACTGCAGCTCTGAAATAAGTAAAGATAAAATGCTACTGGAATTACCAATATGTTTAGGAAATAGTTTTCTGAAAAATTTCTATGAAACATTCTGGACAATGAAACATAGGTTCATTTATAGGTGTTTTTCTAAAAAAAAAAAAAAAAAAAAAAAAACTAGCTGCTAAAGCGGCTTTACATGTCAATAGGTACGAAAAGTCCTTCTCTTTACTCAGCATCAGCAAATGCTCTTTTTTGCTCTGTATAGACCTCTTCATAACAATCTCATGTCTAACTGGGAGAGGTCAACTTTATCTGTGGAAAGCCTTTTAGTTTTCTTTTCATGCTTTATTCCATGAAAATCTACATTATGCCTCTTATTTCTGCTGGAAAGACTGAGAAGATAATAAAGCTGTCTTGTGAATACCACGTTTTGGTGTGTAGGTGAGATGAAATGAAAGAAGTAGCTGTCACTGGACTCATGTCCAGTTGGCTGATGCATCCAGCACTTCTATATGTTTACCATGATCACCAGTTTCATACTGAAGATCACTTTTCTGCAGTCAGTATATCAAATGAATAAAGTATATAGATAGAAATGTCATGAATAGCTGAAATGCTAGTTCTTTTTCTTTTCCCTTTCTATCTCTTTTTTCCCTACTTAAAAATAAGCTGTAAATGTGACTGATCAAGTAAATACTTCCATCATCAGTAATTCCCACAAGGACCAAAAAATGAGGAAGCTAGGAGTCCAGAATGTATACTTGTGTACACTAGTATGTGACTCTATGACTGTTGTATGTGATCTTTTTTTTATTTTAGTTTAACTTAGTTTAATTTATTGGCTGAATATCACAATGAGCACCTATCTTTAAGAAACTCATTCTGCTTGTCCTGAAATTCAACATATGGTATGTCATTTCTTAAAACAGGCTGTTCAGTTGCTTAGCAAAGGAATCTGTGTTGGCATTGTCTCATGATAAGGGATCACGTCTGTCTTTGCACGTAAATCTTGAAAGCTGTAATTCCTCTTACTTTCTACATGACAAGTGCCCTTAATCCAAAAAAAAAAGCTATTTTTTTCGTATTTAAAGATACCATGTATAATATTAAAGTTATACTGTAGCACTGGCAGATGTCTAGATGTTCATAGTGAAGGAATCAACAAATCTAACTAAAATGTCTGGAAAACTGTTTCCAGGAGTTTTAACCATGTTTTATATAAATACATATATGCATATTTTTTAAAAAATAAAGAAGAAAATTCCACTGAAGTGCCAACCTATTTATTGATCGTATGCTCTGCTGTGTGCATGTGCTACTTTTTGTTTTCACTGTGCTGTGGTTCAAATGAATAGTTTTTGATGATGTTAAAGAATAGAAGATGGTTCTAGAGTACAGAGAAACTATATAGGCATACCTATTGTAATACTGATTTAATTTTTAGATTTTATAAGCTGTAGGTTTTGCCTGAAACTTCAAAGCTAATTATATATTTTTCTTGCATTGCATGAATTACACATTAAATCAATGTTTTCTAAATACATCAACGTAGGTGCCGTTGGCACCTATACAGTGTGGTCTTCATCTGCAATATAAAGTGACTCTGTCTGTGTGCATTTAGTTGTCTTTTCAAGGGTCTGGAAGGGAACAGGCTTGTCCTATTTACATAAAAGTACTTGATGCCTTAAAGTCTTGAAAATGTATAGAAACATTCTGTGGTCTCATTGTATTAATCATTGAAGAGTTCTGATATCCTTCTGATGCATCTGTTGAATCTTTTTCACTTATCCTTTCCTTAAGTTTTGTTCATATATCACCCCGGTGACTGTCAGACACAAATTGGCAGAAGGAACAGGGATGTCCTAGTTGTGTCCTAGCTGCTCTTCTGGACTTTTGATTATTGTTTAGGAAGCAGGAATATTCTTCTTGTCTTGTGGTAATAACTTATCTCTGATTAAAAAACAAACAAAAACGCTTTATCATCTAGTGTTATTTATTATGGATTTTCACATACAGCGATTGGAGAGTTCCAGCCTGTGGAAGAATGGCCTGGAAAAGAAGAAACTTAGAGAAAACCTAGGGTCTAACAGAAGTTTTGGCATTACAGAAGCTTGCTTGGGGTGATACATATCCAGGATGGCTGGTACGTGCGGAATCTACCTCTCCATGATTCCCTTGGCAACACAATCTGCCCTCCTAGCACACATTGATAAGAGTAAACAAAGAGTGGAGCAGAACGGAGACTCCACGGTCAGACTTTGCTGGCTTCCCTGCGGAGGGGATGACCTGATGGTGCGGTGCAGACATGAATGAATGGAGGGTGGAGCGGAGTGAAGACACCGCAGCCAAACTCCGTTGTACTCCCTGCAGAGGTGGCAGCCTGGTGGTACCACACAGCTGATGGGCCACAGCATAGTGCGATGTCTGGTGCTGGGCCAACATTGGTGGCAGATCAGTCCCTTCTGATGGACTTTGCTCAAATTTCTCCTCTGTCTAATCTCATTATAATACCAATACACAACCTCATCCCACTGAGCATGCTCTCTAGATTTTCGATTAACTTGGGAGACTTTTTTGAAATCAATGAATAATGAAAGCAAATATGACTAGAGTCACTCAAGCTCCACGTGAATGTAAAAGAAAATATATAAAAGACAAACTAGTAAGAGGAAGAGAAAGAGAAGGATGCTAAGGCAGAGGGAAGACTCCATCATAATTTCTGGGACAGTTGACGCGCTGATCCCCTCCTTTCCTCCCCTCAGGTCAGGATGCTGCCTGAGGAGACTTGAGACTGAGAGTCCTCTTCCATCTTCTGGGGTGAGTGATGATTGCACATTTGTACTTCAAAGCTAGCTAAAAACCCTATGCTGTAGTAGAGAATTTCCTATATTGACATCCAAAACCTGCTTTGGAAATGTTGCATTTGAATAAACCATGCTGTTTGTGAACTTGACTTCTTGTTTGGGAGGGCGATCGGACCTACATTTGACAGACTGTTCGTGAATCCGGTATTGCCAGAGTCGAGCTTATAGTAGATTATACTATTTGGGAACTCGATTCGCTCCTAGGAAGGCGATCGGACCTACTGTCCTCAGACTGTTTGTGAATCCGATACTGATTTGACATCTCCTTCCCCTGCCGCCACTAGTACGGCTTTCAAACTGCAACATTTTCACACAGCCGTTTAGTTTCTCTCTCATGATCCATCATGAGAGTTGAGTTCATGGACCTGAATCTGGAATGATGTGATGGTGTGTTTTACAGCAATATCTGGGTCAGGAGGCAAAGAAAAATCCAGCTCATTAAACCAGTTTTCAGCAGATCTCCTTCTATGTATTTTGGCTTTCCAAATCATTTTGCACCCAGGTACTTAACAAGAAACATGTAGGAATAACAGAAACATAATGCTTGCCAAACATACGTGATATTGTTTCTAATTCAGATTTCTTTAACATGCACTTTAACACAATAACTTTATTGTAGCATTTGACCATACTGGCATGATGGCACTGTTGTAACTTGGCATTTTTGCTAGCAGACAAAGATATAGCAATCTGTTATACAAAAATAGTATCCTTTATTAAATTAGAAAAATGAAGCACTATACTATTTTCTACCTCAGCTAGTTTTGGCACCTAGAAATTATATATATATATCTTTTTTATAATAAAAGGCAAATCAAAATGTTTAGTCTTTATGTAGGAGATTTGTGAATGTTAAGTAAAAAATTTACTTTCTAGTCTAATTCAAAATTAAACTACTTCCTTTTCAAGTTCTAACTATAAAAAGAAAGGATTACCTGCATGATGATAGTGCTGGTATGTATTACCTTTGAATACTGCAGTGCATTAAAATATCTTTTGTAATAAGTGAAAGGCACAAATTTGTGTTAAGAGCAGATTAAAATACCTTATGGATATATGTCTTAAAACGACCAGCAATCTCGGCTCAAACTCTCAACCAGAAACTTAGTATTAGCATACGTATTTTCTGGCTGCAGTTAATAAATTATCCCCTCCCAGAGGTACTGGGGTACTTCTTTATAGAAGAAGAGAAATGTTATTAAAAAACAGCATATACGGAGCATGTATAGAAAAACGGTAAAGATTAATTCAGATAAATCAGTATGACATGCTCCTACACATTCTTCTGATGTTCTAAGTTTTCTGTACTTTCCTGCTCCATGGTGACTGAAATAGCAAAGCTCAGGAGTCTACTTTGATATGCCTTGTAGGCTTCTAAATGAGTAGCTGCCTCCCTATAGCCTGCAACTGCCTCATGGAATCATTTTGGCTGGAAAAGGCCTTCAAGATCATCAAGTCCTACCATAAACATACCACCAGCGTGCCCACTAAACCATGTCCCCAAGACCCTCATCTGCACGGTTCTTGAAACCTGCCAGGGATGGACGATGACTCCACCACTTCCCTGCCATTGGTAGCCTCTGACAAGGCTTCAACCCTCCTTCCGTGTAGAATTTTTTCCTAATGTCTAACCTGAGCCTCCCTATACCCTTGAGCTCTGAGGCCACTTCTTTACCATTGCAATATGCAGAAGTGGTCAGTTCCAGCTTGTCAGAGTACTGCAGGTTTTACTTGAATAAAGTTGTTCATTTCTGTAAGTCCTGGGATCAGTTCCAACTCATCTGATTTTAGCTGCGATAATGGCAAGAAATGAAATTCCACCAAGAGTTTATTCAGTTTTAGCATTTTACTAGAGACATATTTCAGTGAGAAGAGTCTTGAACTGAAGTACTTCCATTAAAGATTTGCTTTTGCAGCAGTGAAAATATCTCTTCTCAATCTCCATTGATTTTTGATACCGTTAATGTTCAAGTAGTGAAGAACTAATGCTGAATTCAGTTATATAATAAGCTATATATCTATTATTTTGTTCTTTTGACACATGGGTTGAGGTATTCAAAAGTTCCCTTCACAAACAAGCTTCAGTTCACTTCTCCGCTTCCCTTAGCTCACTAAAGAAAAGGCTGCTTCTGTTGCCAGTTTGGTGATTTCAGGAAAGCTGATGTGCATATCGGCTCTCTCATTTTTCATCTATGACTTCAGCTCTGGTGGGGTCTTTGTCAGTAAACGTACCTTAGCACAACACTAGGCGTGCTCTGTTGTGTCCTGGAAGGACAGTCAGGAGTTGCGCAGAGTTTGTTTTAGCCCTTGTTCTCACTTGTGAGTGCTTGAACTGTTTGCTCCTTTGAATGAATACTGAGGTTACAGTTACTGCACTGAGTATATATTCCTGTCATTGTGTGAATCTTTGATAATCAAAAGGCTAAATCAAAAGGCTTTTCTTTGCCCCCTCCTTTTCAGTAAGCAAACCTCCAGCTATGTAAATAAAAACAGGTTGGTATAATTCATTATCTTGTGTTGGCTGTCCACTCATTCACTCTCCTCAAAAGAAAGGCTATTTCATGTCTCGCAGTTTTAACAGGTTGGTACTGTGAAAATATTGAAAAGAAAAGAAAAACATAAGCTCACATAAAGTCAAGGAGAAAATGTTGCATAAACCATAGGGAAAAATTAGTTCTATTTAATTGCCAGAAAGGCTAACCAATTGATTTTTACCCCAAAGAGAATAAAATAAAGATCTCTTAAAAGTATCCCATACCAGTATGGACACAATTTATATTTACAAAACAAGAGTAAATATATTATTTTAATGGCTTCTGGTTTACAGTCACATAAGTCACATAATCAAAATGTTGGTTCTGTTTCTGTTACAAGAGAAAGGAGAGGTCTTAAAGAAGAGGTCGTTTTGTGAGCTTGGCTTAGACTAAACTGATATGTAGCTAGGGTTACATTAATATGACTGGGCAGACATTGGCATGATTCTCATAGGCATAAGATAATTTCTTCAAATGGCAATACAATACAACTAAACAATAAAAATATTGTATAGTTCTGATGTTCATTTACAAACACTACAGGGAAACTCTTTTTTATTGTAGTCACCTCAGTGACAATCATCCTTCTTCACTTATCTGTAAGTTCATTGTAACCCCTTCATTGGGGTTACTTTGAGTTAATAAATTCAGAATAGTTTCCACAATCAGAAGGATCAGAAATGTTATGAGTTATCTCTACTTTTTTTCTGTGCACACAAAGTATGTAATAGAGATTTCCAGGATGACTTTAATTTAATTTATTGAAAACACATATTGTAAAATAATTTCTGAAGCACAGAAATTATTTCCACATTATAAGACTGAGGAATATGTTCTCTTTTTTATATTTCTATTATTCTGTATTCTGTGGACTGTTTTCTGAGTGTGTTTTCTTTGGAGGACCATAGCTCTATTTTAACGTTGTGGAACTATCAAGAGGTCATATCTTTTAATCTTTCTGCCCTTTATGATTTTAGTTTTCTATCCCACGATATCTACTTTCATCATCTCTTCTGCAGTTTGTATGGATTCTATAAAATGGTACACTTCTGCTGAAGCCAGGAATGGCAGAGGAATGTCCAAAACTGTCTAAGAATCAAAAAGAGTGGAGAAAAGGGTTGTAGTGTAGTTACTTCTGTTGAATTTTTTATGAAATTGTTGCAATCTCTTCTTCAGGTGAGGAATTCAAGAGCCAATAATTCTGAGGACAGGAGACACCAGGGTAAAGGACTGGGAGTATCGTTAAGTGTCTGATGGCAACTCTATGCCAGCTCCTGGCAGACTTCCTTATCGACTTTGCACCTCGCATTGTTGCACGGTGCTTCAGGAGGCTGTCACTGGCTGTTTCGTATCAGCGCTTGGTATCTCTTTCTCACATCCATCACCAGTGACTGAAAGGAGGTAGAGAAAATAATAAAAAAAAAAAAAAAACAGAAGAGACATATCTATCAACTTCTAGCATGCTTTGGACTGTTGCCTAGATCACATCCTCCACAGCTACAGAATTGGACCACTCATTGAGCCTCATATTGCAAGAGAAAAAAACAGCAGGATGCAGAAATGATGGTAGGAGGAAAGAAGTATTTTGGAGCTGAGAGTAGGGGTGGCATAAATGAGGGAAAGACAGAGGTCAGATGCGAGGTGGAGGATTTTTAGTAGTGTGAAAATAGGAATGAGGCAAGCATGGGGTAGAAGGTAGGCTGGAAAATTCTTCAGAAGGAGTTTCATCTGCTTTGTGGGGATAAGTCAAAAGACTGAGAATTTACTGTTCCCAGAGCAGAAGCAGAAGAAAACTGTTTCTTGAAAGGAGATGTTAGTCTTTTCTTATATATTCCTCCTGCATTCTTGCCACAAAAATAATGGAGTTGCATGCGGAGATCCTGAGCTTTGGTAGAGGAAATAATACATTTGAGAGGGAGAGAATAGCAGGACTCTGAATCAAGATGTCATAAGTTCACATGGTGTACATCTCAGTTCTGAATGTTCAGCCAAACCTTAAAGGCTCAAAGAGTTTGATACTGTTCTAATTACAATAGTGCTGCTAATTAGAACACACCAAACTTGGTCCATGCAAACTGCTAATTTCTTCTGCACTGAAAACCGAAATGGAAGACCTGGTTTCAAAAACTGCTGCAGATACTTTGTGACTTGTCTTTTTTCCTGATGCTAAGACCTAGTGATTGCTGGAGATACTTCTTACCCTTCCATCTATCTGATGCTGAGTTGCTGCACTTTACTGCTGATGGGATGAATCTTTTAAATTACACGTTCTAGGAAATTCTGATAATGTATTACCATATGTTTTACCAGAGTAGAGCATATATGTGTATAAACAGATTAGAACTGATTAAAGCATAGTATTTCTTTTGCTCTTATTGTTTCTCAGAATCATTAAAGACAATAAATGAATTTGAGGACAGCAAAGGCAGAAGAAACCAAAGAAGTAGAACTTTATTAAACAGAAGTTAATTAAGCAGTTATTCTTTTGGCTCTTGTCCTAGCCAAAGCCTTGTATTTGTGATTTGTTGTTTTTGTTGCGTTTTGAAACAAAACTCTACAATTTTTGAAGAATGAAAACATGCAAAATAAAACACCATTAGGCTCTGTCCAATTTCAGTTACTGGATGCTTCAGTTACTGGATCATTTCCCCTCTAACGTATAGTGAGTGGGGGAAAAAATAAAGTATTTGTCTTAAGCCTGTCTCTTTAATTGTAAAAGTACAGGCTGTAACTGAGAACTGCACTCCAGCATGTTCTGTACAACAGGAAAACTAGCTGGGGAACAACAGGAATTGTAAGTCAGTCTTTCTGCCATTGAAATATTTCAGTCTTCTACACCCAAGGTATTGCTCTTGAACATCCTTACAATTCCTAATGCCTTAACTGCTTCTTTATATATACAAAACTGAGGCATTCAATGACTAAAGAAGATTTTTTTTTTCCAAAGATGTTTACATAAGTCCCTAATGAGATGCACGGAGAGCCTACGGTGCAAATACGAGAAGTCTTGTGGGAATGCAAAGGCATGAATTAGCTGGTAGAAAACACTATTATCTTCTTGCTGGTCTTCACAGTAGATAAGCAAGTTGTCTTACCGAAAGCTCAGCTGTGAGAGCAGAGACCCTGAGAAGTGGGGACACAAGATGCAGAAGCATAGAGAGGTCCAGGCATGGATTACAAGAGGTGGGGCATAGGTTGCAGATCCCAAAACTCTGCAGCTCTTCAGTGAGTAAAGAAGTTCGTACCTGGAGCTGGGAGCAGCTGGGAGCAAAGCAGAGCTGGTTTTAGGGGAGTCAAAGGGAACAAAGGAGCAGTATCTAACCCTGTGAAAAACTTACTGTATGGATGGAGCATTTAGGATATAACATGGAGTTGCAGACTAGTGAAGAAAGAGAAAGGTGTAAGCACCATTTAGCAAAGATGACCCCAAGTGGATCGTATAACGAGGAAGAAGAAACCATCAGCTTTCTGTGTGTATGTGTGTGCGTACATATGAAAAAAGGACACACACCTTATCCACAAGGCTTTGAGCATAACAATGTTTTATACACTGACAAGATTCTCCTGAACCTTCCCTTCTGCAGGGTAAACAGTCCCAACTCAGCTTCTCCTCATGTGATAGATGCACCAATCCTTTAATCATCTTTCTTAGCTCTGGCATTTTATTTCATGACCATGTTAGTTTTATTGAATTGGAGTGGGGGCTGAAAATGATCAGGCAGTATGGTTTTTCATGTATTGCATGTGCTGTTCTTAATAGGGTGTCTTTGAGAAAGATTTAAACAAAGAGCATTAATAAAAATTCCACTTTGAAAAGCAGCCAGAGCATTTTAAAAATCTGCTGTGTAAAATTTTGGGTTATACTGTACTGAAGTGTGAGTGGTGTGATATTAAGCAAGTCACATAGGAGCCAAAAATATGACAGTTTGACTCTATTATTATTCTTTATAGTTTCAGGCATCCCAATACCCCTTTTGTAAATGCCTTGATGTGTTTCGCTTTTAATTATAGTCCTTCTTCATCTGAATATAATACCTTGCAGATGCTTTGCTCTTTCCACTTATCTACCAGGGCAAATAAATAAGTATACAATGATGTGGCAAGTTCTTCATTTTCTCCTATTGTTTCTCCCTCTGTAAAAGAAAATTCAAGAGTGTAAGAGCTGTCACTCATTGTGTGTCCTTTGGTAATATAATGAACAAAAGGTAGTTTGTGCCACTAGGTGCCTCTAGCAAAAGCGTGTTTATGCACTCTGACAACTACAAAGATTCTTAATTTCTAACAGGAGTTTCCATCTGGTTCATTCTAGTCACTAAAGACTCAGTTTCATTTTGTCTTAAGTCAAAAGTTGTCTTCTGCATTCTTTTTGTGTCTCTCATATTTTAGATGTCAACTCTGAAATTTCAAAATTTAATTACATTCTACTGCCTCATTTCCTTCTAGAAAAATATTGTCCTCCTTTAAAATGGCTGCTATTTTTAACAAGCTAAACAGTAAAATGATGCTGTAGAAAAAACCCTGAGATGTAATATCATATTGTCCCTGCAAAATTTTGTCTATACAGGATAAAACTGGGGGCTCCAAGTTCTTAGATGTAACAGTCTATCTTTCTAATGAGACAGACTGCAGCTTGCCCATACTTTTGATGAACTGGGTTTATATCTAAGTTAAAATCATTATCTGAAGTAATCTAAAGTCATTAAACTAAATCTGAAGCATAACATCTTCAGCATATATTGTGAAATAGAGAGAAATAAATTGGTCTCTGGAATGTCACCTTTGACTTCAAGGAAGTCATTTTAGTACACAATTGACACAAAAATCTGCCCATATAACATTTGCAGAAAAATGTAGAAATGTACACAAATACGTGTGCTTACTAACAGATAAAGTTTTACAATCTTGTATATAATATTGCTTCTAACATATATGGTTAGCGTGATTTATACATCTTTTTATAAACATTTTATTTCTGCATGCAGAATATTAAACCGAATAATTGGAAACTTGTTTAGCCTACTGAGCCATAAAATACTGAGTAAAAATGTTAAGCCTAGTCCAAGCTAACACTTTTCTAATACCCTAAATGCACATTCACATTTAAATTTTTGATTAGAGATGTGTAATAGATTATTAAAATGCCTTGTGCAGCATTCCTTATAATAATAGAAAGGTAATAGGAAGTTCCCTAGGGAAATGGGGGTATTTTACTTTAGTTAGTTGAGTGGCAAAATATGATATTAGCAGTGTGTTAAGGTGAACACTGAACTATATAAAGGAAATATACAGATTCCAGAAAGCAAGAGCTAGAACTTAGTGTTTGAAATGATAAAGTTACTTTTTGAAAAGAAATTACTTATTAGAGAACAGTGGCTGGTCAATCATCTCTGCTGACAGTAGACTTTATCAGGGTGTGCATTTTTTCCATGACTTCTGTGTGGAGCCCTTGACCTTTTTCAATTGGAATCTTCAATAGACGATTTAAAGTTATCAGGAAGAGGCTTTAAGAGAAATTGTTAGTAGATCACAATTCCAACCTCTTGCTGTTTTTAGAGAACTGAAGAATTGGTATGCTATCTCCTACTTCCTTAGTTCATGTTACTGATTCAGTAATGCCACATAATAGTACAGGAAGTTTATAGTAATTAAAAAAGTCCTTTCTACTACTTTATTAGCATTTTTTTTTTTCATGGAGACAGATGAAGAGATTAGAAGGAAACAGAGAAATTGCAAACATTGATCCGAAGATTTTTTGTAATCCAGATGTTTTAAAAGAAGAATGTGTTATATTGTTATATATATCTTGTATTGTTTACCTTAACTTTCTCTTGAAAACTGGACTATTTTATTTTATCCCTTCAGTCATCTGAACTTTTCAGTCATCAACTTTTTCTGAGTTTATCCAAATGAAGCTCACTTCTGATCCTTTAATCACTATTCTGATAGTTAAGCACTACCTGAAACTTCTAAAGAAGATTAAAAAAAACTGTCACAACTTAATTATACATAAGTGATATAAAGATATTTAAACAGATGTGGAACTTGTTCATACATTAATACAAGAGTACTAGGTCTGGTTTGAAGTATTGAACCTTAGCAGCTAGGCTAGAATGAGTTCAGGAAAGAGACAGAAAAACTATCCAAATCACAGGAAATATTAATGGAGAGGGAAAAAGGGAATCCTAGTTCCCAAAAGGAGGAAAACAACCATCTAACATACAGACTTTTTTTAACAGGCAATGTAGCCTGTCCTTCACGTCCACATTGAATAAGACAAGAACTAATGGGCTTAAACTGTGTCAAAAAGGTTCTGCTTTGCCATTCAGAAAGCTTCCCACATAGGGATAGTTTAGCACTGCAGTAGTAAACGAAATTGTTGTTTCATCATTGTAAAGGTTTCTAAGGAATGCACAGTTATGCTACAGTTACACAATAAGAAAACATAAATCTATATAATTGGTAGGGTGTGGGAGAACCTGTTTTGAATTTTAATTAGTAGATTGCACTTTTCATGGAGGAGGAAACTGTTTTTTATATACATATTGCTGAGGATCAAATCAAGGAGGTTGGCGGAAAAGGTAAATATCTTAATATATGAAATATGACTAAAATATTTCTTCATCTCTTACTTTCTCACAAAATTTAAACTTCAGTTACCCCAAAACTAATGGTTTAGTCTGTAGAGGTAGGACAAAAACATAATACAGTGTTTACAGGACTTATGCATGTCTAATTATTAAAATAAAAATAATAAAAAATAAATAAATAAATAAATAAAAGTAGTGCTTGTCTTCTTAGAGAGATTTAGGTCAAACTGTACTTCTCTGTTAAAAAAAGATGAAGAAAAGGTGAAATTAAAGGAGATACTATGGCTATGTCATTAACTCAGCAGAAACTTGAATGTGGTTTTTAATTTTCTAGTTCATCTGGCACTTATGTATGTTTTGTTCTCTTAAACTGAAAAGAGGAAAACATTAATTCCTGCAAACTATTTTCACTAAAGCCAAATTTTGAGGAGTAGAGTATAGCAAAGTAAACCTCCATTACTGCTCAGTTTTGCAACTCACAATACAGCTCTCCAGAATATCAGTGATTTTTTTTTTCTTTGAATAAGATAATGGAAAAAAAAATAAAAAAATTGCTAGGGGCTTACATCTTACATATAGGCGTACATATATGTACCATATGGACACTAAAAATAATTACAGAATTTAATGTATAGGTTTACAAAGTAAGAATATTGTACCTTTTGATATATTTTATTTACTAAAAATGATAACAATGTAAACAAAATTCAAAGCTCTATTGAATAACATGTTTGTGTAAAGATTCAGAATCTTAAAAAGTGAGTCTGTCTGTCTAAAAGGCAAGATGTCAGCTCACACAGAATTCGACAGAGGCGTTTAATCCCTTCAACAGCCTATCTTCACATTTATGTACATAATTATGTTCACTGGACTCACTTCCAATACTTTGATGCAACTTTAATACAGTAATCCTGCTGAATGCATCTTATTAGGAATGACTTTTGACTTACGCTCAGATTCTGTGTGTTTTGAGTTGCCCTTGCTAGAAGACATCATGAGATGCAGTCTGTAATGCTGCCGTTTCATTGCCATGAGGTCAACTACACAGAGCTGTCAGATTTTATTGTAGAACTCCAATCCACCTTTTTGTAGATATTTGTGTGGTCAAAAATGTTTATAACAAGTACTTCATGCATATGAAAATATTTTTCCTCTCTAATTTGCAGCAACCACTCATCCCCCCTCTACTTATTGAGCAAAAACCCAGAGGTTTGTTTTATGATTGCTTCATGCTTTGATGTCTTCCTTTCAGCTAATTTCCCCCTGTCTATTCTTATCAAATGCAATTTTTTAACTGGGATTTAAAAATAAACAGTGCTGGAATTTTGCCAGCGCTCACTTTTGTGCTCACTTCTGGAGCTGTATGGTTACAAAAACAGTTGCAATACAGTATAGCGGAACAATCCTCCTCTTTCTAGTTCCCCATTTGAAATGTTTGTATAATGTGTTTAGGTAATATATATGTATTGCTAAGTGAAAAACAGGGTAGCTGAAAATATTGAATCTACAATTAGTTGTTGCTGTCAGTCTTCAGAAGCAAATGGAAAGCTAGTATCAATTAATTTATTCGTAGTGATCAAATGTTAGGCCAATTGCACCTTTATTTTCCAGAATGATGCAGTTTAGCTAGTCTAATTGATAAGAAATTTTGCATTTTGCTTGTTTGGAAAGGATAATTAGCAACTAGCATCCTATATATGCATAGCATCTCTGTTAGAAATAAGGTTTTTAGAATAAACTTTTTAAATTATCTTTGTTGCATGTTTTAAAACTGTTGTCTAAAGGGCTATATTAAAACTGTAGTGTGTGTATTCTGGAATATACTAATATATCATATTTAAAGTGATCTAAACTTACATGTTCAACTCATTTAAGTAAGTCTACTTTGCCTTCTTCCCCTATATAACATAGATGCATTCTGCTAGGCCTCAGTGTGCTCTCTGCTCATCATTAGTGCTCCTTACTATGTGCACTAAACACTAATTGCAAATGGCTGCACTATATTTAAATACTGAGGAGTTCAAAGTGATAAAGTTTTTTAAATGTGAATGTCCTGTAATGGAAATGACTTGTTACAGGATTTTCCATACCATTAGGATTTGCTTTCTTTTTTTTCCATGTTGCTGAGGCCCATCACAATACTTTCCAGTTACATACTCATTCTCTGTTGCTGCTGAAATCAGTAACCTTGTGTAAAAATTTTGTTTTTATTATTACCTATAAGATCATCTGGTAGTAACCTTAAAAACATGGTGAAAGTCATATCCTTATCTGTTTGTTTGTTTATAATGTGGATATATCTGCTGTGAAATAAGAAAAAAGTCAAAATGTGTCATGTGTGCCCTGTTTTCCCACTGATATAAAACTGAAGAAATGGTGGCAAAGTTGTGACTTCAGTATTAGTACTCTTTTCATACTGGGGGTATTTCTCAGTGGTATCTTGGCCTAGTTTGATTTTCCATTTGATTTCCCCTATAGATCCAGAGCAGGGGAAAATTATTATTGAAGAGTTGCTAATTGGGCCCAACCAGTCTGGTCCTTCATGACCTTGTATTGCCTGCAGTCCTCCATTTGCGCAGAGTGAAGGCGAGGTCCAAGCACGGTGGTGTCTGACTCGGCAGAATTCTGCAGCAACTACGTGAGCTCAAAAAGTATATTCAGATAGCACTACTGCAGGGCAATTATATAAGCTTTTTGCTTGTTTGTTTCCTCTCTTCAGTTAAGAGGAACAGGAGAGGACACCAGATTCTGTATAGGTCTAAGTGACAGTATTTATATGACATGATTTTCTCTCAGAGGACACTTTTTCCTTGCTTCTGTGGCTTACCTGTTAACAGTGGCTTTTATTTTAAAATTTTAAATAAGAAGGAGACAGTAGTAGAGATTCATTTTGAGTAACTGTTATTGAAGAAATGGGTATTGTAACACTTGCAAATACTGAAGTGACGTAAAACTGAAGAAAATGTTCTATCCTAAGCAGAAACAAAGAAGGGAAGGTAATCATACACTGTTACAGAAAAGCATCAACAAAAGGATTTCACACAAAGTATGATTGTAAAATGTGAGAAGCAATATTCTAGGTTAGTTAACAGAAAGATATGTGGGTCAATATCTTTACAAGTTTCCATAGGTATGCTGCATCAAGGAAAGAAGTAACAAATTTTAGAACAGGAGCATGATAACAGCATCTTTAAGGTTTCTGACTGTAGCAGTGTGGAAACATAAACTTTGAAGATGCTATTTTACAATGTTAATATAGATTTCAAAATGAAGAGGGCATAACATGGTAAAACTGTATGGTGTTTGGTTGAACGATATGGATATGGAGACATGGTCAAAAGAGACTGTTTTCCTTTAGGAGGTGGCAAGTATACTACTGCTTGGAGCAAAAATCATTGTTTCATTTTCATTTGGCCAGGTGTTCTCTCGCAGTTTGATTTGTACTGTTTATTTCTTGAAAGCTAAAAACAAACTCTTTTTAAGTAGCTAGGTCATTTCAAATTATACTCTAATTGGATGTTATTATTATTAGTTTACACTTATCTTTGTCTCTGTTTTATTTGTCATTTTGTATCTCTCCCTGTAAAATCTTTAGCTTGATAATACTGGGTTTAGTTTCTTTTACTGATTTTTCTTCTTTCTTTTTCCTGTCCACTCATGATAGATAAGGAAGAGTTGCCTGTAAGAAGTGGATCTTCAGCACTGACGTATTCGGTCAGTCAGTTATGAGCTTTTTGCACTTGGCATTTGCATGAATTTATACATACTCCTTCAAACTTGCAAATCTTGCAATGTCTGTCTTTTTTTTTTTTTTTGGTTAGTGTATTAACTTGTAGGGTATTAAAGGACATGGTTTATTACTTTTCTTTTTTTTTTTCCCACTATTTTTAATCATTATGCTGAAATGCATTGCCAGGAAAAAATGTAGTGGGTTTCTTGGGAATCCGCATGTAATTACTTGCTGTTAACCCAGCAGGGTCTAGAATATCTGAGAATTATCCTGCAGGAAAATAATTGTCCTGAAAGGTTTTCCTGTTATGAAAGAGAGAGGATGGGCTGGAGGGAATAATATGAGGCTCTTGTTTGTATACTTGTCAGGAGAGTAATGCTGTAGGCAAGTGTCATTAAAAGCGTGTTTTGAATAAAAACGATACTCTTTGGTACAAATCCTGCAGAACTTCCTGGGAATTAACCCTGTTTTCACAGCACTACAGATACTTCTGACACACTTGGAAAGGTAATACATCTGACTGATAAAATGATCAGAAGCTATAAAGGTCAGTCTTAAAAGCTTTCAAGAAACACATCTGCTTATTTGCTTGAAAGGGTCATGCAGTGTGACAGTGATGGCACAGCAGTGGATATGCCAATTTCACAAAGTGGAACATTCCCACCTGAACAAACAATGTGTTTGCTTTCATTCTTTTGGGACCATGACAGAAGATCGACTGAGTGGTTAGTTACAGCGTGATTCTCCTGTGAGGGTCCTTCGCAACCCGTACCACTTGAGGGGTATCTGCAATCTACACTGAACTCAGACAGGAGGTTATACACATTCCTAAACTTCTAAAGCCAAAGTTCTCAGACTCTGTTGAGTAATCTGGTATAACCAGAGGCATGGCTTCAGGAGCTCTTCAGAAGTTTAGCGTCCGTTGTCGGGTTGCTGTGAAGATGGAACAAGGTCAGAGAGAGGTAGCAAGAGTGTTCCTAGATCAAATGGCACCCATCTTCCTCCGCACCATCAGCTTTGCTGGGTTTTCGCATACGTGTGTATGCATGTGAATTTTCTTTTTGAGAATGTAAGTGCATTCAAACTTATCAAGATGAAAAGTAACGTTTTTGATCAAAGTCTGTTATGCAAGGGGAAAATATAAAAGGAATGTAAATGATTGCCTTTAATCAATCATTTAATACTGTGCTGTCACGCAACTTTTTATTTTTTACAAAAACAAAGGTAGGAATTGTCTAAAACTTTACTTTTTGTGATTGTTAATGATTAGTTCTTTTTGGCGATTTTTGCACAAAAAATTGCAAATGAAAAGGTGTAAATCTAGTTATTGCTAGATTACTAGTTACATACTTATGAGCTGTTATCTGTTTCAATCTTTTCAGATGTTCAGACACGTCAATATTTACTCTGTTATTGCTCTGAGTGGTTGGACCCTTCACTTATTTTAGAGAAACCTGCAGTTTCAGTGCTTTGATATTGCAATCACAGTTCTCACCAAGATTCCCTCAACGTGCCCACAAAAGTTTTGAAAAGCCCTTTGAGCAGCTGTAAAGCCAGTGGATGTTTGGAAAGGAGTGTTCTTGCCAAAGCTGTCGCACTTTGTCAAGTGGAAAGCTACGTTCAGAGGCATTAGATGAGAAAATAAAGGCTTTGCCCTGATCAGAAGGAAAGCATAGTTCAAGACTACCTGTCTTGAACAAACATTCTGAATGAAAAAGCAATAAAATAGAAAAAAAAAAAAACAAAAAACAAAAAACAAAAAACACCTTCTGTACTGGCACCACAAGGTTTATAGTTCCTTCTGCGGTCTTTGTTGTGGTGCTTTGAAACTCAGCAGTTCAATCTGTGGTCTCCACTGTATTCCTCTTTTCATGTGTGTCGCTCCCACCTCATACCTGTTTATCTCATTGCTGAGGCAACTTCAGTACAGTGCTGACTGCTGTTTTCAAAGAAATAATGGACTTGCTTTTGAGCTTGTGGACATTAATGTTGTTATGAATCTTCGTATCATGCTGCACTGATGGAATATCTCTAAAAGGAAGGCATTAGTCAGTAGTTTCCAGGTTAGTAAAATTCAGACAAGGGCAAAGGATAAACTGGTGCAGTCTGGCTATTTTGCAGCTGCGCTTGGTCAGGCCTCGTGTGTGCTTGAAGTAGCCTGTGGAAAGGCATTTCAGCTTAATTCTGTCAAATAGTGTAAAAACAGCTTAATAATTCAGGGAAGATGCAGGAATGTGATTCTTGTGTGAAATAATATTCTACCAAAGGCTATATGATCAAAAGCAGAGGGGCAAAAATACTACTTCATATGCACACAAGTACTTACAGATCATGGAAAACCTTGTTTTCAGTTCTCCAAGGCTGCAGCTGTTGCTTGCAAGTGCAAGTTTTACTCTAGCTTATCTTTGAATGTTAAATGTGTATGTATGTATACAGCCTGACAGCTACAGAACTACTTCAGAGAAGGGATATGGTGAGATTTGACCTGAAACTAGTATTGTGCTTATTTATGTCGGCAGCTAAAATCTGTGATACATAACGATGTGGGCATCTGTAAAGTGATTTTTCATTGCATCTCTTTACTAATGCTCACTTTATAAGGCATAAGAAGTAGTTTAGTTTCCAGTTTTACTTTTTAGTGTTTTGTTTGAAGGGATATAAAGCATGAAATTATGCTTTTTTTTTTCAGACTATACTTTTAAAATAGCTTAGTAACTAAACTTGTTTACTTGAAATCTTTTAATTATGATTTTTATTTTTATTACTATTTTAAAAGTCTGAAGCATTAAAAATCTATGTCCTTTTAGGTTAATCATTCGAGAAATCTGTTCTCCTAATTTTAGCATACTCTAGGATAACAAATGATAATTCATAATTACAGTTCCAATTAGAAAAACACAATGGTGTATATGTATATCCAGTTTTGATTTTTTAAACATTGTAAACAGATATATCTGCTAATTGTGAAAAATTACTGTTTTCACAAGGGCAAATAACCATCCTTAGAGTTGCCTGTGATCAAGAGAGAGGGTCATCTAACTTCTTGTTTGGTTAGTTGTGAATTCTAGACTTGGGTAAAAAATAATTTGGCCCCGGAAAGTTTTTACTTAATTGGGAAATCAGTCCAGAGCATTTTGAAGATCAGTTGTTCAAGACAGCCATACAGCTCTCTTGAAATATGCCAATAAATTGGAGAATCTTCTCAAGTGTTTTGTTTCTTTGTTGTTTTCTAAGATGTGTGGACTTGTTTTCCAAGCAGCCTTTCTATAGGTATTCTTTTTTTTTTTCCATTACTTTTTTTTCTTTCTCATGTGTGAAGAACTGAGTCATGAAGACTTTTTTTTTTCTCTCTCTCTGTGCTTTAATCTGAGGTGCTTTGGGGGCTTTCTGTTGCGTTTCTCTCAAGGTATTTTGCCTTAGATAGTTTCCTACTGGATATAATTTTGTGTTAGTCTTTTTTTTTTGAGTTACTAAAACAAGAGGTACTCCTGAATACAATAGACTAAATGACTTTCAGAAATATTTATAAAATCTTACTTCTCCATTAAATGTTTCTTTTGAATCTGTTTGTAGATTTTGCCACTGAATTGTATGTTTGCTTGCCAATTCCTGCTTTGGCTATCTTAGGAAATGGTAAAAAATCTATTGATTATAGACCTGCTGTGTGTGGTGATGGTAAGTGTTTGGTTCTGGAACTTTGTGATTGTATAAACCAGGTAGTGGATGACAACTATCTTGAAAGGCTTAAAAGCAGAGTTATCAGATGAAATAACAGCATGTCTTCCTGCTTATTCTCCTTGTATGAATCAATTACTTCAGTGTGAGTGAGGAAAGAATTACCCTCATTGTATGAGCAACTAAACTAATGATGGATAATAGAAAGGCCTTTCCCATTGCTTATTCACAGCTTGTCTGAAAGAGACATGTTCAATGATTAAACATGAGTAGAACTTAACAAAGCGTACATATGCAAGAGGAAAAAACAGAAAGCTTATTCAGTGTCTTCAATTTTACCCAGTGGTATTAAATCAGAAATTTATATATTTGAACATTGTTTTTCTCATGATGGTTATTCTTTAAAAAAGTGAGTGTAGGGCTATGGAAACGATCCCCAAACTGTCATTAGTAGTCCTTAAAATCAATGCTTTTGTTCTCCTTAACGTTTCCTTTTCTAACCTCCTGACTGAATTTAATATCTAATAAGTACTGGTATTTTCATCTGTCTTTGGACGGGGTAGAGATAATAGGTGACTTGTTTACATATGTAGTGTTCTTGTTTGAATCAGATTGCTTAGCGTGGTTTGAGACTTGGTGGATGTTAGAGCACAGAGAGTGTTTTGGTCTCTTGACGAGTGCAGATTACAGAAATCCTTGTGATCCAGGAGATGAGATTCCCATCAGAAAAATCAGAACCATTTTTTTTTGTTACTGCTTTGGTATCTGTAATTATATTTAGTTGGAGCTACTTGCTGAGAAGCTGTGATGACATGTGAAACAGCTACTGGGCATGGGGAAGATGACGTTAAGGAAATACATTGTCTGTATCTTCACCTATTAAACAGATGCATTGAAATTTTATTTATTTCCTCCAAGATTTCATTTGTAGATATCCTCTGTACACTCCATTGTACCAAGGTAAGAACTACATATGTATAACAATAGATTTGTATATATATATACTTATCTTTTTTACTGCTCCCACATACAAACTTGACTGGCAAGAAGAAACAGAAGAAACAAGAAGTATTTTTCAGGAATCCTGTTGAGCATCTAGATGCCAACTTACAAAAGTGTTAATTATCTTCAGGACAGGCTGGTGGCTTCCTGGTCCAAGCAGGGGCTGCGAAGATGCCAAGAGACCCATCCACTTGCACCGAGGGAGCAGGACCCTAGAGACAGCAGGACGATGGCTGTTTCCTGCTTTATGAACAGACCATTTACTCTGGAGCCTCCTCTAAAAGAAACCCGTGGCAGTGTTTCATTGTTATGTATGACCCACTCATAAAATCTTCATGGTGACATATATTATTCTTGGGAAATGGATTCCTAAAACCAGGCATTTATTTCTTTGCTGAACTTAGTGTTATTTTTATGTACATGTAGTCCTTGGTTGCTTTTGCCCTATTCTTTGTCTAAAGTAGTATTTTGTCTCCCTCGTGTATGTCTGAATGACAGCAAAGTATGCTACAGTTCTTGGTTATGTATTTTGTTATAAGTTATGATTAATAGTACTTGGTTAGGGCATACTTGGCAAAGTTAATCTTCGTAAAATTATTGACAAATTTATTAATAGGCAGTATTATTTTAAAAGACTCTAGAAATATTTGGCTATTTGAATTCATATATTAGACAAATTAAATTTCTGTGACTGAAGTTTAGGTCCAGAGACTTACAACTGTGTTTATTAATAAAAGCACAGCCAGATTGCATCTGTCTATTCATTAGTCAGGGTGAATATTTTAAGAACATGTCATTGGATTCTAGTTCTTTTGGAGTAAATGCGAAAACTCTAAATTGCTTACCAGTGAGTGAAAATTGATATCAATGCTGTTAGAGAACATCCTAGAATTGCATCTGCTAGTATGAAAGAGAAGGTGTGTGGTTCTCTTTAGCTGCTAATTGTGTATATTTCAAAATTACAATAATAGCTAATGGAAATATGAGACTTGAAAGTTTACACACTTGCTTAGGTTTATATCAGTTCTCTTTTCTGGCATTTTAAATCTGCTAGTTAACTCCAGAAAAAATAAAGCACTATGTAGATGCTGGTGTTTACACATGTGTGTCTTTGTATGTGTAGAAGTAATGTGATATATATTTATGTAGATAAATGCATAAATGTATACATATTTATACAGATACATTTGTATATATTCACATTGCTACTACATATATTTGTATGTGAATGTATATTTGTATATTCACACATATTTGTATGTGAATGTGTATAACTAACTGTAATAGTGCACAAAAGAGCTCATTTCAGAGCAGGTCACATGGAGAAGTATTATATCAAAATATTAAGTGTTCTTGTTTTGAAAAGTTGACAATTTAAAGAGCAACCTAGAAAGAAGGATTTGGTTGACCAAAGGTAACACTATGACTTTTTTCTTTCATTAATTAGAGTGTTACAGTTCTGTTTCCTTCTGAAGAAAAAGAATAATTTATTTGCAAGATTGCATTACTGCATCAGACCTGCATGTTTACATTTTGGGGATAACTAGAGCAAAATATAAGCAGTATATTTTCCTTTTATTTTCCAGCCACGTGTATCCTGGCACTATAATGTGTACTTCGGATTCTTGTGTCCTCAGAGTACACTAGATAAAGGCCAGTAATATTGTCAAGAGCTAAATATTTATAAAAAATATAAAGCTTTTTGCAATCCTAACAAATCTAGAATAAATTTCCTGTAATGCAAAAGTGCTCCCTCCAGATGCTTTCAGATTACAATAAACAAAATGCATTAGCTTAAAAAATGATGGCTTCATTTCCTCTCTTGCTTTTTTAGATGATTGGGCTATTCCTATAAAGTCAGTAGAGTGTTGTCTTATATAACATCTCATTTTTTTTGTGGAAAACTTAGATCATATATGACCTAGATATATAATTATCTTAAAAGCTTTTTTTTAATTTTCTTTTTAAACTGGTAGTGGCTCTTTGAAAGCTGGGCATTTGCTTTTTGTGGTTTCATTTACCTCTGCTGCTTAAACAGATCATAATCAAGAGATGATAATCCTCCATTTGGCATCCTAATAGTTTCCATTACAACTGGCTGACAGGGCTTTACAGTACTGCAAAATACCATTAAAATGAGGATCAAATTGTTTTTTTCCATCTAAAAAAAATGCAAGAGGGCAAATCTTCCTGAAAGTTTCATGTCAGTGCTTACTTGAGAAGGATAAGCTCCTAATGCTTTCCTCAGGGAGGAGCTTGTAAAAATAAGATCAGCATGCAAAACTTTGGAAATATAGATGATGTAAGTAGAGAATTATTTTTCCCTTGCTGTCTCGTGTTATTTTTTCACTCACAAAGAAAATGAAAAGATTGCTTTAACATTGGTTATGTTCAGGTGCCTGCTTTCTACCCTTAGAATTCATGCTATTATCCCATGCTGAATTTAGAACTGACTAATTCTTAGGCATATTTTATCTAACAACCCTCCTGGTAATCCAGGGAAAAGTCTTTTGCCTGTGTCTTTCTCCATTCTTTAAATTCTGTTTCTGTTGATAAAACTCCTCTGGAATCATGAGAGTTTACCTATTCAAGTGGAGAATATACTGTTTTGCTGTCTCAATAGATTTCTGGCTAATTCAGCCATCTCTAGTTGATCAAAGTTTTCTTATCAAGATACTTTCAGAGTTTAGGTGAGTTATGTCTGTGCCCACAATTTTTCCTATTTTTTTGTTTCTTTTCTTCTGTCGTAGTTGTCTGTTAGGTATAGATATTGAAGCCAATTCTGAAAAGTAAAATAGATTTTTTTTCTGTCTTTATTAATTAGTAAATTATGGAAATGAATTCTGCTTTTCTATTCACTATACAGTGGTTGAATTCAATGCTTGGATAGCTTCAATAGGAGTTCAAATTTTTAGTAATTTTGCCACCTTTCCCCCAACAAATTTTACTAACTAATTTATCTTAGGAGTAACTGCATCTGCAACTTGGTTCTTGGTAAAAGATTCTTACCCATCCTTTGGACTTTCTCCTTTTGGAGGTTTTTAAATTAAAAAAAAAAAAAAGAAAGAAATTAAAAGTGTTTCTTTTTGTTTGGTTTTTGTTTCTTTGTTTGTTTTTCTGTTTTGAGAGAGGGAGGAAAGCCCTCTGCAATTGCCACTTGCAATTTGGAAGTGGCAAAATGCTGTCCTTCCCAACTTCAGCTGGAAAGAGTCAGATTAACAAACTGTGCCTTTCCCAGAAACTGGAAAGAGAAGCATGGCTAAACACCAAGAGTGGGGAACAGAAATAGATGGCCTATCAACGTATTAATAATGAGTTTGTACTCATGAAATGCATCAAAGTCTGACTGGTTCAGAGAGATGCCAGGAAAACAAGTTTTCCTCATCTAGCCAGGGGAAGTGCAGTCAGTCTTTCAGCTCATCCTGTTTCTTTTGCAAGTTAGTTCATTAGAACATCCTGCATTATGTTGTGCTGGGGCCTATTACTGTCCATTATTGTTGACCACGATGTTTAAATATGCATAGCCACAGATTCATTGATCTTGTAAATAAAGCTTAAAATAACCACATTTTTTCCTGTAATTTATGCACTTTCGTTTATTGTATTATTAGTAGAAAAGCATGCAAGGATTTTAAGCGATTGCTTGAAGTAAAGCAAAGATGAACTCTTTTGCCAAGAATATTTTAGTCAAAAATACATTGGCATGTATGTTTGCAGATCAGAACAGTGTGGCAAAAACTAATCCCTTGCCAGTATGACTACCAACAGTCATTTTCCACTGCAATTTGAATATGCCGTGCAAGGCTGTAATTGTCTGCTGTATCACTTCTATGCCTGCTTTAAACAATAGACAGTGGGTCTTCTTACAGGGGTTCATGGCTGTAGTAACCAGTCTTTTGTGTCATTCTGGTTGAGGTCAGAAAAGGACCTAAACCTATCCCCATGCACTTGTGTCTCTTCCCTTCCAGACAATCATATTGGAGCAGACACTCCAGAGTACAGTTCCTTTTAATTTCATGAATATTTCATATGTTAGCATACATATGCCTCTGCAAATCTGAGCGGTCTTGTTTGTGATAGTCTTGAAAATACACGGTAAATAATTTTGCATGAAAACTTTTTAATGTATCATTTATTAGAAGTCTGGTGTCAGTGAATGGGAAGAAGCTGGGGAGGAGAAGGCTGACTTTAAAGCATGGTTTTATTTTTCCCAGGGAAGGTGCATCTGAAAGGGAATTTGGACAATAGTTACTACCCTTGAATAACACTTTCTTTTTAGCTCCCACTGTAGAGGAAAAAGAATATACTACTACACTGTAATCATTTTTTAACATTATATAGAACAAATACACACACACACACATATATATATATTCTCCCTTTCAAAGTGTTTCAAAATGATAGTTATTTAACCAGTTAGTGTATTGCAAATGAATTTTGACTTCCTACAACAAATATTAGTAACAATTGACCTCCTATAATCAGACCATGTTTCAGCTTAGCATGATATCCACAGCTTAATGTGACCTTTAGTAGGTCATTTCACCTGGCTGTGAAAACGTTTTATAAAACGTGTACTACTGTAGAATTGTAGTAAATACATCAGTTGTGTGTGTGCGTGCACGCATGGCCTTTGAGTTAGTATCTAACACAAATTAAGTTACATATTTTACTATTAGTTATTTAAACTACAGGTTTGCCTATGTCAAAATGGATCAAGAGTTCTTCAGCAACACAAGTCAGCCTTGTAAACAAGAGCATGGTTATTTAAAGGATGATTCCAAACTAGCAATACTGAACTCGAGCTAATATACTATGGCTCTCATCAGGACTCATTAGTCTGTGCTTACAGTGGGGTTTATATGAGCTGTAGTCACATAACTTACAGGTTAATTATGATTGTAGACAAAGTCTACTTGAAATATGAGAAGGTCTGACTTCATGCAGTACCTTTCTGTGTAAGACTATGCAAGTTCCACTTGTTTTACAAGTGGTTTCTGTGAATAATTCAAGCTAATGCTCTGGGGAGAATGTAAAGGAACAGGGTAAGTGTAAAACAAATCCAGATTTTGACACCCTGAACAATGCTTGAGGAACTCTGTCTTCTTCTTGAAAATATTGTTGTTTTTAATAGGATTGTTACTTTCAACCTCACCTATAAATATCTCCCCCCTTTCGTCATGGGAACACAGTTAAGTAAAGGAGGATATTGCTCTGGATGTTCATCAGAGCATCCAGACTATTCACTGGAATAGAAAGGAATTAAAATTCCTAAATGAGTGCTCCTTGTATTGTATTTTCACATCATAAGATACAGAAGTATCTTACCTCCAAGGCTTAGGAGTATCCTCATAGCCTGTCATTCAGGATCAGTATACAACAGCTTCTTAAGACAAAGTCAAATTTTATGAAAATTTCAATTTGTAAAAGGAAAGTTGGAAGTACCAAAACAAAAGTCGTAAAGAGACTGTGCTTCATTTGTAGATTTAACCTTAGGAATTAAATATCTTTCTTTATATTGATGCAATATTTATAGTGTGAGCCCATTTTGGTCTTCATGACATTAATCAAAGTAAGTATGGGTCTGCTGGCTAAGTGAAGAGGAGATGGAATTGCTGAGAGGCATCTTGGCCAGAAACATTAATCAATAATGAAGATATATGCATTTGCATATATTCTGAGTGCTTGCTGTGATCGATGAGCTAAGCTGATGAATGTCATTGCAATGAATATCATTGAGTTTAGAAAATATTTATATTGTTCATCTTGAGATCTTGATTGATATGATGGTAGTATTTTGTATAAACAGTGACTCAAAGAAAGCTCACAGGAAAGAAACTGAAAGATGTAGTAAATTGTAGTGTGTAATTTATTGCTTCGATCATTGCATTCACAGAAAGAAAACTTTAGCAGATGTTTGTTGCAAATTTATATTTTAATTCACATGACTTTTGCTTAGGTTTCAGCTAAAAAAATGACCTGTTAACTCAAAAGGGTAAGAAGAATATTTTCTTTGAAGTTTCCAGAAACAAACTTTTTAAGAAATCCCAAGTTATATTTATCTTATATATACATTTATATGCATTTTTTTTATCTAGATACTAGTTTTTATTTTTGCAAAATTATAGCATTGTGTGGTTAGTGCATGTTAAGTGTTTTTGTTTTGGATCCATCCTCATTCAGCTCATCTTAGCTGTTACCTTCCTTCATTATCAGAATAAATGTTTTAAATTTCATAGAACTACAAGCCTCTTTGTATTACCCCATTAGGATAAAAGGAAATAAAATCCTTACAAGTGAACTGAGGATGACAATATTTCTATTGTTTAATTCACATACTTACACTTATTGCAGTTCGACAAGCTGATTATGGATGTTGTCTAACTACATTTAATCAAAGTTTGAAGCCTACCCATTTTTTACGGCTTACCAGTTCCAGCACCGTTTCCCAGTGTTGTTTGTATAGGCAAATAACTGTAGCTTTGGAAAGTATGTATAGAAAATAAAATAAGTTTTATTGGACAGAAAATAAGTTTTATTGGACTTCCTCTGCCACAGTTGGCCATGCAATCAGACCATTTGGTCAAATGTATCTGTTGGATATAATTCTTATCCTTCTCTCCAGTACTTATAGTTATTTTGAGTCTATCATTTGTAAAGCTGTATTCAAAATTTATAGGAAAAATATGCACTTTTTGTAAAACTTGCAACCATTATGACTAAAATCCAATATAGTATCTATTTTTTTGGTTCTTTTTTTTTGCTAGCAGAGCTAGGGAGATTCATTTAGAAGATACACTTTATAGTACATTACCAAATCAAAGTTTAACTAACTCTTTTGTAAAATATGGAAAGCAAGCTGCATTATATAAAACTGTTGGCATCAAAGATTCAGTTTTGACACAGAAGCTGCATAAAGGATAGATGCTGGGAGAAGCAGTTACCTTGTTATATGCAGGAGGCAAAAATATTCTAGTCATTCACTTGCCCTGTTTTAATCATCTCTGTGTTTTCTTGCCTTGCTCTGCTGTGGGTCAGAAGAGCAAACAAATTGCACTACGTTTTATATATGGTGTGTTTTTACCCCAACATTTTTCATTTATAAAGGATTTAATTTTTATAGCAAGTTTTGTCAACTCTTATTTTGGCATTAAATGATATGTTATTCATATGGCAAAATGCAGTGATGCAAACCGTCTCCTCCTAGAATTCTGTTTCACTGCTCAGGCATAGGTAACCGTTCTCTCATTAGAGAAATATTGCTGTTATTTGGAAATCTCTGAGTAGACACACTCAATGAAAATATACTGACATTGAAAGAGCTTTCTAATTGTCTGTATTACAGCGAATGTGTATTTAAGAGAAGAGGATGATAAGGAAAACGCACATACAGTTATTTCATAAGATATGTAAGGTAAGAATCAGCTTCTCCAGCATTGCATTATGAATTTTTCTCTCCGAATTATTCCTGTTTATAGTATAAGCAATTTTGACATTTGACCAGAACAGTCAAAAACTTTGTACTGAGATATGTTGTTTATTCTGGATATGACAGTAAGCCATCAGAGGCATGTTGTCAGCAGTTCTTATGCATTCAATGCAGATATGACACATTCTCTGTACCCTAAAGGACAAACAGCAAATCACATTTTGTTCTGTCAGTTCACTCCTTTTAGTGGAGATCCTTTAAAGAGGAGGTGAAATGTTTTTCACTTTCCTAACAAGAATAACAGATTTCTGCTGACTCCAAACAAAGGCTTTATATTCTTTTTTATGACTGACAGATTTTTTTTAAAATAGCATTTTAGAGAGACAAAATGGTAAATTTATTAATTTTCTTGTGAATTCTTAAGCTATTAAACTACATGGAGAAAATTATTCTGTCCGTCTTACATTGCACGTCAAGTGTAGCTCACCTTTTAGCGTATTTAACAAATCCTTTATCATTGTAGGGCAAGTATTATGGGGACAATAGTTGAGAGGTGATGTTCATGCAATGTTGGAGTGTAGGAGGTGGCTGAAGGATATTCCAGATATGTGTGTTTGACCAAAGGTGCAAAAGATACCATGAGAGGTACAGCAGTTCAGGGTCCAGGAAGGGCAAATGCTCACATATGGAAAAATTAGGAGCAATACAGGTTTGAAAAATAGGAAGAACACATAAACAGAAGAACCAAAATATATAAAGAACTGATTTTTTTGTTGTTGTTGAAAAATGCATCAAAATGGAAATATGCCATGGAAATATCAAGCTGTGGCTCCCTGGAGTGAGAAAAAAAAATGGTTGCTTTTAAAAATTTTATGTGAAATTCACTTTAGTTCTCATCATTCACTTCCTGAAGTGTTTTGATGATAATATGAAGGACTCCCTATTAGAGAAAGAAATTGGTTAACAAGATCAAACATTAAGAACAAAGGCATGTTGAAAATCCAGTATCTCTTCTCATCAACCCATTTTAACAAAAGTAATGGTGGCTCAGTTTCATATTTTAACTTTTAGCTAAAAGTTCAAAATAGTTTTTGGAAATCAGGCGAGATGATTCTGACTTTGAGACTGTAGTAGTGTCCATTAAGACCATAGAATTTAGTGGCGTTTAGGGTAGAATTTCGTACAGGGTGAGCTAACCATATCTTGTTAGGTTTGGTGAAGATGCCCGTCGCTGGCCGTCCC
>VWPW01013407.1:0-11608 GCA_013389825.1 Crypturellus undulatus
TTTATGGATCCCCTCCACGGACCCTCCCACAGGGACCCTCCTCCGGGGACCTTTTCCATGAACGTTCCCACGTGGACCCTCCTCCACGGCCCTCGCTCCGTGGCCGCTGCTCCGCAGTGTCCCGCTCCCAGGATGCTCTCCGCAAGCTCCACTCCGGATAGATCCACCCGGGGGTGTTTTCCGGCGGGACGAGGCTCCACGCGCCCTGCGGCGGGTTCGGCATCGGGCACGGCGCCGCCGGAGGAAGGAGCCCGCTCTGGAGCTGCCTGTTACCAGCCCGTTACCCCAGCGCCCGCCTTGATGGACGGCCCCGGGCCCCATAGATCCGCAGGAGGCACTCGGAAAGCCCGTGTGAACCGCCCGGGTCAGAGGGCTGATGCTCTGTTTAATATCCTCCGATAATTAATACTCTACACCCAGCGCGGAGGATCATTATAAGAAGATTTGCTCCAACTGCTCCAACTGCAGTCGCTCCTTCTCCACCGCGTAATGAGCAGCAATCCCCAGGGGTCGGCGCCTGTCGAGAAAAATCCATAGCTGCAGATTCATGGTGGTGCTTCCACGGCTCCGGCGCCGCTGGATGCTTCGGCCGCCCGGCCAAGGGAGCTCCAGCATACCGGCCACCCCGGGATGTGGGATGGGGCAGGTGGATGGAGCCGCAGGAGCCTCAGCTCCCTGGCTGCGGTGGATGGGACAGGATGGGGCAGATTGGGCGGGATGAGGTGGGGTGGGGTGGATGGATGGATGGAGCCGCAGGAGCCCCCGTTTGCTGGATGCGGTGGATGGGGCAGGTTAGAGTGGGATGGGGCGGATCGGCAGGATGGGGCGGGATGGGGCGGATGGATGGAGCTGCAGGAGTCCCTGTTTGCTGGCTGTGATGGATGGGGTGGGATGGAGTGGTTTGGGCAGGATGAGGTGGGATGGGGCGGGATGGGGCGGGAGGGGGGGGATGGAGCCGCAGGAGCCCCCGTTTGCTGGATGCGGTGGATGGGGCAGGTTAGAGTGGGATGGGGCGGATCGGCGGGATGGGGCGGGATGGGGCGGATGGATGGAGCTGCAGGCGCCCCTGTTTGCTGGCTGTGATGGATGGGGCAGAATGGGGGGGATTGGGTGGGATGAGGTGGGATGGAGCAGGTGGATGGAGCCACAGGGCCCCGAGCTCGCTGGCTGCAGTGGACGGGATGGGATGGATCGGGCAGCACGAGGTGGGATGGGGCGGATGGATGGATGGAGCCACAGGAGTCCCCGTTCACTGGATGCGGTGGATCGGGTGGGATGGGGCGGGATGCGGCGGATCAGCAGGATGGGGTGGGATGGGGTGGATGGATGGAGCTGCAGGAGCCCCTGTTTGCTGGCTGTGATGGATGGGGCAGGATGGGGCAGATTGGGCAGGATGAGGTGGGATGGGGCGGGATGGGACGGATGGAGCCGCAGGAGCCGCAGGAGCCCCAGCTCGCTGTCTGCAGTGGATGGGGTGGGATGGGGTGGATTGGGAGGGATGGGGCGGGATGGGGTGGATGGAGCCGCAGGAGCCCCCATCCGCTGGCTGGCCGGAGCGCTGCCCTGCCCAGGGCCTCCTGCTTCCCAAGGGATCCGGCCTTAAACCTGCCCCAGCCCCTTCCCACTTAGTGCTGGCAGTAAAAGCACTCCCCATGGGCAGCTTTTGCAGCCATTACTTTTCAATTTGCAAGTTTAATCTTCTCTTTTTCTTTTTTTTTCAGAGGGGTGTTGACATATCTGTATTTATTTTTTAAAGAAAGAGCAAACTTTTATAGACCTTCTGCAAAGCCTGGTGAAAATGTAATCTTTTCTTGTGCCAGACAACTGGTGCTGCTGACTCAATTGCTTTTATATATGACAAGGCTAGAAAAAAAATGATTGCCATGGCCTAACTCGGAGCAGATTGGAGTGAGGTGCGGGAGCATCAATCAGAGCCGTGTCGGGCCGCCGGCCCAGCCTGCTGCTGCCGGGAGAAGCCGGAGGGTTTTTCCTGGATTCCTGCCCTGCCTCCGCCTCCGAGACGACCCGACCGCCGCGGTGTCAAACCAGCGTTGAGACAGACCCGGCGTGCGGTCACCAACGCACTTTTGTAGGCAGAAACCGTCCTCTATTTAACAAACATTTAAATGGTGCCCAACAGCCCTGCGATAAACCGCCGAGCAGGGAGGTGCCCGGCCTGTGCAGGACCCAGCGTCACCGCAGGCCAAGGTGTCCCAGGACACGGAGAGCTGTCACCTCCTATCGGAGCCACAACCCGGCCCATCCCGGGGACCGGTGCCTGCCGGGCTGCGCCATCCCGGGATGCCGGTTCCGGAGTCCACCCCAGCGGGAACCCCCCGCCCTGGAGCTGATCCGCCAACAGGCACAGGCGGCTCTGGAATATGGACAGAGGGGCTGGGGGATCAGAGGGCTGGAGGTGCAAAGAGTCGCTCCAAAATCTGGAGTGTTTAATCACTAATTAAGCACAGCCCTCGCGAACCGGGACTCACGGAGCAGGAAGCTGCTGGGAGGTATTTCCAAATGCTGCTCTACAACTGAAAACTAATTCTCTGAGATGTTGCAGGATTAAGAGGCAGAGCCGTGAGGAGCAGAGCCGGGATGCGGGAGGAGCAGAGCCGGGATGCAGGAGGAGCAGAGCTGGGATGTGGGAGCAGCTGCAGGGTGGGAACAGCAGCTCTGCCCTGGGGAAAAACGTTGGGCAAAACCATCAGGATGGGAGGGGACAGACGGGATGGGATGTGATGGGACAGGCTGGGATGTGATGGGACAGGACAAGGCGGGTCGTCCTCCCCGCGGGGCGCAGCGCATGGCAAGGTCGTCTGCAGCGCGATCTGAGCGGCTCCAGACCCTCCGGACAGAAAACATCCGCAGGGAAGTCCCGTCGCGCTGACACTGAGGCAGGTGGAAGGGAGGTGTCAGCCCCGATGAAGCCCTCACGGACAAACCTGGCATGATCGGAAGTGCGAACGCCGCCTCTCACGGAGCGCTGCCCGCGCCGCTCGGAGCGTCCGCGGGTCCCGCAGCGCCGCCAAGCTCGCCGCATCCCCAACCCGTTAGCTGGGGACCACCCCGATGGCCTCGAGCCCCTCCACGCTCGTTAGGAATGCCGGGATGCACCCAGCACCGGGATCAAAGGCAGTGCCGAGGGAGGTGGCGGTGCCGAGCTGGGATACGGTGCTGCAGCTGGGATGCGGTGCTGGTGCCGGCGGCTCCGTGCTGGGATGCGGGTGCTGCGGAGCAAGGCAGCAGGGAGAGCCGGGACCGGAGCATCCACATGGAGCGGGGATGGCAGCGAGCGCTGGAGCTGGAGCCTCCTGCATGGAGCGGGGCTGCCTGGGAGCGCTGGGCCCGGAGCATCCGCACGGAGCCTCCTGGCAGGACGCTCCCTGCTCCCCTCGCAGGGCCCCATCCTGAGGTTCCTCCAGGCCGACTGTGTCCCGCCGCCCCGACCGTCCCGGGTCCCGCTGCGGCCGTGGTGCTTCCCTGCAGTCCCGTTGGTGCCGCAACCCGCGCAGCACCCACCAGCCCTGCCCCAGCGCCGCCACCGCGGGCAGCGGGCCGTGTCCGGCCCATTTCACAGACAGGCGCCCGCTCCGTGGCGCGGACACGCGGCGCCCGGCGTGCGGAGCCGGGGACGAGCGCCACGGAGCTGCTGAGAACCACCGGCTTAATGCAGGGGATTAAAACCTACACACTCAGCGTGACTGGAAGCCGTTTAATATGTGAACGGTGGCAAACGGGTTGTAGAACCGTCAGCCTGTCTGAGTCAGGTGCCGCTGCGAGCGGAGTTATCAGTGAGGAAAGGGCTAACTGATAAGTTACCTTTGCTGACGCTTCACAGCCACCAGGGTCTTTGTGTCACGGACTGGTTGTCGCCTTTTCTAGAGGATCAACCAAATTATTTTATGGTTAAAAACGAAAACCAGCATCGTGTTTGCGGGGGCGGCGCAGAGCGGAGGGTGCCGGGACGCACGAGGGAGCGGGGCGCAGGGCCCCGGGGCGGCCGCGAGGGCTGTGCAGCTGCAGGCTGCGCTCTGCCCTCGCCAGGGCGTCAGCTGGATTATTTTGGGCATTCACTTACGTGCTCTAGTGCATCACCAGCCTAAACAGGCTTTTTTTTGAAATAATGGGATTTGCTGCTTGGCTCATGCATAAAAAATAGCAAGAACACGACCCAGTTGCATAATGCTTGGAGCAATCAGGAGAGTCGGGAGCGCTGAGCTCCGCCGCTGGCTCCGCAGCCCACGCGGATGCTCGGCCGTGGCGCGTGCGGCGCCGGCGCCCCGACCCCAGCGGTGCAGCGCTCCCGACAGCCCCCAAACTGCTGCTTTCGCCTCAGGGCCCCCCAGGTCCCTTCCTCCCCCGTTCCCGCCGCTCTGGCTGCTCCCGGTGCCAGCGCTCCCTGCACCCTGTGCCGTTCCATCCGCCGCTCCGTCCGCCGCTCCCGGGGAGGCTGTGTCCTGCCCTCCCCTGCGGGCACCGCATCCCCGGGGCCGGGGACACCATCCTGCTGCCCCTCCGCCCTGCTGCTCCATCCACGGGGGGAAAATCTCTCCTTCCTGCAGCCATTCGGATCATGAACGTCTTCACCGTCGCACTGCTGAACAACCGGTGCCTGGAAGGTTCTACAGGATCCCCGGGATCCTGGCAGGGGGGCGGCTGCTGGAGCCCACGTAACGGCGAGGGAGCTGCAGCAGCGCAGGCCACTTGCTGTCCCCATCATCCCTGCCGGCCCCGGCATCCCTGCCGCCAACCTCCCTGCCCTCTGCAGCGTGCCCAGCTCCCGCTGCCCAGGCGGCTCCGGACAGGCACGGAGCGGCCGTCCCGGGCGCAGGACGGGGGTGCTGAGGTCAGACCCTCCGTGGACAGTGGATCCCGGACGGCCGCACCGCCGTGCCCGGTGCCCCGGGGCGGCTGCGGGGGGACGCGCGGGGCGGGCGGCTCCGAGGGGTCCCCGCGCTCCGGCCACTCCGTGAGCAGCTGCGCTTTGATTGATGCCACTTGACGTGCGGAGAGCTCCCCGCGGCCGCGCGCGCCGCCTGCTCGCGGCCCTCGCGCTAATTAACATCCTCCCCCCGCACGTCCCTCTGCCCCCAACGCCCCGTTCTGCATCGGCTCCCGGCGCGACGCTAACCGCCCGCGACAGGCGGCCGGGCCGGGACCGCGCAGCCCTGCACCGCGACCGGCTGCACCGGATCTGCCGCACGGATGAGCCCACGGGCAGACCGCGGCCCCCGCGGACACCGGCTCCCGGGAGCCCTGGCAAAGCCAACCTGGGGTTTCCCTCCCCTCCAGACTCCACAGTTCATTGGAGCTCTTGGAAATCAAAGGCCCCTTTTCAGCGTCCTGCCTGCTCAAAAGCGCCCGGTTCTTTGCAGCCGCAGCAGGTGCCGGGCCCGACACAGCGGGTTCTGCACAGGCTGCATCCGCAGCCCGTTTGGCCCAACGCTGCAGCAGGGCCCGCGGAGCTGCCGGTCCCGCCGTGCTCACTGCGATCCCTGCTCCATCCCGCAGCGCTCGGCTTTGCCGTTTGCTCTGGGGCTGGAGCTAAAGGCAGCTGGAAATGCACTGGTCCCTGCAGGGAGGGACTGGTGCTCGGCACGGCGCTCCCAGCATTCCAAGACATCCCAGGACATCCCAGGACCCTCTCTGGGCACCCTCAGGGTGCCCAGCCCTGCAGGAGACCTTGTCTTCCCAGCCAACATCTGCATTCAGCCCCAGCATCCCGGCGGATGGGAAGCTGTTTGCCACAAAAACATGTGCAATAATTTTGTATAAACAAGTTACCAAGCTGGAGTTTTACTGCGGCGGGTAATACTGGGTCAGGCCCTCTCTCAGCACTGTCTCTCTTGCTGTAATTAATATTGATTTTGTGCAGCTGAAATATAGCTACAAAATCTAATTTTGCTGCTAAGATTTTTGACATCACTGTTCTTAGAGATTAATGCGGGATTTAATGAAGGATTTGGCCTCTCATCTCTGATGTTCCCTCAGTCCATCATGTGCCGCAGCCCCTTCGCCAACCGCTCTGGAGCCTGCCCTGCATCCCCGCAGGCTGCCAGCATCCACCCAGCACGGCCTGGCGTGGCACAGCCTGGCACAGCACGGCCTGGCATGGCACAGCGCAGCACTGCACAGCCTGGCAAAGCACGGCACCGCGCAGCACTGCCCTGCGCAGCACAGCACAGCATGGCAGAACAAGGCACAACATGGCCCAGCACGGCACAGCACGGCACGGCACTGCACGGCACAGCACTGCACGGCACAGCACTGCATCCTGGAGCATGGCACTGCACAGCACAGCACTGCGTGGCACAACATGGCCCAGCATGGCACAGCACGGCACGGCACTGCACGGCACAGCACTGCACGGCACAGCACTGCATGGCTCTGCGCAGCACTGCACAGCACAGCACTGCGCGGCACAACATGGCACAGCACGGCACAGCACTGCATGGCTCTGCGCAGCACTGCACAGCACAGCACTGCACGGCACAGCATGGCACAGCATGGCACAGCATGGCAGAACAAGGCACACATGGCACAGCACGGCACAGAATGGCATGGCTCTGCGCGGCACTGCGCCTGGCCAGGACTCCTCCTCTCCTGCCCCTGGGAATCGCGTCTCGGCGGCTGCTCCGGGAAGGGCAGGGGGCAGCACTGGCCCGTGCCAGGGCCTCCAACCGGAAAGCTCAGCTGGAACAAGGACCATGTGGCCAGAGCAGATTTTTCGCTTATCAAATCAAGGAGCAGCTGGATTAGAGGATTGGAAACCACATTAATTACTAATGACTTCCCGGGCGGGCGTCCCTGGTGCAGGGAGCTGCCGGCAGCACCGGGATGCGCCGGGCTCGCGGGAGCCGTGCGGGGCTCCGGGACCAGGACTCCCCGCGCCCAGGGAGCCGCCGGCGTCGGGTGCCCAGGAGCCCCACACGGCCCCGCGGCCGCCCACAGAATCGACCGGGCACCCAGCGCTCGTGGACGGCTGCCGCGGCCCCGCTATCCAGGGCAGCCGCGCTGATTTCCATCTGCTTCCTGACCTGGATATTAAATTGCAGCGGAGGATGAAAACATGTCAAGGGGAAGGAGGCTTCCCCCCGCCTACCGGTGCCCTTGGCGCGGCTGCGCTGCCTGCAGGGCGGAAAGGATGGAGCAGGGATGGGGACAGGGATGGAGAGCCGACTGCAGGGCTGGCGGCCCCATCCCAGGTTCCCATCCATGTGCTGCAGGGGCAAGTGGCACGGGGAGCATCCTGGAGCATCCTGGAGCATCCTGGAGCATCCTGGCTCCCTGAGCATCCCAGGGCATCCCGCTCCGCTTGCGCTGGTTGCATCGGGCTAATTGGTTTATAAGAGATTGCTGGGTCACTGATTACAGAGTCTATTGAACTGCACATCTCAGCTTAGGGATACAATTAAAAGTTCGCCCTAATTAATCAGGGGTAATTAACAGACCTTGCATTTCTCTGGGATTAATTAATCAAGGAACCCAGAGCAAATCGATGCGGGCAGCGGGACGGCGCCAGGTGTTGCAGGATCCTCTTGTCCTTGGGTGCGAGCGGAGCCGCGGTGCCGGCACCGGCTCCTGCGGGATACGGACCGGGCGGCCCCGCAGAGCCGCATGCGGGGGCACCCCGGAGCCCAGGGGCCTCTCCCGCCCGCTCCGGCCTCGGACCCCGCCGGGCTCCCCCCGGCAGCGCCGGCCAAGCCGCCCGGCGCGGGGACGCCCGCGAGCTGGGCTGGACACAGGGCCACCCTGAAAACGTGCTAAAAACCGAGCAGCCTGTGGCTGGGTATAAATTCCTCGTTTGCAGTTAAATATAATTGGCCGGGCCTGGGAGCGGCGGCGAGCTCCCCGTTACTGCGGCGCTCGCTCCGTCCCCGCGTCCCCACGGAGCGATAATGAGAGCTCAGCGTGGCGCCGGCGGGACCTGCGCCCGGCGCTGTAATGAGGAGCTCCGCGGGAGCGGGAGAGCCCCGCGGCCGCATCCCTGCACATCCCGCGCAGCTCTGCCGTCCCCGGGGACCGCTGCCATCCGCAGCCTGGGACAGGCTCCGCGGGAGGGCCTAGAGTCTGCGGGAATCGCGGTCCTGGGTGGGGTTTCCTGCTGCAGGGTCCTACCTGCTCCTGGACCCTTCCCGTGGGGACGGGATGGCTCAGGCATGCAGCAATGCACCACACAGTGCAGCATGGCATAGTGCAGCACAGCTCGGTGCAGCATGGCATTGCACAGCATTGCATTGCATGGCATGGTGCCGCACAGCACGATGCATCATGGAACACCACAGCACGGTGCAGCACAGCACGGTGCAACGTGACATGGCACAGCACGGCACGGCGCAGCACGGCACAGATGCCCAGGCACGGTGCAGCTGGTGCAGCTGGCACAGCTGGCAGCAGCAGCTGGCCCCGTTTGGCCGTGGCTGCGTGCAGGGACCTTCCCGCTCCCGTGCCGGGCGCAGCGCCGGGTTAGCACCACCGGGACACGGAGCGCCCGGCCCGGCTCTGCCCGTGCCGGCGGTGCCGGAGGCGCCGTGTCCAGCTCCGGCGCAGGCAGCAGCACAGGCTGCAGCAAGGGGCACGGGTGCCGGCCCACTCGGTTATGTTCTTTGCAGCGTCAGTGACAGATATGTGAGGATTAAATGTCCATAATCTCCGTAATCTACTCAGGGAGATTAAACCTCTGCCCACCCCCTCGCCTCATCCCCTCATCCCGGCCCGGGAGCGGTGATTACGGCTGCGGAAGCCATTTAGCTTCTAAGCAGCGCTCCATCCCGCTTAGGAATGCATTTGAGGAGCAGATGAGCCCGGGCGGCGCGGCCGGGCCGGCTGCTGCGGCCGGCGGGAGCCGAGAATTACGGCAAAGTAGCTTGAGCCGGAGTCCAAATTAAATTTATTGTTCCTGACCTTATTTGGAACCCAGCGCCTTTACAACTGATTAATGAGGCTTATGGGGGCTTTAGGCTCAATTTAAGGCAACTCCGAAGGTCTCCGCTTGCAGACTGCTGTTTGAAGGGAACCTTGGGGCTCTGCTGCCCCCGGGGAGGTCCCGGGCTTGAGCGGTCGCAGCCCTGCGGGACATTGGACACACTGGAGGAGCCGGAGCGCGGGGCAGGAGCAGAGCCGGGAGCCCCAGAGCCGCCTCCTCTGGGATCCTGCCTGGGGCTTCTGCCTGGGGCTCCGTCTGGCCCTGCAGCCCCGTCCCCTCCTGCCTCCTCCGTGCCGCTTCCAGAACGCAGGAACGGCTCCCTTCCCAGCTCCAAGGGCCATGGACAGGCAGGCAGAGCCAGGAGGCCCTTCGGAAGGGCAGCCTGTACTGGACATGTCCCAGTGTCCGGCCGCGGGAGGTGTCAGTTTGCCAACCTGGGTCCAGAGGTGCTTAAAGACGCATTAAACATGAGAAAGGAGATTATCGGGGCCAGTTGGCTTCTGAGGACTTGTTTAGGCCCTGGAAATAAATTATAACCTTGATCTCCGCTACCTACCAGCTGATGACATCATCTCCGAGCTGATTTGTTATTTCCAGTACACATTTCATCGCTCCTCTTTTATCCTAGGGGTTTGATGTGCACTCGGTGCTGATGTTGCTGCTCTATTTCTGCAGTAACCTTACACAAACCCCGTGTTTCCAAACTCCTTCTGCTTCCCTGGCGCCGTGTGAGCGCCTTGCGTGCCTGGTGTCCCCGGTGCCAAACGGTGCCGATTGTGCCCGGGAGCAGGTGCCGACCGTGTCCAAGAGCTGGTGCTGACCATGTCCGAGAGCCAGTGCCGACCGTGCCCGAGAGCCCGGCAGAGCATCGGTCGCTGCCCACGTGCGGGGCGGCCGGCACAGCTCGAGGTGTCCGGATGCTCCCGCACTCCTGCTTAAGCAACGTGTTTGTTGCTGAGGCTGGTTCATTGCCCAGAGGCAACAAATGCTAAAAATGGAGAAGACAACTTTTCCGTGGCTTTACTTCGCAGTTTGCCATGGAAGGGAACAGGGACATCGCGGCCCCCTGGTCACGCTGCCCCGTGCGCCTCGTAGGTCACCCCATGACAGCGGCCACAGGAGGGTGGCCCCGAGGGACTCGCCCCTGCTGCAGAGCGGAGCTGTCCTGGGCTATCCGGCATCTATCCGGCACCTCGAGGAACTGGTTTTGGCCCTGGTACAGTCCCATAGCCCCGCTCTGACCCCCCGCGAGGGCTGTGTGGAGCAGCAGGAAGCTGGGAAGCAGAGCCTGGAAAGCGGGGCCAGCAGAGCCTTTCCAACAGCCTCTTCCTTCCCTGCTCACATTTACCCTGCACTCCTGGCTCTTGCGTAAGAGGAACCTGGTCCCAGACGGGCCCGGCCGCCAGGGCGTTTGCATGCGCACTCCTGGTGCGCCGGCACCGCTTGCCTGTCTGCCCCCATTAGCATCCTTCTCCTCTCGTAATGAGGCACACGGTTTTCTGCGGCTGGAAAGCTCTCCGTGCGGCGCAGAGGCTACAACGGCAGCTCTGGGTGGTGCTGAGCTCCCCTCGGCCGCAGCGGGGGCAAACCGGGCAGCAGCCAAGCCCGGCGCGGGAGCAGTGCCAGGACGAGGGGCACAGGAGCAGGTGAAGCAGTCCAGCACGTGCCCATATCCCACAACAACCCTGTGGTTTTCCCAGGTCAATGTGCTTTCTGGGCATCACAAAACATACAGGTGAGGCTGAGCACCCCCAAACTGGTGGATATATTTGATTTTTGCATTTTTTCCCTTTTTATTTAGCGTGTATCCCAGTAGCATCCCTCCAGCCTTCAGCCTTCCTTGCTGGGCCAGCTGAGGACAGACCTTGCAGGGGGGTCCTGCTGGCACCGTGTCCCCTCCCGCAGCAGCTGCCAGGGAGCAGCAGGGACAGGGACAGCCCCGTCCCGCCACCAGGACACGAGGTCCTTGGGGCCGGGATGGCCGCGCTGCCGGGCTGCCAGCCCTCCAGTTTGCAGCCCGTGTTGTCCGTGTTCTGCTGTCCCGAGCTGGACCCAGGGCGGATCCAGAGCCACCCGCGGGGCCAGGCACGGGCCAGTAGCCGCCTCCAGCTCCGCACGGCTCTGAGCGGCGCCAGCGGCCAGGACGGGGCTTGTCCCGGGGCTGGGTGGCCGCCGGGCCCCAGGGCTGCCCGGGGCGGGGGGGCTGCGGCACCGGCCCGAGCTACCCCGTCCCGTGATCCCTCCCGCCCTGCGATCCGCTCCGGCCGGGGACGGCCCCGCTCTCCGGGCAAGACTCGCTCCCGGCTCCTGCAACGCTCCCTCCTGCCCCGAGGGACAGCTCCGGCCCCGGGATCCGCTCCGGCCCCGGGATCCGCTCCGGCCCCGGGATCCGCTCTGGCTCCGGCAGGGACAGCGCCGGCCACGGGGACCGTCCCGGCCGCTTGTAAGGATCTCTCCAACACCAGGGACAGCTCCGGCCTCGGGGACAGCTCCAGCCCCGAGGACATCTCCAGCCCCGCGTATCCCTGCGGCCCCGGGCAGGGCTCGCTCCGGCCCCGGGCAGGACTCGCTGCGGCCCCGGGCAGGACTCGCTCCGGTCCCGGGCAGGACTCGCTCCGGCCCCGGGCAGGACTCGCTCCCGCCCCGGGCAGGACTCGCTCCGGCCCCGGGCAGGACTCG
>VWPW01013408.1:0-26596 GCA_013389825.1 Crypturellus undulatus
CCACGCCAGGAGCAGCCGCATTATCTTGCCCTCCTCCTGCGCTCCCAGTAGCTCCTCAGCTTCCATGGGAAGGCTCCTGCCTGCCTCCTCCCATCCCACCTTTCCCCGTGCCTCAAGGAGAAGGCAAGGAGCTGCCTCCGCTTCTCCTGGGCTCTCTCCCTGTACTTGCTGTGTCATCCCACGGCTTCCCGGGGCTCAGTGGTGCCCGCGCAGCTGCTGTGACACTGCCGTGCCCTGCGGCGAGGGAGGACTCCTGGAGGACACTCACATGGAAGAGAGGCTCTCCTGGGGCGACGTCCCTCTGCAGCCAAAACCGCAGTCTTCCAGGTCAGGCTCTGCGTGGGGAAGGACAGAGAGGACAGTTCAGGCTCCTCCAGCCATCGCAGGTGCCGCTGGCTGTTGTCACCTGCGCCGGAGGACGGCCAGCGCCGCGGTCCCCGCTAGATGGGAGCACAGAGCAGCTCAGGGCACCGTCATTGCATAACAGCGCTGTCCCCGCATGCGCCTCTGCGCCCGTGGGAGGCGACGGAGGAGGGGCCGCGTGTCATTGCGTGTCACTGCGTGTCACGCCGGGACAGGGTCACTCCGGGAAGGTCACTGACGGGCAGTGCAGCCCCTTTCCTAACGGCACGAGCTAGACCAGGCAGGCCCTACCCAGCCGGGAGCATCACTAAAGCTGCGCGCGATGCAAGAACGCAGCACGCAGGGAGCACGCAAGGTGCTGCACAGCGCAAGCCAGCTCTGTCCGCAGGAGATGACAGTCACACTGCCTGGGTCTCCTTGCCGGTGGCAGAAATAGGCAGAGGGAAACTTTTCCTCCAGCCATGGAGCAAGGGGAATGCCCCTTTCCCTGCCGAGCCTGCAAGGACAGTTCAGGCTTGTGCAAAGCATCACACAGCTCTCCTGGGTGCCGCTGCAAGCCCAGGCCTCCAGGATCCTTTCCCTAAATCCATCTCGAATCTCCAAAGTTTCCAAAGCTCCTTTCCAAAGTGCTTAAATCCACTCTCAGTCAGCTCTCCGTGACACTTCTGGCCCAGGAATCTGGGCCATGCTAGCGCTGGAGCCAGCGTGCATGTGGGGGACATCTCCCTGCTGCACAAAAATCACAGGGAATTTCTCTGCCATTTGCTCTCCATCGCGGGTGTCCGCCAGGCACCAAACACACGTTCCCCTCGCCCTGGGACGCGTCAGATGTTGCGATAGAGCCTGCACCAGCTGGCTGGCTCACCCCTCCTCTTCTTCACACAATAAGAGACATTTCGTATGTGCAAGAATCCAGGAAGTCTCCTGCAGGGAACACTGCGAGGCACTGTGATTTACAGCGCAATGCCCCGAGCAGGGCATTAGTTATTAGCAGTATTTGCTGCTGCTGAGAACAAGTAGATGCAGCTGCCGATGAGCAGCCCTTAGAGGCAGCTCCGAGTGGGATTCTCACCTCTTGATCCCCATGGGAGTGAATTCCTGGCCCTCAATTAGAGCTGGTTCGCTCTTCTGGAGAGAAGCCACCGGGCTCTGGAGGTGACCACATTGTTTTGGGCAGCAGTTCCCAGGCAACAGCAGCCTCCCGGTGCACCATGTAGGGACAAGGCCAGCAGGTCTGACCTGGGGGATGTCACAAGGCACGAAGCTTTCCCAATTTTGCCAAGGATTGGTTACCAGAAGGCTGACAACAGTTAGACCAGAATCATGCTTCTCAGTAGTGTTTTCAGCCAAGGACCACCCTTGGAAATGCATCCATACGTCAAGAAGACCAGGAGACGACTGAGCCATCTCATGGAGACAGCGNTGTCACAAGACACGAAGCTTTCCCAATTTCTCCAAGGATCGGTTATGAGAAAGCTGACAACAGCCAGACCAGAGCAGTGCTTCTCAGGAGTGCTTTCAGGTAAGGACCACCTAACCCCTTGGAAATGCATCCATACGTCAAGAAGACCGGGAGACGACTGAGCCATCTCATGGAGACAGCGCTTTGCAAAGCTTCAAGCATGAAGGGGAGGCTGGAGGATGACTACAGAAGATAAATATATTTGGTCTGTCATCAGAGTGAGACAGGACCCAGGACAGTGGTGGGAGGAAGAACTAGACAGTAGCTGAAAGAGTGGGAAGATAAAAATCCGACTTTTTGCACTGCCAAAGGCCCCCTGGTATCAAATTGCATCAGCAATAAGTTTCTCATTTTGCCCATCTGAAAGACAGGATAACACCTTTCCCTATGCTAAAACTGCAAAGAACTCAAATACTATTGCAACAAAAGCTGTTTCTACACAGCACCCATTTACACAGACACTCTCATAAAAGCAAATCTGAACTAAAGATACAGCAGGATTACCTAAAAAAGCACAGCATCCTTTTTCGCAATTTGGGGTTAAGACAAACATCATAATTCTAAGTGCAAATGACCATACAGGAAGTTTAGTGAAGGTTAATTAATCCTGGAAAAAGGAAAGTGAATTTGCCTTAACACCCTCTGGGTCACTAGCTCCAGCAAGAGGAGATGGTGAAACTCTAAAAGGTGATGAACAACAGGGGCCGTTCTGAAAGCTGCCTGGATGTGGAAGAAACACGTCCTGGAGTCTGCAATACCCCTGTCAAACAAGATGGAAACGGAAACTACGGATGAGGCTTTGGAGAGCGCTCTGTGTTTTGCCTGCAAGACATCCAACATCAGCCGCAGGGCTGGAACAGGACGCAGACTGCCGTGTCCCGTGCTGTGCCTGAACCGCAAGGCTGTGCCTGAACCACAAGACTGTTCCTGAAAGTCAACTTGATTCCTTCCGTCAGCACCTTGGCACGTGGCAGCGAGGGGAAGTGGCAGTGGGTCATCTCCTCCCTTGGGGATTGCCGCAAGGGAAGAAGAAATCTCTGAATCATCTCGTTCTTAATTTCAGGTGACTCAATCACGCCTGACTCAACGGTCCCACGTGATGACCCAGCAGTGTCTGCTGAACGTTACCTCCCCTGGCACTGAGCGGAGGGCAGGAATTTGGAGGCTGGAGGACCCAGGTCCTGCCCGCGATGCAGAATCACACTCGCAGGGTTTGCAAAGCGATAACACAGGCACATGTTCACGCGCTGCACGCAGGCACGCGCGTTCGCAAACAAGGGCACGGAGGTGGTAGATCAGCCACCAAGGGCTGGGGGTTCCAAATCACTTGTCACTCAGGGTGACGCTGGGCAGGATTTTATCCTGAGAGTTCAGAATCCAGCATGCAGAGTGTCAGTGTTTCTGGGCTAGGGGGACATGAGACAGTCACACCTCTAACTGCAATAACTGAGAGTCAGGAGGGTGCTTGTTTAGCCACTGGTATAGATAGGTTATAAAAAAAAAAAAAAACCACACATTTTCTCTCCTTTTTTTTGGAACCTGGAGGAAGTCTTATGATGCTTCAAGTCTCCTGCTTATTAACCAGGCAGTTTTCCAAGGAAAATGAATTCGCCTCAATGGGAAAAAATGAGCAGTTTTAAGTAACTCAGTGTTGGCTCGGTCACATTTGGAAGGCCAAAAGAGTGGATTTTGTTGCATCTCATGACACGGCCAGAGATGAAGGGCAGAGAGTAACTCAAAACAGAAAGTAAAGACGAAAATTTAGAGTGCAAGATATTTCTGGTTTAAAAAAATCCAAAGAAACCTAAAAATAATTAACTTTTTTTTAAGCAGTGTTCTTAGCTAAATAGATAATGCCAAATAAAACAAACCAAAAATGCAGCAGTTTTCACTGGCTTTGCACCGCCTCAGCGTGTGAAATGACCACAAGTTTCCATAGGGAAGATTTTATGTTCTTGCACGTTTTGAGCACGTGCCCAGGGACACACTGATGCAGCTGACCCTGGCAGAGGGGTTTTCACAGGGTTGCAGGTCAGTATGTGACGGCAGCCACAAGGACCCTCTGGCCAGCGCCAAACATCTCTCCTAGCTCCCAGCCTCATGCTCAGGATGGGAGCAAGAAGGGGAGTTGGAAAACTGAATGTGGTCGTGTCAACTCCTCCAGGGAGCCCCCTTTGCCCTTCTGACTCACGTACCTGCCCGGCTGCTTTCCGACTGATTCAAGAGCGGGTTGATGGCCAGCCCAGAGGTGAGGGGGCTTCCAAAGATATGCGAGGAGGGAAGGCTGAAGGTTGAACCTGCCAGTGAGAACACCTACACGGCAAAACAAGGGGACAGAGAGAAATGATTTCCTGATGGGCTGGAGGGAAAACAGCTCTGCATTAGGCCAGCTATTCCTGGCTCTTGAACCCAGCTTGCTCAGGAGAGAGAATGTTAAAAATATCTCACTGGAAGCCTCACTAGACAGCTGAATCTTTCTCAGTCTGCTCCCAGAGCCAAGTGGTTTACATGAGTTGCATGTTGCTGGAGCTGTAAAACTACCTCTCCTGCTTGTAAAACAGCCCTTGGAGAGCTCCCGACACAGAACTGGGCCCCGCATGTCCCCAGCAGCCAAGCTGCCCTCCCAGCTGGGCTGCATGAGCCCCATCCGCTGAGCTACCCATGCTGCGGAGTGAAGGGAGGGTTGGCACCAGCATCCAGCCAAGCAGCAGGGCAAGAGCAGCCCAGGACACCGCACACACTGACNTGCCCTCCCGGATGGGGTGTACAAGCCCCATCCTCTGAGCTATCCACACTGTGGAGTGAAGGCAGGGTTGGCATCAGCAGGGTTGGCACCAGCATCCAGCCAAGCAGCAGGGCAAGAGCAGCCCAGGACACCGCACACACTGACAACCATCCCCAGGTCCCCTCCTGCACTGCCTGCTCGTCCCCAAGTCCCCTCCTGGCACCAGCCCCTGGCTGTCCCACTCGCAACGTTCTTACCTGCGTGGTGGAGACCGAGGAAGAGGAGGCTGGGATGGTGCTAGCGAAGGGCGAGCGGGTGAGCTGCGGCAGGGACGCCGTGCCCTGGTGTGCCAGCAGGCTGGAGGACAGCGGGGTGCTGCACACCGCGCGCAGCACGCCACCNGCCAAGCAGTAGGGCAAGAGCAGCCCAGGACACCACACACACTGACAATCATCCCGTCCTGCACTGCCTGCTCGTCCCCAGGTCCCCTCCTGGCACCAGCCCCTGGCTGTCCCGCTCGCAACGTTCTTACCTGCGTGGTGGAGACTGAGGAAGAGGAGGCTGGGATGGTGCTAGCGAAGGGCGAGCGGGTGAGCTGCGGCAGGGATGCCGTGCCCTGGTGTGCCAGCAGGCTGGAGGACAGCGGGGTGCTGCACACCGCGCGCAGCACGCCACCCCCGTGCGAGATGGGGTCCTTGTTACTGGTGTAGATCCCTGCGGAAAAAAGCAGCATAGGAAGGGGAGAAGATGCGTGTTAGAGCTGGCCGCTTTTGGCATCTGTGGATTAAAGGGCATCAGGGAAGACTGGACTATCTCCCCTGAGCTACATGTGCCAGAATGAAGCTGTCACCCAGGGCCCCCTGTGCAGGCTGTGCTGCAACAGGTCCCCAAAGGATCCCATGTCCTGCAGCAACATGAACACTCCAGAGCTCCCCAAAGCAGAGATGGCCCGATCCATTTTGGAACCCTCCAAACCTGGAGCCCCATAAGCAGCCACCCGCAGGACACCAAGCACCCGGACAGCCCCGACACAGCCGAATTTGTCAGCCGGGTCTCAGGCTGGGAGGGTGACACCAGTGCCCAGGATCAAACACAGCCTCCCCTTCGGCAGCTCGCGGCCAGGCCTGCAGCGAAGGTGTTGACAAGCCACAACCCTCCTGCCAAAAGGCAGCCCAGGCTCTTCCAGCCTTGGAATCCTTCCCACTGTCCCTGCTTGCTTGCTCACCGCACCCCAACACGATCCCACGGGGAAACCGCAGCACCAAGTGACTCACCCGGAGGAGGAGTCAGCGGCAGAGGCTGGGGAGGACCCTGAGCCCCCACGCACGGATAACCGTGGAAGGAAGGGGATAACAGGGAAGGAAGGAAAGAAGGGGAGGTAACTGCGTCAGAAGGGGTCCCATCCACTTCCCACTCTGCTTGGCAGTGCCCAGTCCTCTCCTTAAGAGAAGGATGGGAGAAGGAGCCCTAGGGATTTGGCAGCCTCCTCTCCTTTCAAACATCCCTTTGTTGTTCCCACAAGCATGAAAATACAGCCTAAGGACGAGGTTATGGAAGCTGCATCCATTCTTGCAGCTCCTCTCCTAGCTCTTGGGCTGTGCAGACAAATGGGCCGCAGCTCCCCGGCGCACCCAGCAGAACAGCCCCCGCCTCCCCAAACACACGTAATTTGACCTAAAACGGAGCATCTGCAAACAAGCCACAATAGACCCGGGACAAGTTCTGCTGCCAGAACAGTGTCAAACCTCAGCCCAAGCAGCAGGCCCCTCCTCTGCCCGCTGCCTTAACCCCTTCCTGCCGCCCATCCATACTGCCCTCGTTGGGACGGGAGCTCCAGTCGGGAAGGCCTGGGAGCCCCTTGGAGCGGCCACCAGCACCAGGGGGATGTGGTGAGACTGGGATGACCAGTTGTACCAGAGAGCATTGATCAGCATGAAGCAGTTTTAAATAATTTCAATAACCCAGACCAGGAATTTTATAGCTCCTAAAACTGAATTAAAGGGACAGGACCCGGTGCAGACACAGGGTCAGCCACCAGCCAAACGTGATGCCCGAAGGAGCAGGGATAGGAAGAACTGGAAGCCTAAGGAGGACCATACCTGAACCCAGCAGCGGGGACTCCATGCTGAGGCTGGGCAGGTTCCCCGTGTGGCTGAAGGACCGTGACGAGTTGCCAATGCTGGAGCTAACGAGAGAGCCCCCAGAGAAGGGCGACGAGGACGTGGATGTGGACCCAGCCAGCTGGGCCCCCAAAATCTCTTTGCTTTTGCCCCCTTTGGGCCTGCCAGGTCCGTGCTTGTTTTTCTTGCTGCCTTTGTGCTTTTTTTCCTTGAGCACCTCTCCCTCTTCGATGCTGAGCGAGGGCATCCGCTTGTGGCTGCTGCTGCTGGCCCCGCTGCTCCCCGCCGAGGGGCCGCTCACCGGGTTGGAGACCTTGTAGTCCACGGGGGAGGCATCGCGGCCTCTCTGCTGGCTCACGGCTGACGTGGAGAAGCGCATGATGGAGCCGAAGCCGGAGAAGATGACCTTCTGCTCGAACACGTCCCCTTTCTGGCCTTCGTACAGAGGGGAGCAGTGGGAAGAGGAGGAGGAGGAGACAGGCTTGCGGTACTTCTCGTCCTCCTGCTCGAGCTTGGGGAATGTCACGAAGTCCTGGGAACACTGCAAGGAGCTGCAGGAGGTGCCTGCGGGGAAGCAGAGAGGGACAAGATGCAGGAAAGCCCATAGTGGCAGTAACTCAGTGCAAGGCAGATCCCCTGGCATGGGCCAGGACATGTCACATCCCAGCCCCTGCTCCCGCCATGGCCCTGGTGCTCTCAGCTGGCACCAGAGGTGCCCACCAGCAGGTTCACCCCATCCAGATGCGCTCAGCTCTGCCCAAAGGCCCCAAATCACCCCGTGTCTTCACAAAACGTGCTGGCACCTCCAGCAACAGCCCACAAAAGAGCCCAGCAAGGTCCGAGCAGAGGGGAACCCAGCAAGGGCTGTGCAGGGAGTTACTAACAGTGAGACTTTTCCCTTTCTCTTCCAGGGATTATAGAAATAACAGTCAGCAGCGGGTGAGCAGGCAGGTGCCTTCACGGACACAGAGACACCAAGGAAGAGCCAAGCAGAACACGACCCCCTTTTCCCCTCCTCTTTTCTCCTTCACCCCTTACCTGCAGGCTGGAACGTCCCACTGGAAGAGGCTGAGCCGAAGCCAGTCGAGCTTTTCCCGCTTCCCGTCTTCTTCCCCTTGTGGCTGCTGCCATGGCTGGAGGACTTCTTGCCTTTTACCTCCGACCTGCTCACATCCGAGGGCTCTTTGCTGCTCTCATGGTGACTGCTGGAACCCTAGCAAAGGGCAAACAGAAAAGCAGCTCATTCAGGCCAGATGTGGTCACAGCAGGGGCTCTTTTTATCAATTTCCCCTTAAAAGCAATCGCCACAAAGTGACGGTTGGGTCACATTACTCAAGATCAGGAAGAAATGCAACATTCCCACTGCACTGCTCACTCGGTGGCACCAGGGTTTATCCTCCTACAGCTGCCACACAGCCCAAATTCCCCCAGGAAACCAAGCAGGGCACCTGCAGCACGGGCACACACAGCCCAGCTTCTCTGCATCACTTGCAGGGGCTTCTTCAACCCCCAAAACACCTGAGCTTGAGTGTGATTCAAACACACATCCTAGCTGCGTCCTACAGGTGTGAGGCTCCCTGCAAGGTCCTGCCACCTGCGGACAACTTGTCCTTGCTTGTGCCGCAATGGGAGCTTCTATGTGTTCCCTAATGCATCCTCCACTTCCAACCTGAGCTCTGGCAGGGCCAGGGATCTTCCCAGGAATCTGCAGCAGCAAATGTTTGGCACAGTGATATTATTAGAGCAATGTGACCGTGCAGTGACAGATGCTTTCCAAGCCCCGTGTAAGCCTGGAGGAGACGGAAAGGCAAAGGGAATGAAGAGACTGGCCAGATGCGAGGAAATCCGGGAGCTTGGGATGAGACACAGCAGAAGTGTTGGAGTTCAGCAGGAGAATGGAACAAACCAAACCCCAGATCCCTCAGGGCATCCACACGAGCATGTGAAACCTTCACCTCCAAGTCACTCTAAAGCCAAACCGTGTTCAAAGGTCACTTCTTCCAAATATTACTTCAGCCAAATCTCTATTATAGATACAATTCCACTGCAATGGCCATAAGCTGAATTATAACACCTGTTAATTAACAGCAATGCCTTTTATTTCTTACTGAGAAGCAAACAAAAGAGAGACCCAGAGAAAATGTCCTTCTTACATGCCACTGATGACCTCTTCTTGGGGAGAATTAAAGAGAAAAGTGCTTGTAATGCAGACTCACGAGTGCCCAGATAAAAATCTTTCCCCGTTCCTCCCACATGGTTTAATCACTCTGCACAATGCAACAGCTGGCAGCCTAACCCGCACCAGATGTGCCGAGAATATGAAAGACAGGAGGAAGGGAGTGGTGGAAATTAGCGGGGAGAGAAGGGGGGATCTGTATTTTCTCATCGCAGCCTCCTCCATGTAGGACATTAAGCCTTCTTGATTTACGATCTCCAAGGGAGCATGAAAATCTTTCCGACTTTCCACATCTGCCTGGGGAGGGAGGGCAGAGCAGTGTCTGGGGGCTATGGGAAGCGCTGAGCCCGTTCCCAAAGTCACAGGGACAAGATGTCTCACGCCTCAGCAGAAATGCAAAGCCTCAAATATCCCCCGTATATAAATTCACCTCTTGGGAGCTTCACACAAGGTGCACGAGGCCACGGAAGGGCTGGAAGAAACCACATGAGAAGACACGTTCTGAATCCGCGGTGTCAAGAAGGGAGTGTTGGGCGAGTAGGGAATTAGTGCGGGGTGGAAGGGGGAAATCTGAGCTGGGATATAAATCTTGACTGCAGTATTAAAGGGAAAATAAATAAATAAAGGAAGGGGAGAGGCTGAGCTGGCTCAGCTGAAGGCAGTGACCGGAGCAGAGCCACTCACCTGCGGGGCTGACGTGACTGATGTGACCTCAGCATCTCCCTCAGCCTCCCAAAGACCTTGGGAGCAGCATTCCAGCACCTCCTGCCAAACGATCTCCTCCAGAGAGCGGCGCTTGCCAAATAGGTCACGGCGAGCAGATCCGCGTGCTACCGCGAGCCGTCCTCGCCACCGCAGCCCTGGCCCTGGCAGCTGCGCCCAGGAGCCTCAGCTTGGGGCAAGGGCCCAAGTCTCACAGCCCAGGAGCAATGAGAGGGAAACCGAAACCGCAGGGAGGCATTTTCCCTCCTCGGGCATCTGCTTCTTCCCCACTTTGCTCCGCGGAGCCTGGTGAGGCCACGGAACCTTCCAGGAGATGCCCAGTGACTGCCAAGCACTGCACCTGGGTCCGCCACCCTAATGCCAATATTAGCAACTCCATCCCATCAGCTCCCTAGGGAAGGACATTCTCCATCCCAGGGCTGCTGCCTGAGGGGAACAGGATCGGAGAAATCTGCACAGCTGCACAGCTGCAGTGTGTGAGCTTGGACTTTGCAGCGAGCCTGGCCGCAGCACGGGGCTGTGCACGCGCTTGTGCTTGTGCTCGTACTCGTGTCTGTGCTCCTGTTTGTGCTTGCACACCTGCTCTGCGTGCACTGCACACGCGTGCACGCATGGGATGGCTCGCTGCAGAGCAAGGACAACAGGAAAGTGCTGAGGACATGAGCGGTCTCTTCCAAGACGAGGCAGCAGTTGCATTTNGCAGGACTGGAGAAATCTGCAGCCCAGCTGCAGTGTGTGAGCTTGGGCTTTGCAGCGAGCCTGGCCGCAGCACGGGGCTGTGCACGCGCTTGTGCTTGTGCTCGTACTCGTGTCTGTGCTCCTGTTTGTGCTTGCACACCTGCTCTGCGTGCACTGCACACGCGTGCACGCATGGGATGGCTCGCTGCAGAGCAAGGACAACAGAAAAGTGCTGAGGACATGAGCGGTCTCTTCCAAGACGAGGCAGCAGTTGCATTTTGAAGGGCTGTTTCCAGCAACTGGGCGAAAAGTGGAGCCAGGAGAAACCTGCTGTCCTGTCCCGGGAGGGAAACTCCTGCCTCTCCCTGTGCGCTGGGTGAGATGAGGCCACGTCACGCACCTTGTCCTCCAAGGAGCGGTACCTGTGCAGCCCTCGGGCTCCTCAGTCATCCATTTATTCAAGGGAAATCAGAAGAGCGGCTCTGTGCCCGCTGCCCGGTGGCACCAGCTCCCACTGTGGGAATGCAGGAGGATGGTGCTGCTCTGCCTGAGATCAAACTACTGGAGACGGGAGCAGGGAGGATGCAGGTGAGGAGCGAGCAGCGCCAGCGGGAGCTGCTCCAGCCCTGGCACAGCCGCTTCCCAAGAAGACCATCGGCATTAGGTGCTTTTCCAAACCAGATCGCTCGGCAGAGGTCGAAGGTGGCTCCATCAGGAGCTTTGGGTCTATCTAGGCACTGCGGTGACCTCCAGCATCGCTGTGAGCCCCACGATCAGGGAAGGCAGGGATGGGAGGCACAGATGGGCCACTGACCGGGTTTTTATGTCCTTGATGTCACTGGCAAATTCCTGCTCATGTCAGGACAAGGGATGCTAAAAGAGTTAGGATTCTTCCTGCAAATATCCATGCTGAGNTCTGTGCCCACTGCCGGTGGCACCAGCTCCCAGAAGGAAGCACTGCGGGAATGCAGGAGGATGGTGCTGCTCTACCTAGGATCAAACTACTAGACACTGGAGCAGGGAGGATGCAGGTGAGGAGCGAACGGCGCCAGCAGGAGCTGCTCCGGCCCTGGCACAGCCGCTTCCCAAGGAGACTGTCGGCATCAGGTGCTTTTCCGAACCGGATTGCTTGGCAGAGGTCGAAGGTGGCTCCATCAGGAGCTTTGGGCCCATCTAGGCACTGCTGTGAGCCCCATGATCACGGAGGGCAGGGATGGGAGGCACAGATGGGCCACTGACCGGGTTTTTATGTCCTTGATGTCACTGGCAAATTCCTGCTCATGTCAGGACAAGGGATGCTAAAAGAGTTAGGATTCTTCCTGCAAATATCCATGCTGAGACACTCTGATTTACAGCAGATTAGCCAGAGGAATCACTAGCCTCCCCTCCACACCCCCAGCCCATCACAGGGACTGGGAATTTGCCTGGGGCCGGCACTGTGTGGAGGCTCCGGGATCCGTCAGTGTCACGGAGGCTCCCAGATCCATCCGTGTCACAGCAGCTCCAGCTTCCAAGCTTGGCTGGTGAATCCCTGCTGCTCCTTGCCCTCCTCGGCCTCGCGCTGCCACCTCGAGTCCAACTTTGCCCAGGGCTTCTCCCAGGCTTCGCTCCCGGGGTGCATTCCAGAGTTTCGGGGGCGCTTCCCGGACGCAAGGCGCTCCATGTGCTGCCTCGCAGGGACTCTCCCACTGCCCGGCGTGGGAGCAATGAAAACTGCATCGCCCGGCACCACTTTCCAGCGGCACCGAGCTCGCAGGAGGTGCTGCAGAGAGGCATTTGCATGCTGTAAATTCACACCCTAGTTTCACTTTCCGGTGTAGATGGGAGCTGAGGCCACCACTGGGTTTTCAGCTTGTTTATCCCCAGAACCCGCTGAGCAGCAAAACAGCAAGAACTTCTCATTACACACACGGGACGAGGAGCCCTGCCAGGGACAGGCGTCGGGTATCAGCACTTGCAGGTTCCTAGAAGCTGCAGGGATCTTCTTGGTGACATGTTCTAAAATCTGGCCCAAATCAGAGGTCTGGCACAGTTCATTTCAAGAGGAAGACTCAAACCACATCAAAGCTACTTCTTTGCAACTAACTGGTTCAAGAGAGGAGCACGGGGTGGGTGACGTATTAGGTGAAAATTGGAACTGAAAAACAAAGCTGGATTGCAAAATTCAAGGCGTCTATTGGGCCACAGCTGCAAGGAGACATTCCTCAGCTCAGTGACATTCAAAAATCCCCTTGTCATCAGTGCTTCCCTGAGCCCAAAAGGTGCCTTGGGCTGAAATAGCAGTGGTGTCGCCTGCAGCAGCAGGAGAGCCCGAAAGAGACAGGAAGGGCTTCTGCTCCTGTGACCGTGTCCCCTGCAGGGATTATCCCTGGGGACTTTGTGCTGGGCCTCCCTGCATAACGTGGCAGTTCTCGGTATAGGAGAAAGCCTCAGAGGGGATAAAAGAGCAGCAACGGATCTTGCAACAAGCAAGGGTGAAGAAAGGAACAGGCTCCAACTCTCCAACTACTCATCTAAGACTCACAAAGGACAAAGATGGATTCAGCTTTGGGGAGGAGACCTGCATGGTTTTTACAGGGTTTTACATCAGAGCAGCCAGTACAACGTTACCCTCATCTGAAAATCACTGTGTCTAGAAAATCTCACACAACCATCGACTGAGGGGGCTGCAGAGGGTCACAGAGCAGCTCCTAGTGATACCAAGTGGGAACTTTGGGTCACAAGTTGTTGGAGCAGAATTTGAGGGTCTAGACACAAAAAGAGCAAGGGATAACACTCCCTGTTATGGAGATTAATGAAAACTCCCTAAGGAAACATGGAAACCTTGTCACTCACACACAGCTACAGTAATTAGGATCCTCTAAATTTTAGCTTACAAAGAGCTGAAAGCTGCCTGTAAAATTGAATTACGCCATTCCCTCCTTATTCAGAAAGGTCTGGCAGGACTCTGGAGGACACAGTGGGTAATTGTCTAACAACTATTCTAGCTGGCCAAGAGTCAGGTTTTGGGTTTCAGTTTAGCTTGAAAATAATCTTCTTAAAGCCATCGGTTCCTGACAGCTCCGTTAACTGGGTAAATCCGCTGCTCCCAGGCACCGGAGCAGAGCTGCCCTAACCTGCTCCCAGGTAGGGCAGGAGCAGTCCCAGCTGAGCACAGTCCTCCCTCCTGCTTCCCCTGGCCTCAGCTCTGCCATTTCAGCTCTAACGGGTCTCTCTTCCCCATTTCTAAGTTTAGCTTCATAAAGAACATGGAAAATCCTGACCCAAAACAGCCCCCGCTGACCCGCAAGAGCAGCCCTTCCTGCACTGGGCACTTCTGTCATGGAAAAGACACAAAGCTTTTCCAAATAGCATTTTGGATGCACAAAAGGACCCCTCTGGAACACTGTTTATTTGTTCTAGCAGCAGCAAGTCCCAGTCCTACTCTTACTTATAGCTAAGGAGTTGCTTTAGTTTACTTTGCTGATACAGAGGGTGCAGCTCCAAAGGTCAAGGTGCTGGACTAACCTCACGTGTTCCCTGACCCGCTACAAGTGCAAACTTGGCCTTCACCTTGTTCCGTGCAAGCTCCACTGTGTCTGTTCTGCTTTACTGCAGTTTGCAGCTGGCACAAGCTGCAGAAACCTCAAGGCTGTTGTGATTTACAGCCAGGTGCAAAAGCCACTAGCGAGGTTCCAATACCCTGACACCACGACCATGCCCCATGGCACCTGGGTGTAGGGTGGAATCAGGGCAGAACAACCCACACAGACCAGGGAGGGCTCCCCGGGCACATCCTGGACTGTCCCTGTTCCCCAGGAGCAGAATGGGCTGCCGTGCTGTTCAGCTGCCTGAATTTTCCCTGAAATTAAGAGCCTGGTGGGGTAAACTGAAGCTCCATCAGGCCCACCGATAATTGGCATGAAATGCTTTGAGAGCATGGGGCAGAAGGAATTAGTGAAGGGTCAATATTGCTAAATGGGACTCAAATTCCAGTTGCCTCTAATTACCACGGAGCAAAGCTCTCTCTCTGATGCATTTGAAGATGTTAGCATGTGCAAGATTGCCTGTTTTTATCCTCCCAGCTATATCACTTTGTCTAATGAAGAATAACACCTCCTCCCACCAGCCCTGCCTTGCTCCTCCACCTGCCCGCGCTGTTCGCAGCCTGGCAGTGGAAAAGGCCCAAGCACGGAAATGTATCCGTTCTGCGAGAGCTTCGGATCCGCACATCTGCTGCACAACAGGCTGGCACTCGCAGTGCAGCCACTCGGGAGTTTGGCTCCCGGCTGGCGTCGTGTCGTCAGCGCTGACACAAATCAAGCCAGCTGCCACGCTGAATTCCCCAAGTGCGCGTTGAGCCGGGGAGGCAGGCGGAGGGAGCAAGAATGTGACAAATCAGGAATCAAAAATAAGTGCACAAAGCCCTTTCCCAGCTCTCCTGCCTCGTCCTTCCCATTTCCTGGCAAAGCTGGTGTTGATGGTCCCATTGCCCTCCCTCTCTGCCCCACATCCTCCCACGAGCAGCTGGAGGGGTCGGTACCTTTTCAGGCGCGACGGGCACTGAGGGTGGCGTGAGGCTGGTGGGAGATTCCGGACGTTTTTTGTGCTTCTGTTTAGGTCTTTCCTTGTCCTTTCGACTCTGCAAAAGAGAGCAGAGAATAGCAGAAGTCTAACTTTCTCTCTGCTGAGAATAGCAGCTGTAAGGGAAAAGAAAGGAGGGTGTGTAGGGGTGGATTTACAACCATACATTCATATTCCTCTTTCCTTCTCCACCCATCCACACGAGCCCAGTATCCCCTCCTCCCCATCCCAGCTTCTGGCTGGGAACGTCCTGCTATCTCTGCCCCAGCTGCAGCCAACATCTGGAGCGCAGAGTATCAACAGAAGCCCCAGAATCAGGTTATGGTAAGATGATAGGGAAAGATTTAACAAGCTCTGGCTGGTTTCAAGAAACCTGAGCGTTTCTTGTGCTATTTCCCCAAAGGGGCTCTGTGCCCCCTTGCCCTCACGCTCTCCCTTCTTCAAAGGTTTCTCGGATCCGCCCTGCAGGGCCCATGCAAAGATCCTGTTTTCCGCACACGCGCAGGTAGGGAGATCAGTCAGTGCAGACCTCAGATAGGAGGCTTGAACCTAACCCAAAGATTCTGCACGTTTCCCTCCCGCTGCTCTGGGTCCATCTCTGCTAGCAGGAGCCAGGCCATTCAGTTTGATTTCTTCATCCTGTTTTTTTCTCTCACTGGTGAAGTCAAGACCCTTCAGACTGCAAATGAAGGGAAAATTATGGCTTGGGAAACCCTCAGTCCTGGGTTTATAGCATCCTGGGGAATAAACTGCAGGGTGACTCTTCGTATGTGGTGCTTTCTAGATGCTTGTGCTAAAACTGAGATTGTTTCAGTGGGATCTGCAGGTGCCGGGGCCGATGATTCATTCTGGAAGCCGAAGCGGAGCCCTTGATCCAGACTGAAGCCGTGTCCTCTCCGTGGGGCTTTCCACAAGGATGCGGCTGCTTCCTTGGGTAGGCAAAGCCCTGCGGCCACAGCTGCTGGCATATGCCAAAGACAGGATGCTGTTGGAAGCAGGAGGCAACTGCAGCAAATCCATGAGATCCAGAGGGTGTTTTTTTTGAAGACAGAAATGTCTGCAATCACTTTGGGAAAAAAAAAAAAAAGGGAGAGAGCAGGAAGAAAAGGCTAGAGAAAGCAGGAAGTGAAGCAGCGGTGAAGCCAAAACGCTCCAAAAATCAGCACCTTCCTCTGTGGTTTTGGCTCAATTTGCAACGCGCTTGGAAGGGAGCCCCATGCTGCAGCCAGCGCCGGCTCCGCTCTCCCGTCGGCTCATGCAAATCTGCCCTGGCAGCTCTCAGCGCCGCCGGCTGCCGAGGACGGAGGCGAACGCGGCCGAGAACTTGACTGCACTTGCGGAGCGCCCGGCGACACGAGCAGGGCTGCCAGCACCTTATCCAAACACTCCCCACGTCTGGCATTTCTGGTAGAGCTCTTCACTTCTTGCAACAACTGTATTCTGCAAGAATCCCTGCTCTCCTGCTTTCTTCATCCTTTTTTTTTTAAATTTATTTTAATGTACATGGCCAGCTTTGGTGGTGAGCAAGGAAAGCGTGTGAATGTGATTGCTGCATCTTTACTAAAGTGTCATAATGTTTTAANCGAAAGCGTGTGAATGTGATTGCTGCAGAGCAGGTACTGAAAGACAAATTAAAGCGAATTCTTTACTAAAGTGTCATAATGTTTTAAAGGCTTGGGGCTGCTCGTGCTGTAGATGCTGACTAAGTCTCGTGGGCCTCCAGAACAGGAAGATGGGGAAATTGTGGTGCAGACAGTCGAGTGTCTCGCCGCAGCTCGTGGCCGTATCAGTGGCAGAGCGGGAACTGGTAGCGCCTGACTCCAGTAGCAGCAAAAATTTGCACTCACTTCATAGCACACAGCAGAGGGTTTCAGTGAGCTCGAGGGAGCTGTTTAATACGTGCATCTCATTTTACAAACGGGGAAGCCAAGGATGAAATAACCTGTGAAGCTTTCACCGAGAATCAGCAGGAAAATCAGGAAGAAACAGGAGGGATCCCAGCCCCACCTGGACATACCCTTGCCTGCTGGCACATGATGCCAGTGCCACGCACCGAAGCTTAAAACAAATCTAAGAGCAGGAGCCAGCACCTCATTCCAATGGATTTTGCCATATCTCTGCACAAAGTTGGGTCCTAAAACTTCCTGACTACCACAAAATTTATCATCTCTCTTTCAGCTCCACCAAATCCCAATTGCATTTCAGTTACGAAGGAGCAACAGGAGGGAAATAGGACACAGTGCTGCAAATGCCAGCGGGGAGAGCACTGCGAGCATCGCATTTCCCCCATTGTGGTCTGGGTGCAGCAAGTCAGAACTATGCCATGGTTTGTGACCATGAACACACGCAGACACACGTGTTAGCAAAAGCAGGAATGTCAAGATTGAACATCCCAAACAATAAAACCTCCCAGGATCTCATTCTGATGGCAGCAACCAAACTCACACCCTCCAGCTCCCAAATCTCGGCTGTCTCCCGCCCGCAAGCCCCGCTGCGCTGTCAGCCGCGCGGAGCGCACAGCCGCTAGCTGAGCAGCCGGCTGTACGTGGGAGCGCGCACATATGTACCTGTACGTGGGAGGACATATGTGCACATACGTATGTGCTCAGCCAGAGCCCAGCCTGCTCAGCAGCGACCGGATTCCTCCCTCTCCGATGCTGCAAGAAGCGGCCAGGTTTTCCGCAAAAGCCTGGCGGGCTCTTCTGAAGATCTGGCCCCAGCAACATGTGCTGAGCAACTGCCCTCGAGTTATTGAGAAAATCTGTCCTGTAGAGACAGATGCCCGGCTCCAAGGGCACCCCTGGCACAACCTGTCTCACACCTTGGATGCTCTCTAGTATTTTGGGGTCCTCTCCAGGCAAAAGTGCCGCCCATTTCAATGACGCCTGTTTCTGTGTGAATTGGATTTGTCCTGGGACTCTGTCACCTGTGGGTGCCTCGCGGACACTGCTGGAAGGGGGTGCTGGCTGCGTAGGACACCGGCTGTCACGCTGCCTGTCACTGCCGGCTGCAGGGCTGTGTTCCCGTGCAGCAGAGCCTTCCAAACCTGCGGCTTCCCTGCGGAAGCAGGAGGCTCCAAACGCTTCCTGCAAGAGCCACAGAGCACGGAGGGAGCAGGGAGCGCCCGGCTGGGGAGGGAGCAGCTCCCTCATTCCCCCTTGCTGCCTGCCCCAGCACCTGCTGTCCCCCCACACAAGCTCTTCCCTCTTTCCGGCAACTTTTCAGCCAAAGCAGCCATCGGAGCCACCACCAGTGCCCTGTGCCACGGAGCACAGGAGGAAGAGGAGGAGGAGGAGGGAGGGAGGCCGCACTGTGAGCACAGGAAAGCTCTGAATGCCCCCAACCCCTCGCTGCGAGCAAAGCCCGGTCCTGCCTTGCAGCGCCGGCCGGGGCTCCGTGCGCCCGGCGAGGCGGCTGTGCCCACGGGAGCTGCTGGGCGCACGAGGGCACCGCGCAATCGCCGGCTGCCCAAAGGGCTGTGCACAGCCACCCGGCTGCCCCGCCACCGGCTCCCCTTCCGGAGCCCCTTCCCAATCCGCTGGACAACCGGATCCCCCAAAGGAGCTTGGCCAGGAGGCAGAGCCGGGAAAAGCCCCGCGGGCTCCGCTGCTGCCTCCTCCTTCCCAGGCTCCATGAATTCCCTTGCCTGGAGGAGGAGGAGAAGGAGGAAGAGGAGGCCAGGCTGAGGCTGTGGCAGCCTCCAGGAGGATGAAGGCAGCCGGGTAGAGCAGCACCATCACCCCGGCCTCCAGCCTCGCTCGTGCTGTACCAGCTTGGGGCTATTTTGCATTTGGCTCTCAGCAGGGATGGCCTCGGAGCCGGGCTGCACTGCTGCAAGCGGACAGGGATCACTGGGCACAGCCCGGTGCCGGCACAGCAAGTGGATGGGAATGCTAGGAAAGCGGCTGCTCCGGTTGGATTAGAAACCAGACTTAGCTGCAGCCCCTGCCCCATAGTCTGTGCTGGTCTTGCAAGCATCCGCCTTGGAAAAACCTCCTCTTTGCCCCTTGGAAACAAAAGCGCAAGAGGTAGAGCCGCATCGCCCGTTTAAACGCGAGCACAAGGCCCCTTGCAAAACGCTGAGGATTTCGGGTTCAGCCTGGTACAAACTTCTCCGCTGGGCACACACTGCCAGGCCAGAGCTCTGGCTCGTGTCCTCCCTGGCATCGGCTCCACATGGATGGGCAGCGGGAGAGGCCACCGTGGCACTGCAGGGCAGCCCCAGCCCTTGCCCTGCGGTTATCCGGCAGCTCAAGTGCAGGAGCTAAAGGCGTGTTTGGATTTTGGATTTCAGGACTTCGACGTGAGGGGCAGCGGCAGGGGGGTTTCTTTGCTCCAAGCGCTCTGCTCTGTTTTCCATGTCCCTGGAAGTCTGCAGGCTGTTTCTCCCTTCAGGATGCCCCAAATCAAAAGGCCGTTGATTTGGGGCCTGGGTTGCAGGTGTTTGCTAAGAATAGCAAGGGGCTGCGAGTCTCTTCCCATGGGGTAAATGCCTGGAAACCTCGTGGCAGTTGGAGAGCCACAAGCTCCATCTGCTCCTCGTGTGACAAACTTCATGCCATGGAACATGGCAATTTTTGTGCAAGTTTCAAACAGACATTATAGGTGACGGAACATCTGCATTTCATTCAACCTCTGTGCGTCATCCAGTGTTTTCTTGGTATTTAGCTATTGTTTTCTTCTTTTTTTGCTTTTGTTTCCTTCTTTCTTTTTTTAAACAAACCCCGTGAAGGCTCCCACAGGGCAGAGCACACACGCTGCAATTCCAATGCCAAAGAAAGAAACGGGGCTGGAGCTGCTCCATTCTGGGGAAAACCCAAAGCCTGGAGCTCTCCCATGCCCAGGACGGCACAGAAGGAAACACTAGAGCTGGTATTGGCTGCAAGGGGGGAGGATCCCAGCTCCGAGTCCCCATCACAATTATCCCTTGTCCCGTGGAGAACAAGACTCCTCAGAAATGCCGAGCTATTATAGAGCAGGGTTTAGGAATCCAGATCCGGCGTGTTTGCTCTCTTGCTACTCCCACTGCAGCCACTGTGTTAAATCCCAGGCTCCTAACTCCGTCCTTCGTGCAGAGCTTTTCCTTGGTGAAGTAAATAGCTGGATCCACCAGCGAGCGGCCAGGCGCAGGGCTCCTCGTGGAGCCGAAGCCATCGGCATCACCACGGGGGGACTCGCATGGACAGCACGTGGGCAACGAGGGCTCTGCACCCTCTCCGGGTGCCCCAGTGCCAGCCCCACGCTGTCACATAGCCCCATGTCCCTCCTCCCTGGGCCACACAACTGCTCCCATGCCCAGGAAGCACCGGACACCTTGGGAAGCAGGATCCTTGCCCACCTCAGCTGCCCCACACGCCTCTGGGGCCCTGGCACCCCTGCCTGTGCCAGCCCCTTCTCTGCAGTGGGAAGGTGGGGATTTTGCCTTTGTGTTGCCCCTCGGACCAGCCCCAGCATTTGCTCCTCGCAAACACAGCACGAGCCATCGCAGCACCAAGTTCCTGCACGCTCGGGAGCGAGCCAGAGGCGAACATGAGCGGCAAGCACCGCCGAAAAGCCTATAAATAAATCCATATTCCTTCTGCTTTCGCTCTCCCCCTGGTGCTGACCTGCTTTCCAGAGGCACCGTGGAGCAGAACCGCCCCTGCTCCTACCTGCCCGCGCTCCCAGCCCGCGGAAACACGGAAACCCCCCTCGCAGCGCCCAGTCGCAGCCCGCGCGTCTGGCAGCCCCGATTACAGCTGAGCTCTCCAAAGCTGCCGCCAATCTCCTCAATCCTGCACTCGCTCCCACCCCCTCGCCTGCTTTTTTGGCTAAAAATAGCACATTCCAGCAGAGCGGTTCACCTTGTGCCAAGCGCTCGCTTGCCCGGCCCAGGGCACAGATGCTCTTTCTCCCTCCTGCCTCCTCCTTTCCTGCCGGCAGCTGAATATACTCGAGAAGTAAATACTGCCCATGCATTTTAGCCTTGTCGACAGCCGGCAATTTACTGCCTCCGTGTCTGCCCGGGGACCGTGCGCTCTTGGAAAGGGAGCGTTGCCTTCTTTGCCCATGTATCAGGTACGGCTTGGGCAGGCTTCCCGAGCACAAAACGGGCACGTTGGGCAGCGTTTCAAACTGGATAGAGAGGGATTAATCCCTGTAAATAAAACGAGCCGGGATGACTTTCATGGCAACGCGGTTTGTGGTCTCTCGCCTGGGCCTGCTAGGAGGGTGCCAGTTGGTATTAACTGATGGCCATATTGCGCTTGAAAGCCTTGTCCCCTGGGAACTGGGCTGAGATCCATTGGATTTATCCCACGTGACCCTGTTGCTGTTCTGGATGCGGGTCACTATCGTCACCATTCGGCTTCACTTGTTTGTTTGTTGTGAGGATGCAAAAAGCAAATAGCCAAAAAAAAAAAGTAGTAGTATATAGCTAGGCACCCATGGTAGGGCTTAAAAGATCCACGCTGATGTGCATGGGCACTGCTGCTTCTGCTTACACAACCCAGTAAATGTAGCTGTCAGTATGGGGGATTATACATAACCTGGTGTGTAAAGTATTACAAAAGTGACTGACCATACAGAAAGTATCCTCACATAAGTGACTTCTGCTACAGAGTCTATACTGCTGGTCTGGATATAGATATATGGGGTGCAAAAGAAGGTGGCAGCACCGTGTTGGGTGTTCTTGATAATACAAAAGTTCTGTTCATCAAAGAATAGGGGAGATTTCTTCCTCTGTTAACACTTTCCCAAGAACCTGAATCCTCCTGAGAGTGTGTCCTGCCTTTTGGGGCAAATGATTGTTACAAATAATAAAGAGTCGACAAAGCTCTGGCCTCCTCCTCTCTTTCTACAGGGACTCTTCCACGCTGGAACCTGGATCCCTCTCAGAACCCGGGACTTTGCTTGGGATTCTGCATTACATGTTTGCTGCTGCTTGTCTTTGAAATATGAGCTTGTGTCACATGAGTCAGCTGGTTAATCATGAACCTCGGCGTGCTGTTAACATGTCCTGTAACACGGCAGCACTTTTGAGGAGCACACGTTAAGCAGAAGAGTTTTAAAAACCACCATTCCAGGCAGAGCTGGCATGTGATGCCCTTCTAAATAATTGTTAAATGAAGATAAGTTATTTTCACAGATAGACTTGAAGCATGTGGCATTCCCATGATTGGCTCAATGTAACTAATAAAATGCTTTCCATATTATTCCCGATTATTGTTATTTCCTACAACTGAGCTACAGATTATTAATCAGTATCTTTTCTCCTTTAAAACTTGAACTCAGCGATCAGAGGACAACGACCTTCGGTTTATGTTCTCTAGCTGCTGCATTTAACACCACAACCCAGGTCAACTGATAGAAACCCCGGCACAGTTTCATCCTCAGAGTGGACGAGCCACAAGACAGAAAGGGGCAATCACACATTTTATAGGCATGTTCTGCCAAGACCCCCTGGCATAACTGAACACACAAACTGCATGTTCCCCACAGCTGAGCTGGGCTATTTGCACACATAAAAAATCAGTCAGTTTTCAAATCCCTGACTGTGAAACTCCATGCAGCAGCAGAACTCGCNCATTTAACATCACAGCCCAAAGTGCTTCCACCCAGGTCAACTGATGGAAGTCCCGGCACAGCCTCATCCTCAGAGTGGACGAGCCACAAGATAGAAAGGGGCAATCACACATTTTATAGACACGTTCTGCCAGGACTCCCCTGGCATAACTGAACACACAAACTGCATGTTCCCCACAGCTGAGCTGGGCTATTTGCACACATAAAAAATCAGTCAGTTTTCAAATCCCTGACTGTGAAACTCCATGCAGCAGCAGAACTCGCTTGAGGAGCTACCAGGGCTCTCTGCAAACTTGTCCCCTCCTCACCTCCACCCCCCATGTCTCTGCTCCTCTGGATGCACAAACCCTGGGCAGCTCTTACCTTCTTTGGCCTTTCGTGGTGGGAAACATGCTTCTCTTGAGCAGGGGACGCGGAGCGGCTCCTTCTGCCAGCAATGAAGGAGCTCCCACCGGAGTGACGTGAGGTCTTCTGAGGTAAGCGGGGAAGGGGAGAGGAGGTGGAGAATAGCAGGAAAACAATACAAAGGGCAGACAACAACAACAAAAAGAGAGAGAGATAAAACAGTGCTATAGATTCCAGCTTTCACTGATATGACAATGTTATGGTAAAGGGTTTGTCTATAACAGGACCAAGTTGTGTGAGTAGCAGTTGCCCAGACGGTTCCTAACATGGGGAGTTACAGGAGGATCCACTAACAGGTTTGCAAACAGCATGTAAGTTTGCAGCTCCCCACATCCTGGGCTCTTGGTGGGCCCTGCACAGTGGCCCATGCAAGAAGAAAGACCCAGCTGCGGGGACAGAGTTGTGTAAAGCAGACGAAAAAAGGCAGCGGCAACATCGCTCTGACAAGCGGGTGATCCTGAACGGCCTCTCAGCACCCAAACCCCTGACCCGAGCCCTGCGCAACCGCCATGCACGGCAGCGCGGGGGGCTGTGCCCAGCTCCAGGGATTAGCACAGCCCTGCTCCCTATCTCAGCATCAGCAAACCCGAGACGGAGCTGCGCTTGCCTTGGAAAGTGCGGATCCCTGCAAGGCAGGGAGGGCGTCCTCCAGCCTGACTTTGAGCAGAAGCTGAGGACATCAGTTACTGTATGTGACAGCACTGATAAGCAGGAAGGAAAGTGGGAAAGGCCAGAAACAAAGAAGCCTCAGTGACAGAAAGATGCAGTGAGAGGATCAAGTTTCTTTTTTGCTGGAGGGGGAGAGTACAGGTGTCTACTGATTATGCAGAAAAGGAAAAAGGTTCCTCTCCTTCCTCTCTGTCCTGTAATTAATAGGGGGAAGTCATTTGGTGAAAATATTCCCCAAAAGCTGAATAGCTCCAGGTTTCCTCTGGGCTACCTCTGAGCTCAGGGAGAAGTTATGACTGTTCTGCGTTAGAGCCTGCTGCACGAGGTCTCGCCTGAGCTACACTGAGCTCTCTGGAACATCAAATACCTTTCTAGTTTCACACTGCCCAGAAGCAGCACCTTAGCATCCTTCCAGGAAATCCCAAGCAGATGGGAAGAACTGAACCTCTGGCTTTGAAAATAAGTCTAAAGAAGCTATAGAAATGCAAGATTTATATTAATCCTTATTCCTAAGTGACTCTGCCTGAATGGCAGAAAAGCGAAGCAGGCTGCAGACCTTGTTTATATGTTCTTGGCATTTCCTATAGTTCCAGACACAGATGCAATTTAGGATGAACATGGTGCCTTATATATGACAAAACACCACTGGAGGGGTGAAGAGACTCACCATTTTATTGAAGTGGTACTTGCAGTAGCCACAATATTTGACATTGTCGACTTCTAGGACTTCCTCTTCACATAAGAGGCCAGCCATCTGGGCACTGAAATACACAGAGGAAGCAGATAAAGCAAATTGTACAGCCAGACAACACAGCCCATCAAGAGGCAAACAATTATTCAGGATGCCCAGGCAGGGTCTGCAGTCTCCTGCCCTGCTTGGCAAATGGTTTGCAACGAGGCAGGAAAAGGCTCAGTGTGTTTCTAATTCAAAACAACATCTCTGAAATTTGGAGTGCTTTTCTACCAGTTTGCATTGCAATTTCTGTTTTTCTTAAGGCAGGCCTGAGGGGGTCAGTAACAATTCCAAGGAAACACACATCAGGAACAAGGAATTCATGCAAAGCTGGGAATCCCCCTATTCTCCGGATAGACAATGTTGTTTTCAGGCTACATGAGGGTATCAGCCTTTAAAATCACACCATTTAGATGACACTCTTGCATGCGTTCTGCTCCAGAAAGAACATTCCTGGACTGTGACTCATCTCTTATTTTTTGTTATATTTCGCAGTCCTAGGGAAATCCCCACCCCTTCGTTTTCCCCGGGTGAGACTCGCTGGTGAAATCTCCACCGTCCTGAGGACGTTCCCTTCATGAATCGAGAGGGAGGATGATGCACCCAGGGGCATCAGGGCGATGTGTCCAACCTGCCACCTATTTTGTGTGACCCAAAGCCAGGCACGAGCAGTCCCTAAGGTGGTGCCAAGGGGAACTCACCAGGTGACATGGAACGCTTGCCGGCAGCCGTGGCGGTTACAGGCCATGCAGGCTCCCGAGGCTGCTTTGCTCTCCCTTCCCTGCTCTTCACAGATGTAGCAGGTCTGCAAAAAAGAAAAGCAAAAGAGCTCCCATAAGGAGACAGCCAAAGCATCTGCTTCACTCTACCCTTCAGCAGGCAAAGCCTTCAAGAACTTGTGATCTCGTGTCCAGTCATTTCGGGATAACTACGCCAATCCCAACAGTTATTTCTAGGTGGGTTGCACAAAATCCGCGCATCTTCTTTTACTCCCCAAATGCCTCTCTAAGGAGGGATTGCTTAGGCTGCAGAGTTGGAGGAGACAGAAATGGAGGAGCAAAAGCTATTTGGAAGAACGGAAATTTAATTTGTAAGCTATTTTTAACCGGATCTAAGTACCTAGAAATTAAAATAAAGCGAACAGGAGACATGAAATAAGAAAAACTGATAAAAGCAAGGGAGTGGGAGAAAGGGGAGATCTCACCTTATTGAAACGGTCATGGGGGACGTACTGCAGGACGATGGGCTCCATGGTGAGCACGTTGGCAAACTGAACCTCGGGGATGTACAGGGCGCAGACGACGTGGGCCCACCCTGCGGAAGCAAACGCGACAGAGCAGAGATTCGTGTGTGCAAGACGGTTAAAGCCAAAAAGGGCTGCAAACATAGGAGGGAGAGGAGGAGGAGGGTGGAGGAAGAGCTGACCTAAGCTGCCTGTTGGATTTGAAATTTGTTCTAACTTGGCGGCGAATCAAGCCATTTGGGGACGATGGAAGAGATGAATGCCACCCTCAGACTAAATATGAAAGTGGAGTTGTGTTTGGGAAGGGATACAAACAATGCTCATTCTCCCTAAAGCATCCCCTTCAGGATCTGATGCCCAGACTTGCCGAAGTCCTAACTAAACACAGCAAAAGCATCCAAACAGCAGACGATTTTGACGGGACAGGTTTGACACGCAGTCCCATTCCCCTGCAAACAAAGCTCCCATTATTGGCTTTTATCAAGGGCTAAAGAAGGCTCTTTTTTCTGCAAGCCAAGGTAGATTAAAATCTAAATCCACCAAGAAACACTGCACTTCCCAAATGGATGTAGCAGTTGAAATTCCATCTGGTCAGGGTAGAAATGAGAAAGCCAGGAAGCCTGTGGGGGCATGGGAGTACCGATATATCTACTGCTTTGGAAGGATTTTCCTGGAATTAGGATGGATTCACCTGAGTAGGCGCAATGCAAACTCCATGATTACAGAATCATTTTACCAAACTGCAAGTACTCGGGCTGTATAATTCTGCGTAGCGACATGGTTATAACACTTCTCGGGCCTGTCTGCAGACCTGGCCAAACCACAAAATAACATGTTTGGAGGAAGACGCTATGTTATTACAAAACAACCCCCCAACTTGGTACTTGGACTATTGCAGGAAGCTTCACGCCACTGCTCTGACGGGCTCTGATACGTTTATAAAATGTTCTAGACTAGGAGCTTCTGTAAATTTGGGATCAGAATAAATAATCTCCTTTTCTAAGGAATCATTTAGGGAATGTGAGGAGAATAATCTCCTTTTCTAAGGGTGAATTTAGGGAACGGGAAGGGCGGCCTGTGGGCACCGAGCTCCTCACCGCCATTGTCGGTCCGCTTCAGGGCTCCGTCTTTGTGAGGACACAACTCGCACCTCTGGGAAGGAAAGAAAGAAGC